>OZ005652.1:65744373-66344373 GCA_963930645.1 Salticus scenicus
AATGAGCGTAAATAAATAACCCATGAAAGGGTTGAGTGATCCACACCAAAATTAGATCAACAGTGTTTTACATGAAACTTATAGGCCAGATTTGGTGGGACACAGAAGCGGAAATATAGTTATTATAAAATATGACAAGTGTAGTATGGTAGCACAATTTCTTAAACGACATACACCCAAATTAAACAAGCATAATTTTTCATGATAAGCATTTATAATATTTTTATGCTAAATATGAGAAATATGATAGAAACTAAAATGTAATTTTCATACAAATTAATAAATAAAATGATAACCAGCACCTGTAGAGTTTCTCATAACAAAATCCAATCCTTATTATTGTATATTAACAGTCAATAATATATATATATATATATATACATATATATATATATTACTTTACGTATCAGTTCTTGAATTATTGCGCATACAAGATGACACAGGGGTGCAGAGACGGTACACTGACACTAGTACTATTTCTCAATAATTTCTATCATATTGAATCACTATAAATTACTCTACAAATATAATTAAATTTATTGATAAAAAATGCTGGTGCAAGATTTCTGTCTTGTGATGGAAAACCTTGCATTCTTGAGGAGGCAAATTAACTCAAGGAAATTTTAACAACTATTTCCAAATGTCAATCGAATCAAATTCCGAACATCAGAAACATATATAATTTTATATTTGAAAATAGAATAGTGCAATGATATTTTAAATATAGGATATCCATATATATTTGACTTATCAATTAATATCTACTGTAGCGATTAATTATAAACAATTACTACACTAAAATTTATTTAAAATGAGGCACTTTAGTGAATTAATTACACGAAATACACCTGTAAAATAACTTAAAGTTGTTCATATTTAATCTGGGATTATCTATCAGATAAAAGACATGAATATGTCATTTATTACATTTTCCTTGCAAAAAAATAGAACAATTCCGTAATTTCTCCAATCAAATTGTTGTATGAATCAACACTAATATAGAAATCAAATAGAAACTATTCCATTTCTAATAATAAATCATTTTAACTGATAATCGAGCTGTAAATTAACGACTAATTTGCCTAATTGGAAAGGTTTTATCAGTTTACGCCTGAAAATGATTTATTACATTAATAAAAGCGATACTGCGCTAAACGCTTGAGCTACTAATTATCCTGAAAGTTCAAGATATATCGACTTGCTTAATATACTAATAAAGATTGAATAGACTGGGTTGTGAATAATTGAATCTTAAAGTGCTACATCGAAGAAAATTGTTCCAAATGGAAAGCTTGTGGGTGTATATGAGTCTTTGATAGCTATTGA
Organism: Salticus scenicus; assembly: GCA_963930645.1. Lineage (NCBI taxonomy): Eukaryota > Metazoa > Arthropoda > Arachnida > Araneae > Salticidae > Salticus > Salticus scenicus. Next base: position 65,745,700 of record OZ005652.1, read on the forward strand.
AATAATAATTTTCTAAATGTATTTATCTAAAGACATTAATCATAAAGAAAAAGTGTTTTTATTCTTTTTTATTATAAGATATAAAATTCAAATGGATTAGCCCTTAAGGAAACTCTCTACCTATCGTCTCCGAAAGCCGAAGTCAATGTTATTCTATGAGAAATTTTGCCCCATTATAATTCATTAACTAATACATATTTTTAAATTCCGTTTTCACTTCCGGTAATTCACAACTATTTAACAATTTATCGATTTCTAAAAATTGATTTTTTTTTATTTTTAAGATTTTATTTTTAAGCTCAAAAACGAAAAATTTCACACTGTGAAAATTCGCATTTCACAACCTCAAAATAAAATATTAAAAATTTTAAAAAATAATTTTTAGAAAGTGATAAATTGTTTAATAGTTGTGAAGTTTCTGAATGTGAAAACGGAATTTTAAAATATACATTAGTTAATAAGTTATAATGGGGCGACATTCGCCATAGAAAAACATTGGCTCTGTCTTCTGGGGACGATAAGTGGAGAGACCTCTTAAATGCCGTATGTTGCTTTTGGCAACATATCAGTGCTGCCAGACAGGGGATTTTGTCTCCACTTTGGGGACTTTTGAGGCTTCTGGGGACAATTTTAGGGACCAAATATTTGTGGGGACTTTTTGGGGGAATTCTAAAAATTTTGGGGACAAATCTGGGGAGTTCTTGAACTTTCTGACAATGTTGGCAATGTAATGATTTTTCCCTACGACCAGGGATTTTCAATATCTTTGTTGTTATTTGGGGATTTTTTTCAAAAATTGCCTTCATTTGGGGAAAAATCTGAGCTTAAATCCACTTAAATCTGCTTGATTTTTTTTTTTTTTTTTTTTTTTTTTTTGAAAAATTTTTTATTTTTCCTTTTTAGAGAAATCAAGTTAGAGATTTTTTCGAAAAAAAACCCTGATTTGGGGAAATTTGAAGACCTGTTTGGGGAAATAATTCTCGACCATCTGGCATCACTGCAACATACTCAATTTTGCCTTCTAGCATACCATTAGAATAATACTGAAGCTCTGATATCTAATATTCCCAATAAATTACATACTTATAGTATCATCAATTCAATTTTCAGCATGTAAATGACAACACTGGTGTTTTTTTAAGAATGAAGATAGATTTATTTTTTATTTGTTGCTACATGTGCTTTTTCCTTGTAAATAAAAGCTTGCGAATACCCTATTTTATTCTACTGTGATCAAGTAAAAATTAATGCATGAAAAAGTAAGATATATATTATATGTAGTTTATATTTAGAATTGTATAAAGGAAAATTATTTTTTCAATTGAAACCCGATGTCAACAAATTACTTTTTAGTCATAAACCATACTCAAATCGAAATATAATTTTTTAAGGTATTTTCTCATGATTTATTTAAGAAATGAAAGCCGAAAAACATTAGTAATAATGTTTTTCGACTGATTACTAATGACTCACTTTTTCAGTTTTTTAAAAAATCAGGCATTTAACCATTTAACTGGTTTTCCTGTACGGCGTACTTCTGTAACAGTTTGTACATTGTACAAACTAGCACCGGTATGTTATTAAAGTATTTCTTTAGAATAATTTTCGACGAAATAACATGACTAATCAAGGGTTAAATAATATGATATTAGTATGCAGTAATAGTGGTGCGAGCTGAAATATGAAGTAAAAAAAAAAGAGCCAGTCAAGGGATTAAGGGTTAGTATATATATATATTCTAAAATGTAATTGTAGGTGATTGCCAAAGTTTGTGCTCTATTTTACAGATGACTTTATGTGTGATTTCATTAATTAATTGTCCGCTAAAAAGTTTACAAGTAACCTAAATATGGATAATTCTGTTATTTCTTGCCATTTAAAGAACTTTCATATGCTTCGAAACCCCATTTCTTTGCAATCACACTGAACACAATCTCATCGTGTGCAACTGAGCTTTTGCCAGTAATTCTGTTTAGCCAGTTTTTTTTTTTTAGTACAACAGGACTATTGTTTGCAGTCAGACATTTCGCGTCATCATCATTTGCTGAGTTTTACACTCAACATATTAGGACGTTTTTACGTTTGGCATCAAGTTAAAATATATTAAATTAATGTTAAAATAAAATCAGCAAAAGTCATTTTAAGAAAGGAATGTACTAATCCTTTTAAAGTAAAACATAAGTCATTTATTTATTTATTTATTTATTACGCTTGTTATATAATTAGAACAATTGAAAAATATTTCTCGCTTTTTTACCATTCACATCTCATCTTTAAAAAAAAAAAAAAAAGAATATTTAAAATTACATTGAGAAAAATATCGTATAAAGAAATGGAACAACTTGAGTATAGGACTTCCTTTGTGAAATTTTAAATTTAACACCAAAGTGGCTCTGTCAGTTTTTATTTACGCAATTGCGATAGCCAAAACAGCAACAAAAGAATAAAATTTTCCAAGGGAGTCCTATGCTAATGCTGTACCAAAGAAATTTTAAGAAATGAATCTAGTTACTGTTGTTAAGCAACACAACATAATTACCCCATGTCTTTATATGGGAGAATAAAAAGTCCTGTTACACTAAATTAAATAATGTTTTGTACAGAATTTTATATTTATTACTTAGAAAACAAAAATAGACTTTTTTTTTTTTTTAGATAAACATTGAAAACACCTCTCAGTTTGCCCTATTCTGTAAAAGCGTGCAGAGTCCATATATTGGGGTTTCTAGTTGTATCTAAGTTCATTACATAGTCACACCTAACACTAATATCCATATTTAGTCACCCAGTAATCTTTTGAATGGTATTCTGTGGTTTAAAATAGCCTAAATAACGATTAAATTCAACTAAGAATTCATGCACGAACTTTAGCGATAGCTGCCAAAGAATTCTGATACTATAATTATACGAAAAAAAAAAAAAAAAAATACGGATAAATTCATCAAAAGATATAGTTTAATTTATGATTTGAAGTACAGTTCAGTATATTAATTTTGTAAAATCTGCTGATTAACTAATTCATTTAATAATTAAATAGCTCACAGATTGTAAAAGAAACCTACATATACTTATATATACTTATATTAATTATCAAATCACTGTGTAGGACTAAAATGATCAAACCACCTTTTATTTTCTACTAATAAATAAATTTATTATAATTAATTTTTGAGGAGAAGAAGAATTTTACTCAGAAAATTTAAAAAAATAAATAAATAAATAAAAGGAATAAAAGCATTTCTAAAACCTTATATTGTTTAGTGCACTTATTAAAAAAAAAAACATTTATTGATAAATCTAATGATTTCTTGCAGTATCATTTCAAAGAGGATTTTTTTTAATTGCATTATATATATCTATATATCTCTATATATATAATCGTTCTTCCTGACTGACTGACTGAGTGAGGGGGTGATTCATCATCGCCCAGACCAAACCCCTGGACCTAGAAGCATGAAATTTTGTGACAATGTTCGATCTATGACGTAGGTATCCACTAAGAAGCGATTTTACAAAATTCGCCCCCCAAGGGGGGGAGGGGGGGCAAAACGTGATTTCACAAAATCCTTCGTATCTCAAACAAAAAAACAGATATTCGTAAAATTTTTGCTTTAAAATATAGCTAATACAAATGTCTAAAAACCAATTTCTGGAATTTTCAAAATTCGGTCCCCAAGGGGGGCGAGGGGGGGGGGGCAAAACGTGATTTCACATGCGTAAAACGTGATTTCGCATAATCCTATATATCTCAAACAAAAAAATAGATTTTCGTGAAATTTTTGCTCTAAAATATAGCTAATGCAAATATCTAAAAACCAATTTCTGGAATTTTAGAAATTTAGCCCCCAGGTGGGGCAGCAGGGGGGGGGCTATGGGGCAAAAACAAATAGAAATACAGTTAGGCCGTTCAAAATTGATACAGATAGGTTTTAGAGGCCTGCAAGTCGAATGAGGATATTTTCGATAGTGTAAAATTATTAGTAGGGGCAGGAAGGGGGGGAGGGGAGATGGGGGGGGCAAAAAAAAAAAAATAGAGTTAGATCGTTCAAAATTGGTATGTAGTTGTTTTCGATACCTACAAATCGATTGCGAATATTTTCGAATTTGTAAAATTATTTGGAGGGGCGGGAGGGGGTTGGGGCGGGAAGGGGGGGGCTATGGGCAAAAACAAATAGAAATGCGGTTAGGCCGTTCAAAATTGGTGCAGATAGGTTTCAGAGGTCTGCAAGTCGAATGGGGATATTTTCGAAAGTGTAAAGTTATTAGGAGGTCCGGGAAGGTGGGGGGGAGAGGGGGGGCAAAAAAATAAAAATAGAGTTAGATCGTTCAAAATTGGTATATAGAGGTTTTCGATACGTACAAATCGATTGCGGATATTTTCGAAGTTGTAAAATTACTAGGTGGGGCGGGAAGGGGGGGTGGAGCGGTAAGGGGGGCTATGGGCAAAAACAAATAAAAGTACAGTTAGGCCGTTCAAAATTGGTACAGATAGGTTTTAGAGGCCTGCAAGTCGAATGGGGATATTTTCGAAAGTGTAAAGTTATTAGGAGGGCCGGGAAGGTGGGGTGGGGGGCTGAGGGGCAAAAAAAATAAATAGAGTTAGATCATTCAAAATTGGTACATAGAAGTTTCTGATACCTACAAATCGATTGCGGATATTTTCGATTTTTTAAAATTATTGGGAGGGTCGGGAAGGGGGAGCAGAGGGGCAAAAAATAAAAATAGAGATATATCGTTCAAAACTGGTGCATAGAGGTTTTTGATACTTACAAATCGATTGCAGATATTTTCGAATTTGTAAAATTATTAAGATAGACGGAAGGGGGGGGGCGAAGGGGGAAAATAATAGAAATAAGAGTTAGAGCATTTTGGGAATTTTTTCCGAAGGCAGTGAGAACCCAGTGCGACATTTTTCCCAATCAGATTTTGTTTCTCTTTTTTTCTTCACGTGATAAAAATTAATGCAATTTTGAGAATTCAGTAATTGTAGTGATTCTTTTAAAAATAGGGACCAGCGAAGCGGGCGTTGCCTGCTAGTATATATATATATATTCACAACATGACTAAAAATGCATTTTGATCAGCAAAAAACACAGTCTAATATGTAAAGTTATCTAACCAAGAATTGGTGTATAAATGGTTGCTAAATATTCAAGAATAAAGTTGGGAAAATCATACTGGTGTAGATTAACATTTAAAAAAATATATGTAGACGTAAATTAACAAAGGTGAAATGTAATTTCTTTTTTTTTCTTATTTACTTATTTTTTCTAAGATTAAAAAAAAAAAAAAAAAATGAACATTATTAATATTATTGATTATGGATCTTTTCTGCATTTTAAGCTGTTTTATTTATTTATTTATTCTTTTTTTTTTTTTTTTTTCCCTTTTAGATAAACATTAGTTCTCTTAAAAACATCTTCCTATACATGGTTTTTGACAATTAAATATCCAGTTTTCGTTACCAAATCCTACTACAGCCAATTAAATCCAAATCATTTCGAAAAGTAATATATTTGTCGGAAGTACATCACTGAAAAATCTCTATCAGTATTTTAACAGCACTGATACAGGATATAAAACATTTAAAAACAAACAAAAATGTAGCATAGGAAGCTATTTTTTTTCCCATGGAGAACATGTAGAGAAATACAGCTAAGGGTTAGAACAGCAACCGGAAGAGCCGACCAGCGCGCATTGCCAGTCTTTCGGTATAGGAAACTTTACCCGCTGGGTAAGAGCTTCTGATAGTTCCTCTAGTTTGAATTTTAGTTATTTATTAACAGAAAATATTTGTTTTTTCCTACGAAAAATATTTTTTTTAAATAACTACTTATTGATTTCATTATTTTCAACCACACCATTGTTCAATTATTATTATTATTTCTTTTTTTAAGTTTTCTGAGTATTTATTCTAAACTTGTGTGAAAGTACAATCTAGTGTCCCTTGGAAAAAGCCTCGTGGAAACCATTTCTCTTACCAGGTCTAATTTTCTAGCATACAAATTCGGCCTTAACTGGTACACGCCACCACTATTATTCGCATAGATAAAAAGTGAAAAAAATTTATTTTTTAAATAATTAACTCATATTATATGATAAATTGTCTCACTGAGTACCAATTATATTATGCCTTAATTCATTTTCTAGCATTTATTACACATGTAAGGATATAATAATGAAATTTTAAATAAAGACAAATTATTTTGTCGTACGGAACTTTTATTTTCTTTTTAAACACCATAAATATTCTGGCCTATAATAAAGAATAAATAAAAAGTATATTTATATTTTCTATAAAGACAGCTGATGCCCTGATATATATTTAAATATTAAAATAAATAATTTTCATTGTAATCTTGATCAAAAATTTTAATTGACGGGCTCCATGAATTATAAAAAATGAAATTTTTATTCTAAAACACGGAAGTCTTCAAATTCTTAATTATAGAAACAACGTATTGCTGCAACTTATCAGCATTCAGCGCCATCTATTGACGCGGAATTTCATTTCTTATTTTTAAAAATCAAATATAGTTTCTCTTTAATAAAATCTGCACGTCATAGAAGCATTAAATTTATAAAACTATTATTCTTTTCACTGACAATAATTAGTAAACTATAGAAATCCTATGCATGTCACAATAAAAAAAATTGAAAACTTACGTAATTTAGTTTTGCTGCCATCCTTTTTGAAATCATTTTGTTCTTTTTATAATTTTTAAAGAGCATTTCATTTTCTTTTGCTATTTTTTTTTTTTTTTTAAGTCTTAACAATTTCTAAGAGATTATTTGAGTATTTTTTTTTTCATTAAATTTTTTAAAAAATATATCTATGAATTTAAAGATTTATTTCGTTAACGTTGATGAGGTAGATTGCAATTTATTTGCAGGGCCAGATTATGGCACGGGCTCACGGGGCACTGGCCCAGGGCCTCCAAGTTTAGGGGGCCTCATTTCCAAAAATTGAGAAGTAATAGTACAAATTTCTTCATTATATGTCTATTAAAAACAAAAATTGTTTACATTTTTCTTTCTATATTTTATTAGAGAGCTTAAACAATTATCAAATTTTGTGACTAATTTCCTACACATTGGCTGATCAATATGCTATACAGTTTTTCATTTGTTTTGAACATAAAACTAATGATTTTGTTATAGGTTGCTAAAAAAAAAAATGAGGAAATAGAAGGTATAATTGAAGGAAAAAATTAATAAAAGCACTTTTTTTTTATTTTTTTATTTTTGATTTTGAGAATGGGTCTTTTTGGCGAGCTCTTTAGAGCAGGGTAAGGGGGCCTCCGAGTAGCATCAGTGCCCCGGGTCTTCAAAAAGCATAGTCGGGCCCTGTTTATTTGGATTTAGCTTCTATGCATTGAAAAATAATATTTCGCTTTCAGAACACTAAAAAAAAAAAAAAAAAAAAAAAAAAGAAAAGAAAAGAAAAAAGTCTTTAGGTGAATTTCAAATTAAAAAATATTATTTCAGTACAGTTAAGACATAATTAATATTCTCTGATATGATATTTACAAAAAATTAAATTTGATTTCTTATACGTAGAAGCAATATTTTGTTTATCCACTGAAATATGTGAAAAAAACTAGATAATTTAATTATATACATACTTCAGTAAAAAAAAAAAAAAAAAATTACAATAGTTATCTAACGTTTTACACCAAATGATATTTCTGCATTGTTTAGATTCAACTGATTTTTTTTTTTTTTTTTTTTTTTTTTTTAAGTGCTTAGCATATTAATATGAAAATTTTATTGAGCTTTGAATCCCATCTATTTATCATTTTGTCTGTCCGTATATTCGAGAACACATAGATAGATCATAGAACTCTTATACTTCGACCACATTTCTTAAGACCATGAAAGGCTCTGCGCAAGCGCTGACTCAACGAGTCCCAGTGCAGTGATGCCAGATGGTCGAACATTATTTCCCCAAACAGGTCTTCAAATTTCCCCAAATCAGGGTTTTTTTTTTTTTTTTTTAAATCCCCAACTTGATTTCTACTGAAAAGGAAAAATAAAAAAAATTAAAATAAAATACTTTGTTTAAAGTATAGATATTGTTACAAAATTGTAGATAATTGTGTTTATTTTTGTATAAATACTTTCAAAGAGGCTTAGTAAGTTGATAAATGCTAATTTTGTGCATTTCTAGTCGTTGTAGCGTTAAAATAGCCTTATTTTCCCTTAGAAACGCATTAAAAAGCCCCAATAAGGCAGGTAATGGATTTGGCACTAAATTTGGCGACTTTTTCCCACATTGGCGATTTTTTTGGCGACCTTGCCGAGAAAATCCTTATTAGGGATATACCAAATATGGAAGATCTAATCTCATTGTCTGATGAGATACGGAAATTTCCGGAACTTTCCACACTTTTCTACAGGAGTGGATCGAGACAGCACATTTCCTCCTTTGAAATAGACATCAACATTTTTAATTGTTGCCAATTAAATTTTTTCAACCATAATATAAAATATGCTTTCACTAGAAAAAAGTAAAAAAAATCGATATCGTTTGTAGCGATACTGTATAATTTTTCTTTTCTTTTTCTTAAAAAAAATTATTTTGATGAAATTCTGGCAAAAGCAGAATTTAGTTTAGGACGGAGGACTATTAGTTTTTTTTTTTTTTTCTTCCCAATTATAACATCGCTTTCAAATTATTCAATTATATTTTCGATAAATTTTAGATTTCGATAAATGTCCAACTATCGAAAAATGATTTCGACAAATGTCCAACTATCGAAAACGACAACGCAAAAATCGCTGTCTGAGACTAATAGGCCCTCAGTCCTAAAAAAATAAAAAATATCAAGCAGATTTAAGTGGATTTAAGCTCAGATTTTTCCCCAAGTGAAGGCAATTTTTGAAAAAAATCCCTAAATAACAATAAAGCTATTGAAAATCCCTGGTCGTAAGGATAAATCATTACGTTGCTAACATTGACAGAAAGTTGAAGAACTCCCCAGATTTCCCCCCAAAAAAGTCCCCAAAAGCCTCAAAACTCCTCCAAAATGGGGACAAAATCCCCAATCTGACATCACTGTCCCAGTATTAAAATAAGGGAGATAGTCATCTGATTCAGAGAAAATAAGCGATAAGAGAGTGCCGAATGACTGAATGTTTTCCAAATCCTCAGCTGTCGGTCAATTTGGCACCCCTCTAAACTTTTGGATTGTTCCTCACCGATAGTTTTAGGAAACGTGGTTACATTATAGGTCAGTTTTTAAGTGTAATTTAAATTTAGGTAATTTAAATTTAGTGTAATTTAAATTTTCTGCAAATAATATAATTTAGGCTTTACACACTGATTCGTACATAATTCCCAAAAGTAGAAACAATTTTTCCTCTTAAGATCAAATTGAAATTAAAAGCAATTTTCTTTGGAAAGAAAACCGTTATTATCATCATTCTTCTTTAAAATTATACATTTTCTAATCATACATTTAACATTATACACAAATTATACACTTCTTGAAAATTATTTGAAATTAAAGATTTTCATAATATGGTGAAATAACATTAAGTTCACTGAGAAAAATTTCTGTAACTTACATCCAGAACCTAAACTGTGGCTGTAGAAAAAATAGTTCCATGTCATCCTTATAAATTCTAGTCCCCTTTGACAGCGAGTTCTAGAAACCCCTATTAAAATTCTAGAGCGCTTCCCTATATTATCGAGGTCAAACTTATTTAAAAATCTCTTCAAGTAAATGTGAGCACAAGAGGCGAGTTTCTAGGAAATCAAGCGAGGATTTCTCGAAATACAAAGGATTCAGATTATTCAGAATATCGTTCCACCATCTAGAAATAAATAGACTAGAAGTTCTCGATCATTTCGTCTATTCAGCTTATTGGCTTGCCTTATACGCATAGTTCGGAAATCTGTATTTCTAGTTCAGACATTTAGAAAATGATCACTTATTCATTCTAGATCAAGGCGTATATATATATATTTTTTTTTTTTTCCTTGGTGTTGCATTATGATAATTATTGTATTACAAGTATGGAATAGACTAAAAACTAAAATACGAAACTCATCCCAATAAAATTAATCAACAAATTGGAAAAGGTAAATGCATGGAATCTAATGTAGGTTAGCCTAATGAGAGGGTTATTTCAATTTGCAACATTGCCAGTTGATAGGCAAATTAGTAATTCATGATAATCATGATGGGTAATCAGTAGAGTCCACCAATGCCGAGTATGCATTGCATTAAAATCGTTCAATTTTCTATATGAAATTTATTAATTAGTATGATTAACTCTCCAAACGTCTAATATGTACTTTTTCGGTTCACAAACCGTTATTTTCTCGTTAATACAATCATAATTCGAAAGTTGCTAACTGCAGATTTTTAGTTTCTTTTTTAAGTATGGAAATCACATATAGTCAGGAGGTTTTATTTTTAAATGCATAATCATATTTTTCTATCCTTTAAACTATTGTTTTAGTCCATTCACAAAAATATGCAGTGAAACATTACCGTCTTTCTCTTTTTCAAGACGCCCACTGACACGAAATATCATTCCATTACTTATCGCAACCAATAATATTGGGTATTTTTTGTAGCTTGTATTTAGCATTATTAGCGTTTGTTGAAACTTAAAATGAAAAGGAAGGTAATTAAAGGAAAATCAATTCAAAAATTGGTTTTCTGTGTCAAATACACATTGCGTATGACGATTTACATCTTTACAATTACAAAACTGCAACAACTAACGGTTGTACTTATAGTAGATATAATACGGTAACTGTACTACGTTACTGATCATTTGAAATGTTACAACATATCACAAACATCCTTTATTTTAAAAAAGGGAAAACTTTTAACGATTAATATTAAAGGTCTATATCGAGGGTTTACGGCACTGAAATTGAGGAAAATATCATATTGATCTTACGTATGAAGTATTTGCATTTAATTATTTTAGAACATGAATATTTTAAGTTCCAATCAATATTAGTTATACTATTTTAGTAACTGTTTGTTTCCCAGGGGCCTAAAGATTCCAAATTTTACATTTTTGGCAAAAATTCCCCATTCTTAGAGACTGGATCAACCTTTTTTATATGAGCGCAAAAGCGCAGTACTTCTTCTATTGAAATATACTATGAAGTACACTATGACATAAACTATGTGAAAGTATTGCACAACTTCACTCACATGAATGGAATTAAAATTAAAAGAAATCTACAATTTTGATTACAGGGATTGCATTGCGTACCTTACTACTTATCGCAGGTTGAAAAGAAATGAAACTAATAAAATCGATACTGTCTAATCAAATTCTTTTTAAATTTCACTTTTGTTACACTAATTATTCTTTGAAAAAATATTTAAATAGGTTTATATCTTAATTTTAGCATCTTCAATGCGAGAGACAGAACCTGTAAAATTTGGAAATCTGTAATTCAGCTTACGGTGTTTCTTTTAACTGGATTTTTCTCAGCAAAATTAAGTTTTCAAATGTTAATTTTAAAAATATTTTAAATGCCTGAGTTGTTGCTTTTTTATACTAGGCATATGATATAACAAGAAACGTGATTGATTTTTTTTGTTCATTGGAAATTGTTCAGGATAGTTAAAAGGTAGACCATTGATATATTAGGAAATAGATATCAGGTTCGATTTCTGATTTCAGCTTTAACTAGCTCAATATAAGTATTATCCAAATTTCTATTCCAAATTTCATAATTCATATGGTTGAAGAACATAGCAACTCCTTACTTTAACTTAAATGGATTTTGTCATTATAATTTTTTTTTTCTTTTTTACATGCAGTTTTATAAAACGCTATAACGAAAAGAACGGATTCAAGAACACCGAAATGTAAAAAAATCTTTTAACTGAAAAAGATAAAACTTTCTTTGTTAAGATGTTACTTGAACTACGCTCATATTAAAGCGATATCATTCTGAAGGTACTAAATCAAAGACGTTCTATATAAATAGCAGCTGTTTTCTTGTAGAAAACGAAGGGTAGAGATTCAATGTGAGGGATGGAACCTTCAAACTTTAGAAATCTGTAATTCCGCTTACGGTGTCTCTTTTAACTGTATTTTTCTAAGCAAAACTAAGCTTTAAAATGTTAATTTTGAAAACATTTTAAATGCCTGGGTTATTGCTTTTTTTATACTAGGCATATGATATAACAAGAGACGTGATTGATTTTTCTTCCTTGGAAATTGTTCGGGACAGTTGAAAGGTAGACCATTGGTATGTTAGACCATACATATTAGGTTCGATTTCTGATTTCAACTTTTACTAGCTCAATAAAGAAGAGATGTGATTGATTTTTCTCCCTCCGAAATTGTTCGGGATAGTTATAAGGTAGACATTGATATGTTAGACCATAGATATTAGGTTCGATTTCTGATTTCAACTTTTACTAGCTCAGTATAAACATTACCAAATTTCAATGCAAAATTTCATAATTCATTCGGTTGAAGAACATAGCAACGTCTTACATTAAGTTATGTCATTTTTTCATTATTATTATTACTATTATTATTGTTTTTTATATGCAATTTTATAAACCGCTATAACGAAAAGAACAAAATAAAGCACACCGAAATATAAAAAATCGTTTAACTGAAAATATAGAACTTTCTTTGTTAAGATGTTACTTAAACTACAGACATATTAAAGCGATACCAGTCTGAAGGTACTAAAGTTCATCAAAGAAGTTTTAGATAAATGGCAGCTGTTTTATTAAAAAAAAAAAAAAAAAAAAAAAAAAAAAAAAAAAAAAAAAGAGGTATCGAGATTTAATGTGAGAGATAGAACCTGCAAAATTTGGAAGTCTGTAATTCCGCTTATAGTATTTCTTTTAACTGTATTTTTCTGAGCAAAATTAATTTTTTAAATGTTAATTTTAAAACCATTTTTAATGCCTGGGTTGTTGCTTGTTTTATACCAGGCATATGATATAACAAGAGATGTGATTGATTTTTCTTCGTTGGAAATTGTTCAGGGTAGATAAAAAAAAAGGTATACCATTGATATGTTAGACCATAGATATTGGGTTCATTTCTGAATTCATACGGTTGAAGAACATATATATATATATATATATATATATATATATGTGTGTGTGTGTGTGTGTGTGTGTGTATGCAATTTTATAAACCGCTATAACGAAAAAAAAAATCAAGAACACCGAAATGTGAAAAAAAATTCCTTTAACTGCAAAAGATAAAACTTTCTTTGTTGAGATGTTACTTAAACTACAGACAGATTAAAGCGATACCAGTCTGAAGGTACTAAAGTTAATCAAAGTAGTTTTAAATAAATAGCAGCTGTTTTCTTAAAAAAAAAAAAAATCTCAAATTTGTATTTACTTTCTTCTTAAATTCTTTCATAATCCTTTCTGAATTTCTCTGTATTAGAATAGTTTTTCAACAACTCAAGGATGGTTCTTTATTTAAAATAGTTAAAATTAAAAACTACTGAAAGTTTAAAATTAGAAAGCGTCTTTATTTAAAGTTTTACTTCTAACAAGTTGAAAAGTTGACAATGCTGAAAACTCACATCAACTCTTTTTATTGTGGTTCTGTGTAAATTTCCGAAAATTTTAATGGGGCTTTTCCTTATTTATTTTTCAAAAGGTTCTTGTTTATCTAAATTAAAAACTTCTGAAATTTATGGTACCTCGCGTATTGAAAAATACAAGATTTTTATAAGAAATAATGTCTTATATCCATGAGTATTGACTCAAATTCCATTACACTTCAAGAAACATTAAAATTACTTTCATATCGAACATTTTTATGGCAAATAAAAAGATATAAACACATGTTAGACTTTCGTCAAACTACATCTGAAACGCTGAATTAGAGCCTCTAACTGTCCACTGCTCCAAATGTCAAATCTTGACATTGATCGAATATGCAACTACATAAAAATGGATTCCATATTATTGATGACGATTTCCACCTGAATGGGTTTTGACAGTACACTTAGGTTTTGGGACAATAATAAATCATATCTTGGGAATACTAAATAAATACTTTTTTGTTACATCAATTAGAAATTAAACAGGTAATTGAAGAAGATGAGGCAGATTTACAAAATAAAGTAAAGAAAGCTTTTTTCATTTAACTAGCACATTAATCATGAAATGTAAAAATAATGAAAATAAGCATTCGCAGTTAAAATGCAATTTTTCAGGGTTTTTCTTTTTCTTTTTTTCCCTACATTTTTAATATTTCAAATACCGCACTAAATTTTCTGAGATAACATTAATCCTGATACAGTAAAAGAAACAAATAATAAACATTGTAGCACTTCGAGACAATATTACACTGTAAATAATCTGGTGTGGCACTCACACGATTTTCTCTTACCCTGAAATTTAATGCTATAAAATCAGATCGGAGATTAAGGAGAAAGATAACGAGTACTGTTGTGTAAATCTATTTTAAAACAATTCAAATTAGGCTTCCTAACAGCCTTATTTGACAAATAATTCCGAAGCCCCCCCCCCCCCCACTCCCCCGTTTCATTATTGTACCTACATTTATATAGAATTCAAATTTGTTATTAAATTCAAAAGTTCATTTAAAACTATTCAGGCAACTTTCACACGCAAAATTCCTTGAAACTTGTCAATCTTGATCAAACTTGTATTATCTTCAAAATACAACATTTGAGTTGCCTGAAATTATTTGTTTTCAATTTACTCTAAATGACACAGACAAAGATCAAGCGTTAAAAACTGGACTTCGGTGTCCAGGAAGCTTCAAAACGTGTAAATATTCCAAAAACCAAGTAATAAATATTTAGCTTAAAAAAATACATAATTTAGCATATGGCTATAAGAAATTTATTTCTATTCCTCGGCAGCTTTCCTGGACATCGTAAAATATTATATAGCACTTCCGCTAACAACAAAAAAGAATGTTATATCTTAAATATTGGTAGCCCTATGTATCTTCTGAATGTTATGTACACACCACATAGTGCGCATAAATACACAAATATATTAATAACACACGGCACAACCTGAAATACACTACCATCAATTTTCAACTATTGTTGCACTATAATGTAGTTCTTTTACGTAGACCTGTAAACGAACAGTGAAAGAATTCCATACCACATTCTACATTGAACATGTTTTTACGTATATAAAGAATAAATATTCGTTTCATCTGGTTTGGTGCAATCTATCGATGTTAAACTCTGCTTACCTGCAATTTCCTCCATAGACGTAATGTATTAGAGTTCTCTTGGGTGTTCCTGTACACGAACCATTTGGTTGATCTCAACGGAAAGTTTAATGTAGCACCCCTGTACGATACACATTAAGAATACCAAGTTTGAACTTATTTGTCCTTGAGGTTTATTCTTGTCTCGCTGATAACAGGCAGACATACACACACACAGACACATCGTCCAACAAAAAAAATCGTCGAACAGGTGGCGTTGCCATTCCACTTTTTCTAAATTTTTAACATGATGGTATAGGAGAAAATCTCGTATAAATGTACTTAATGAGAATTTTTTTTTCTTTTTTTAATGATCATTATGAATTAAAAATAATTTCTTTATAATAGTGAGTATAAAATGGATTTTTTTTTTTGTGTGTGTGTGCGTGTAAGAGCGACGCTTCTTTCCTGGAAGGGGGGGGGGGGGGGGTTCTCCCCCAAGGGGGCCAAATTTTCATTATGGGTATCTTTTAAAAGAGCTCATCAATACCTTTAAAACGAAAGGTTTAACCATTGACTGCAATAATTTAAATAAAGTTATGGATTTTTTTCATTTTTAACCAAAAAAAAAATTAGAAAGACGCTTTTTTTTTTTTTAAGATGTCATATGGAGAATTAAATTAGTTTTCTTTGAATATTTAGTATTATACTACTTGTCTAGAATAGAAATAAATCGTTTGCATTCTCTATGGAAAATAATTATAATAAATTATTTTTACTGAGTGAATTTGCATAGGAAAATATAGAAGAAAGTCATGCGGTAAACAGCATACTAGTTGTTATTAGTTATTATTAGAAGTTTTTTTTTTTTTTTTTTTTTTTTTAAATTGAAATTGACTTGGTCATCGTGTCCTCGTATCACGCTAGTAAACAAGGCGCCATTATTTTAAAGTAAATATAAGCTATTTCGATTGTCGCTCTGTGGCTAAGTTGGTAAGAGCGTCTAGTTAGTAACGCGGTGGTCGTAATTTCGGTCCCCGGAAGGTCCAGCTTGTTTATTTTTGCAGATAATTAGTAGAAAAGGTGTCAGTTGATACAAGAAAATTTTTCATTGCTTACACTAATAATTTTTTGAGGAGTTTTTTTAAGAAGCATTTTTTATTTATTTATTTATTTATATTTAGATATTGGAAAACACAAAAGATTTTAGATATTAAAAAATCACAAAATAAAATATTTTTAGAAGCTTTATATATATGTATATACTACTATTATATGAAATTGGAATTGTCATCGGCTTTTTGTCACGTTAAAAAACCAAGACGCTTCCATTATATATATATTAAAAAGAAAAAGAATAAAAAAATGTAAGCAGCTCATTGTATCTGTTAATGGATCAGCTGGTTACAGCGTCATGTTGATAACGCGAGAGTCGTGTGTTCGATCCTCGCCGCGGCGAGGTGTTATTTTTTGTAAATAATTAATAGAAAAAGTATCAATTGATAAAAAAAAAGAAAAAAAAATGTTTCGTTGTGTACACAGTATCCCAATAATTTTTCAAGAGTTTTTTAAACGGCTTTTTATTTAGTTACAAAAAGCACAAAATAAAAATGTAAGAAAAATAAATAAATAAATAAATATTTTAGTAGCTTTTTATAGAAATTGGAATTTCTCATCGTGACTTCGTGACACGCCAAAAAACAAGGTGTCTCCCCTTTAAAGTAAATATAAGCAACGCTTTGCATTCCTCGTTAGCTCCGTTGGTTAGAGCATCATGTTGATAACGATTGGCTATGAGTTCGAACCTCGAAAGGCGGATATGGTAATTTTTGGAGATATTTAATAGAAAAGGGGTTAATAAGTAAAAGAAAGTATTTAAAAAAAAAAAAAAAAAACTCAGTCCAGCAGGAGATATGCGGTTGAAATAGTTTAGACCTGGAAGTGTTAGATCTCCATTTTTCAGTTACGATATTTTAACTGATTTTTATTACAGGAAGTTGAATTTATCATCGCGTTTTCTGTCAAGCTAAAAAGTAAGACACTTCCACTTAAAAAAATAAATAAATAAATAAATAAATGTAAGCAATTCATTGTATCTCTATCTCTTAATGGCTCAGTTGGTTTGAGCATCATGTTAATTTTTCAAATAATTAATAGAAAATGTGTCAGTTGATAAAAGAAAATATTTCGTTGTGTACACAGTATCCAAATAATTTTTGAAGAGTTTTTAAAATAGCTTTTTATCTAGTTACTAAAAAGCACAAAATAAAAATTTAAATAAAAATTAATTAATTAATTAATTAATAATTTTTTTAGAAGCTTTTTATTGAAATTGGATTTCGCTATCGCGTCTTCAAGTCACGCTAATAAATAAGGCAACTCAATTTTAAAGTAAATGTCAGCAGTCCTTATAGTCGCTTGTTAGTGCAGTTGGTTATGCTAATGCGATGGTGCTGAGTTTCATTCCCAAAGAATCTATGAGTTAAATTTTGCAGATAATTAATAGAAAATGTGCCAATTGATAAAAGGAAATTTTCCATTGTCTACACAGTATTCTAAGAATTTCTGAAGAAGCTCTTTTTTAGATACTAAAAGGCACAAAATAAAAAGTTATATATATATATTATTCTTTTAGAAGCTTTTTATTGAAATTGGATTTTATCATCGTGTCTTTGTGTCATTCTGAAAAAGAAGACGCCTCCACATTAATGTAAATTTAAACAGCTTTTTTCGTCGTTCGTTAGCGCATTTCATTAGAGCGTCATGCTGATAACGCGATGCTCGTGGGTTCGATCCTCGCATGTGTTACTTTTTTGCCGATAATTAATATAAACGGTGCCAGTTGATAAAGGAAAATCTTTCATTGTCTACACAGTGTTTGTTCTAAGGAATTTTGATAGTTTTTTAAAGAAGCTTTTTTTTTTTTCAGTTACTAAACGCACAAAATAAAAAATTTCAGTAAAAATAAAAATATAAATAAATAAATAAATAAAAATAACACTGAATTTTTTTATTATTGTGGAGCCCTAAAATGTCTAAAATAAAAATTTATTCTTGCAGAGACATGCTATAAAATCATAAAAGTTTCAACTACAAGAAAATTTTAAAGAAAAATATAGATATTTCATTTTTGCAAAACATGAAAAATTTTAAATATTTCAAATATTTTAAAAAGCATTCGAGAACAATATTCCTTTTGTCTAAGCATTTTTTAGATTTTTCTAGAATGTTCTATGATTTTTCTTGACAGTTCTTAGACTTTTGGTTAGAGCGTCTGCTGATAACGCGATGGTCCCGGATTTGGTCCTCGAAAGTCAATATAGTACTTTTTTTGCAGATAAATAATCGAAAAAAAAATGTCAATTGATAAAAGAAAATCTTCCGTTGTCTACAAAATATCCTAAGAAATTTTAATTAATTTTTTTAAGAAGCTTTTTCTTTTTTGGTAACTAAAAATCACAAAATAAAATTTAAGTAAAAAATCATTTTTTAAAGTTAGAAGCTTTTTATTGTGAAGCCCTAAAAAGCATAAAATAAAATTTATTCTGGCAAAGAAATAAAAGTTTCAACACTAAGAAAATTTTAGAGAAAAATATAGGTGCTTTCCTTTTGCAAGAGATGAAATTTTTTAATGTTGAAAATATTTTTAAAAGCTTTCGAGACATTTGAAATTTCTGGCTTAACGAATGATTATAGAAAACTAATAACTAAGAATATTGGTCTCGAAAGCTTTCTAAAATATTTTGAACATTAAAAAATTTTCATCTCTTGCAAAAGGAAAGCACCTATATTTTTCTCTAAAATTTTCTTAGTGTTGAAACTTTTATTTCTTTGCCAGAATAAATTTTATTTTATGCTTTTTAGGGCTTCATAATAAAAAGCTTCTAACTTTAAAAAATGATTTTTTACTTAAATTTTATTTTATTATTTTATTCGTTTAAAGGGCACTCGTGACAACCATGCATAAAAGTTTACTTACTTTATTCAGACATATTGTCGTAGCGATGAAGATAGTTTTGAGCATTAAAACCGGAAAACCAAGGATTTTTTATTAATGAGAAGATTTTTTTCAGCTATCAAAGATTTAACCTCTTGGGTCTCTTGGTACCCAATTGGGTACTTTCGTAAAAATGATTGTAAAATGAAAAGATTATTTTTAAAAATAATTTGGAGTGGAAGGCTGATTTTTATACCAACTATGTGAAAAATACCAGAGCTGGGAATCGAACCCGAGCCTTCCGCTTAACGCGCGGATGCTCTACCACTGAGCTGCCCTGGGTGATAACCAGATAGGCATTTCTCACATAAAGTTCATTGGCAAAGTCACCGAGTCTGCAAACGCAGCTATATCAAGTGACAATATTAATCGTGGCACAACTCCAATATACCACGAAATCTAATTTAGAAATGCTTTATGCATCAACCTTAATTCATTTTTTAAATAATTTGGAGTGGAAGGCTGATTTTTATACCAACTATGTGAAAAATACCAAAGCTGGTAACGAACCAGGGCCTTCCGCTTAACGCGTGGATGCTCTACTACTGAGCTACCCTAGGTGATAAATGTGATAAATGTGAGAAACGCCTAACTGGTTATCACCCAGGGTAGCTCAGTGGTAGAGCATTCGCACGTTAAGCGGAAGGCCCGGATTTCATTCCCAGATCTGGTATTTTTCAAATAGTTGAATACAGCCTTCCACTCCAAATTATTTTTTAAAAAATGAATTAAGTTTGATGAATAAAGCATTTCTAAATGAAAAGATTATGTTTACCAGAATTCAAATCCACGATACTCAATTGGGGAAAGACTGTTTTAACTGTTTTTCAAACGAGTGTGGTGTACTATACTGCGAAGGGATCTTTGATAAAGTGAACTTTATCATAGCGTAAAATGGTACAGGCAAAAAAATGTCGATTGTCGACAAATACGAAAACAGAGAAAAAAATATATTTATATTTTTTAATAAAAGAAATAGAATTTGAATGTTTTAGATGTTATTTTATATTACAATTTATAATCATTATATTAGTGGTAATTTTAAAAATTTTTAGATTGTATTTTGTTGAAAATATTTTTTTTTTGCAATTACACTAAATGCAAACAAAATTACTTTAATTTAAGCTACTTAAAAATGTTGAAAAGTATTTTTTTCCCTTTTGATATTGCTATTTAATCAAAAAAAAAAAAAAAAAAAAAAAAACTATATATTTTTTTTTAAACAGTGTTTTGTTTTTTCACGTGACTAAAGAGGTTAAATTTAAAAAAAGAAAAAAAAAATCATATTCTTAAGAAAGATATATAAGAACTTTTACAGAGATATTATTATAAAACTATTTAATTACACACCAAACAAAACCCCATACAAACAAAGTATGCAATATTTTACGAAAACACAATAAAAATATTTAATTATACTCTGGAAATACCTATTATGTCCGAATATAAGAATCTGACATTGATGGAATACGCGACTATATAAAAGGGATTTCGAGATATTGATGGCGATTTCAACCTCAATGGTTTTTGACAGAACACTTAGGTACTGGGAAAAGCTTGATCATAGTGGGTGACTGCCAGATAAATAAGATTTTGGTAGATCAAATACTTCATTTAATAGATTATTAAAGGAGACGTAGCGGTATTAAAGATAAAAGAGAAGATGAGCTATTCTTATTGTATTTTTATTATCTTAATATAAAAGAGTAAAAAAATACTGATAAAGTGAAAAAGATTTTTTTTCCTATTAAAATTTTTCAGTCTGTATATATATATATATATATATATATATATATATATATATATATATATATTTTTTTTTTTTTTTTTTTTGTAGTTGTTGTTGTTTTTGCTTGTTTATTTGTTTGTGTTTTTTAAACCAGAATAAAATTTATAACCGATAAAATTTCTCCTGTTTTCGATTATTATTGTTAATAACTTTTAAGTTTTTTTTTTTTTTTCTTTTTTTTTTAAATCTATAATTTTTTTTATCATTTTTTATCTTTTGAAAGACATAATTCAAATGTATTAACTTACATGCAGATAACGAATTCTTATTTCTGCACAATAATATGTACTAAAATATATTCGGAAAAGAAAAAAAAAACTTTATAAAATGAAATATTTGATTATCTTAAAATTTTCAATTTCTGTTTTTTTTTTTTTTTTTTTTTTTTTTTTTTAATCGAGAATTAACATTATAATCGAAAAAAATTCTCATGTTATATTATTATTTATAGCCTAGGAAATTTTTTTTCTTTTGAAAACTCTATAAATATATAATCAATTTCTATCTTGTAATAGATGTATTTCAAATGTATTAACTTGCATGCAATTAATAAATTCTTATTTGAGCACGATAATATGTACTAGAAAATATTCGCAATTTTATCGTTGCCCTTATTAAATCGTTAAAAATCACTTTTATTGATAAAACATATAAAGCACAGCTTTTATATACATAACTTTTATTGAAGTGCATCATTATTATTATTATTGCATTTTCATTATCAGTAAATAATCATTTTTTTTTCTATTTAATTTGCACCAGAAACACTGAATCTGAATCCTAATATAAACATGTTTATGAAATATCCACTTTTCGTTCTATTTTATGTTTGTTTTTTATTGAATAATTTGTTTACAATTTTGCAGAGAAATTTTTTAGACGGTTTTAGATTATGTAAAAAGAAAAATATTATTTAATATTGTCATATACATAAAAAATTTCTTTCCATATATACCATGCTATCGTTTAATAAATATATAATAAAAGGAAAGTGCATAATCGGTTTGAAATTGCGTGACCAGTTTAGTATGAAAAAATCTGC
This sequence comes from Salticus scenicus, assembly GCA_963930645.1. Classification (NCBI taxonomy): domain Eukaryota; kingdom Metazoa; phylum Arthropoda; class Arachnida; order Araneae; family Salticidae; genus Salticus; species Salticus scenicus. The sequence continues at coordinate 65,767,696 of OZ005652.1, forward strand.
ACCTAAAACAAATCTGCATTTGTTACTGACAAATAATAATAGAAATAAACTTTTTAAATCTTATTTCATAAAAGAATTTGCAACATACAAAAAAGTAGTGTAAAGACTTTCTTTGTTTTATGAAGGTTTTATTATTAATTCATTAATTTATTACTAATTTATATTAATTTATAATTGTTATTCTTATGTTTTTAAAAACGTATGTTAAAGGAAGTACATAAACTTTTTAAAAAATATAACCAATTTAATACAGTATGACATAATAGAATTCCAATTGATAAGAACTATGCAATGTTAAATAATAAATAAATAGAATAAATAGAATAAATAATTAAAAAAGAGTGTTAAAAGAAAATTTACTGTATAAAATTTATATTTTCAAAAACTACAGAAATTAGTGTAAAATCACAGCTCAATCTGTAATAAAAAAAAAAAAAAAAAAAAAAAAACTACAACCAGATGAAATCTGTAATCAGTGATACAGATTTCATCTGATAACCCTGAAAAATATAAGGTCGCCAAATATATTAACAAAAAAAGTATAAAACATAGTTAAATACGAAAAATTTAATATCACTCTTTCTTAGAAAGGAAATTAAAAAACAGAAACATAGGTTATGAACATATGTAAAATATAATCAAAGCATTAAATGACAATTTAAAAATCTGATAGCACTTCATCTTGGAAATAAATATAAGGTCGAGGAGTTGTGAATGAAAATATAAAGTCAATATCCTAGAAATTCACATTTTTTTTTTTTTCAATGATTTTTATCTGTCGATCAGTCATCGTTGAACTAAGTCGAAATAAAGTTTATATTTTGATATTTTCCCATATATTCCTGATCGCATTGATGAGTTCACCTTTCCCTCAATATTGTCACATGTCCTTATACACATATTGCACAAGTATTCCTCACTTTCTAATGAGTTTAAATCCGGAGTGCAAAATGACCAGTCAAGCAGACAGACCTCATTTGCTTCAAACCAAGCTTTTATTGAATGAGCAGCATAGAGGGTTGCATTATCCTAGCTGAAATGTCCAATCTCCTGATATAACTATAGTGGTATTGGGAAGCAAACTATCGTCCAGCATATACTGATATTCTTTTGCATTCATTTTGGTATAAATTACCACACTTGGTAACATGCCATTAGCATCAAACGCTCCATGTACCACTACTGATCACCCTCCATATTGCCGCTTGGAAAAGTAAGGCTTTTTCTTTTATCATGCCAGTATTTTTTAAAGCCATCTGGCTTATCAAAATTAAATTTTTCTCATCCAAAAAAGCTATATTTTTTTCCATTTATCTCCAAGCGAAACATATATTTTAGCAAGTTCTAAGCAAGCTCATTTATGCTTTTTTTTTTTTTTTTTTTTTTTTCAAGTGTTGCGAGGTTTTAATTTTGCGAATTGTACCCCCAGGATGAACTTAAAATATTGCAGATATTTTCGCTGGTACATGGTAGGCTTAAAGCGCTAACTATTTTAAAAGAAGACTTTTTAATCCCACGCCCATCCGAAAAACGACCAATTTTTGGTGCCTTGAAAGTGCACATGGCGCTTGCATTTACCATACTTCAAGGATTTTTTTTTCTTTTTATTATTATTATTAACTACCATTTTGGGCCTACCTATAGACATGAAAATAGCTGCATCACACATTCCACTCACTTTCATTCGAAGGATTTTCCCGCGTTCTACATAGGACAATTGTTTCTGCCTCGGCATCGCTGTCGACAGCACAGAGAAAGATTAAAGTAACCCTAAATGCGTTGTTAGATTGCTTTTTCTATTTCGTACTTTTTCAGCCCGCACAAAATTTGCATATCCCTCAAAAAATTCGACAACCTTATACTTTTCTCCATCAGCAAATAAGAGCAGTAATTAATATGATAAATAGTCCAATTAATTTAATTTTAATTTTAATTAACGTGTACTATAATCAATAAATCCTTTGCATACTTTGTATTTTTGTTACCTACCCATCCGACAAGTTTGCATAAATCCTAGTTTAACTGTCTATTTAATCGCCCTTATATTTTTTTCCAGGGTCTTACCTATATATATATATATATATGTGTGTGTGTGTGTGTGTGGAAAATTTGTATCAAAGCAGGATTGAAAATTGCTAACTGATAAAACAAAGTCTGCTTTCATGGTTGAGAAGTAATAACGTCGCCTACAATGTGGGGGACTCTGGTTCGATCCTGACTGGTGACATAGGAGAATTTTATTTAACGCAAGAATTCTTACGATAAAATCTAAGAAAAAAATCTGTTATGTAGGAATATTTTCTGTATTGTTTTATAACAGAAAATTTTTATCAACATATATTTTGCATAGCATATCTATATTTTGTGGCAACTTTGCTGCCAGAAATTTCCTGTAATATATCAGGATTTTCATGCTTTTTTATTTTTCTTTTATTTATACATTAACTGTTAATTATTTTTAACTGTTTATTAATTTTATAGTAATGTAAGTACACATTTTAGCTTTAAAATTTTACCCAGGCCTAGGTCCCTCATATACAGAATTTGTCATAACCTGCGTAATCAACAATACAGTAAAATTTTATTTTATAACATTTTATAAAAAAAAAAATTATTCTAACTTCTTATGATTATGTAAAAGAAATTCAAACAGGTAACAATATACTGAGATACTTTGTACTGTTTTATAATTTTTGTTACGAATTTGGAAATAATAATAATTTTTTTATATAAATTTCCTTCAAAGAGCTTTAGTCAGGTTATAAAATGTAAATTTTCTGCATTTCTAGCTTGTTTTTTGCTTTAAAATAGCTCATTGTCTTTTTAAAACCCGATAAAAACCATCACTAATGCGGGTAATGGCCTTGGCGCCAAATTTGGCAACTTTTTCGCTCCTTGGCGAATTTTTGGTGACCTTAACGAGAAAATCCTTATTATCGATAGCTCGAATATCTAAGCTCTAACTTGATTGATTGAGAAGTTACTGAAACTTTCTCATTTTCTACAAGCATATATAAGAAATCGCATTGCAGCCAAGTCAGTCAGTTTCCGCCTCAACATTTCTGCGTAAAGAGCTCCTTACTTCGCTTATTTCTGTGTGTTAATACTAAGCTACAGTTCATGCTGTGAATTTGAAGGTTGACAGCTGTTATTTAAACTGTATTTTCTGGTGAAACTGAAGTTAATACTCACTTTAAGGACCTGTAATCTTCTGGAATTTTCGGTAAATAAACTTTTACGTCTCTGCAAGATTCACCTTAAATTCACAAACAATTCACGAACCCTGAGTGCATGACAATATTAACTGCACAATACTGAACAGAACACTCTCAGAAATGGATACTCAAATTTCACGAAATTTTCTTTAATTTTCACGAAACCGTTTCCAGAGAAATACTCCGAGTGAATATTTCGTCAAATTGAGAAAATTATTTTCGTCACTTGTTTGAACATACGAATTTCGTCAACAATAAAGATACATTTTTTCATCCTAGTTTCGTGATACAGAATAAAATACAAATTATAAAATTATAAAATTACCTGAAAGTTCCTTGCTTTAGACATTAAATCCTAATTACATTTAATGAAAATATAAATAAAACAGAGCAAACAAATAAATAAGTCATTTGGACATTTATTTAACAGCTTTGAGACCTATAGTTACAATGACTTATGTCTCAATTGATCCATATTTTCACAGAAATTCACAAAACAAGCTCACATAATATTTTGCAGACATAGGACATCACAAACATCTATGCCGCACCAGGATTCGAAACCGACACCTGGAAATCCAGAAAGTAAACCCTACCGACCGAACCACCAGGCCGGCAAATAAAAGTCCTTGTAACGTAAAGTCCAAACAACACAGGAAAAAAACCAATATGGCGGTAATGAAAGCTAGCACATGCTATTGTGAGTAAACAATTTCCTCAAATATTTGAGAGTTCATGTTTCCTCAAAAATCACGTGATCGCATGACGAAATGGTTATCAAAAACAACGAAATTAAGCCCGATTGATGTCTGAATCGTCAAAATTGAGTATATTATTTCTGAGAGTGAATTCATATTACAATGATCATAAATGAAATATAGGTTGCATTTCCTTAATTGGAATGCAGTAAATATGACATACAATGAATTAATAGATAACCTTTTTTATTTTTTTTTTATCAATAGTTTTTAGATGATAAGTAATTTTTTACTTGTGGTTTAATCATAGAGAAATAATTATCTATTATTCTATTTTATTAAAACTACATTTCTACCAAAAAGGAAATATGTTTATGCAGCATATGAAAATTACTGCATTACGTTAATATGTTTACTTTTACTTATACTTGTTGGTAAAAGAATTGTTATAAAGTTAAATCAAGGAAAGAAAACAAAACTAATTGGTAACTGATAACTCGTATTATCAATATTTGTAAATAATTTAAGCTTGTGATTTTTTGCCATTTCTCAATTTTTTAACGATTACAAGTAAATCTAAAAAGGTGAATTTTAATTTTTTACGCCGTATATTTACAGATTGCAAATATATTTTATGATTATTCAATAATAACACTAAATAATATAGTTATAAATGTAAAAATAATTTAAAAATGCAAAATTTGCATCATAAGTTTTATCCGCTCTTACATGAAAATAAAATCTCAATGCAAGACAAGTTTTCTCTTTCATGAATTTTTACAATAGTTACAATTTCAATTGTTCAGATATGAAATATCTTTCCCATTACCTGCATTTATTTATATTGCATTTCACTTCAAAATAAACAATGCTTTTCTATCGTTTATCAATGATTTTACTCTGAATATTAAAAAGAAAGTTCCAGAAAAGATCATTTCAGATGACAGGCTGAAATACAAATCCGGGAATTTTGTCAGGTCTTCTTTGCTGCGCCAATTCCTAAATCGAAAAAAAAATCCCATTTTTTCCTTTCCTCTTTTATTGCCGTCTACTTCATTTTGAATTTATCAATGTCTGGGACAAGACTGATAAAAGAAAGTCGACCTTTTTGTCGCGCATCATTATTTCGGGGAAAAGGTTAAGCAAAAGGAATACATACCTTGTCAGAATTATTTTTCAAAAGTATGAAGACATTTGGACATTGTAAAGATTTCTTTTCAATCGTTAAATTGTCAGATTTAACTATATGTGCATATATTGTCAAATCAACATAGAATATATTTATTTCAAATGTTAACGTTTACAGAAAATATTGAAAAGATTTTTCTTAAACAAATATATGTAATACAGATCGTTGATTATTCGAAAAAAAAAATAAAAACCTGTAGACGTGTAAGCCTGGTTTTATAATTTTTTTTCTTCTTTAAATTTGTGTTTAATATTTTTTTTTTTTTAGTTGTGTTATTAGATGAGATGGGATTAGTTGTTTCTGGCACACCGTGGCGTTGTCTTATGTAAATGTAAATTTATGTTTTAAAAATCTCGAAATTTAGAGGAGATATATTATATCCCATCTCAATTAATTGATAAATTTTAAACATATTTAAACATATAACAATATTTAAACAACATTTTAAACAATATTTAAACATATTTAAATTTAAATTAATATTTAATTTTAAATATAATATTCTTCTCTTTCCTGAAATACATTTAAAGCACATTTTAATTTACTCTCAAAATGAATATGTTGAACAAATTAAAAAAAAAAAGTTTTAGAATGAACTTAAATTTGTGATATGTACATTCTTAATTTGATACTTTTAATATATACTTTTATTTATTTTTCGTGAAAAAATAATCACCCCTTTATTTGAAGAGTACTTTTTTACATTCTCCTATATGTATATAGAGAGAAAGTGTTGGATTCGTTAAAATTTTCGAACTCCAGTTTTTGATGGATTTTCACGTTTTGGGATTTCCTGAACACGATTTGACTGTATTTAGAAAATTTCTACCTGTCTGTCTCTCTCTCTCTCTGTGTGTGTGTGTGTGTGTGTGTGTGTGTCACAAATTTTGTGGACGCTGAATCTCACGAACCAATGAACGAAATTTAACCAAATTTGGCGTTTAGTTGGACCCTGACATAAACTAGTGCTGATTAGATTTGTGGGACAATTGCTCAACCGGTGGCGCTCTGATCGCATCTTTTCTAAATTTTTAACATGATAATATAGGACAAAATTTCGTATAATGTACATAATGAGAGTCATTTTAATCGTGTGATTGTAAAAATAACATGAATTATTGATAATAGTAGTAGTTAACAGAAAAAATAAACTGTGCACAAGGGAGCATCGATTCCCTCCTGGGAGGAAGTACCCCCCCCCCCCCCCCAGGGGAGAGAAAATTTTCAATATGGGTATCTTTCGAAAGGAGATCGTCAATACGTTTAAAACGAATGGTTGAACTATAGATCTGTAATAATTTAAACAAAGTTATCGATTTCTTTTAACGAAAAAAACTTGGGAAAAAAATCTTATTTCTTTTGATTTGCAAAAAATTGACATCTTTCGGCATTTAGTGATAATATAATACTGTCAGATAAAAATTGTCTGCATTTATAATGAAAATAATTTGATAATTTAATAAATAATTTGTATTGAATAAATTTTGTGTAAAATTATATAGAAGAAAGTCATGTGGGGGTCACATCACACTCGTTTTTTTCATTGTGTAATTACAACTACATAGGGAGAAAATTACTCTTGAAAAAAGTGGTGTGAGAAACAGACGAGTACTAACAATGTTCCGGTATAAATTAGAAACTTTCGCATACCTGTATTTAACAAGGAAGAACTGAAGGTAAATATTTATTAATAGATGAAATTTGGTGTAAAAACTAAGCAGGATACAGTATTATGCGTGCTGTATAAGAAAGATAAATAGAAAAAATTTCCTGTTACACAATAATACGTATATTAAGTGTCATTCTATTTTTTTAATAAATGAAACATTCGGCAATTCAGAACCATTTAAATTTTTAAAACTATCTTTTACTGTATTCAAATTAGTTGTTTATACCAACGTATAATAACATGCAATAGTACGTTTTCAAGGCGTTATAATGAATGAATAAATTAAAAAAAAAAAACTAGTATGTTGTGGCCACCACAAGACTTTCTTCTATATTTACCTATACATATTCAATCAGTAACAATATTAAAAAAAAAAAAAAAAAATGTACGATTTTTTTTTCTGTTTTTTTTTTTGTTGTTGTTGTTAAAAGTAAACAAAATCGATAACTTTGTTTTAAATTATCACAGATTTATAGTTCAACCATTCGTTTTAAAGGTATTGACGAGACCTTTCGAAAGATACCCATCTTGAAAATTTATCCCCCCGGGGGGGTACTTCCCCCCCAGGGGGGGAAGCGATGCCCCCCCATGCAGAAATTTTTTTTCCTAGCTACATACTACTATTATCAATAATTCATATTAATTTTACAATCCCAAGTTTAAAACAACTCTTATTATGCACATTTATACGAATTTTTGTCCTATGCTGCCATGTTAAAAATTTAAATAAAATGCTATCACAGCGCCACCTGTTGAGCTATTGATCCCCAAACATAATCAGCACCAGTTAATGTCGGGGACAAACTAAATACCAAGTTTGGTTAAATTTCGTTGAAAAAAAAAAAAAAAAAAAAAAATGCGATTTTGTTTTGTTAAAACTAAAAAAAATCGATAACTTTGGTTTAAATTATCACAGATTTATCGTTCAACCATTCGTTTTAAAGGTATTGACGAGATCTTTCGAAAGATACCCATCTTGAAACTTTTCCCCCCCGGGTGGGAACTTCCCCCCCCCGGTGGGGGGGGAACCGATGCCCCCACATGCACAAAAATTTTTTCCTAGTTAACTACTACAATTATCAACCTGATCTTTCGAAAGATACCCATTGTGAAAATTTACCCCCCCTGGGGGGGGTATTTCCCCCCTAGGGGGGGAAGGGATGCCCCCCCCATGCAGAAATTTTTTTTCCTAGTTACATACTACTATTATCAGTAATTCATATTAATTTTACAATCACAAGTTTAAAACAACTCTAATTATGCACATTTATACGAATTTTTGTCCTATGCTGCCATGTTAAAAATTTAGATAAAATGCTATCACAGCGCCACCTGTTGAGCTATTGATCCCCAAACATAATCAGCACCAGTTTATGTCACGGACCAACTAAATACCAAGTTTGGTTAAATTTCGTTAAAAAAAAAAATTGCAATTTTTTTTTGTTAAAAGTAAAAAAAATCGATAACTTGTTTTAAATTATCACAGATTTATGGTTCAACCATTCGTTTTAAAGGTAGTGACGAGACCTTTCGAAAGATACCCATCTTGAAACTTTGCCCCCCCGGGTGGGTACTTCCCCCCCAGGGGGGGGGGGAACCGATGCTCCCACATGCACAAAATTTTTTTCCTAGCTAACTACTACTATTATCATTCATATTAATTTTACAATCACAAGTGTAAAATAACTCTCTTTATGCCAATTTATACGGAATTTTGTCCTATGCTGCCATGTTAAAAATTTGCATAAAATGCGATCACAACGCCACCTATTGAGCGATTGATCCCAAAATCTAATCAGCACCAGTTTATATCAGGGTGCAACTAAATACCAAGTTTGGTTAAATTTCATTCATTGGTTCGTGAGATACAGCGTCCACAAAAAAATGATACAGACAGACAAACAGACAGACAGACAGACATTTTCTAAAAACTATTAATTCGTGTTCTCCACATCCCAAAACATGTAAATCCATCAAAAAGTGGACTTCAAAAATTTTCGCGAATCCAATACTTTCTCTATATTACATATAGAAGAAAGTAAAAAGAATACACAAAATTTTGCGACAAATTATTGTTATCAAGAATTAATGAAAAAAATCATGTATTTTTTTTACAAACTTTTCTTGTTTTTATATACTTTTATATATATAGTTTTATATATATTTTATATATAGTTTTATATATATATATATATTATATATATATAGCCAACACATACTAGGCGAGTCGTATTAACCCTGCTCGTTATATTTAACGCCCCAGCCCGCCCGTTCCCGCTGTTCAATGTCTTTTTCTAGTCAATTTTGTCCTTTTATTACTTCCGGTGTGAGCCTGTTTTTTTTTTTTTTTTTTTTTTTTTTTTTTTTTTTTAACACACTTGACATTGCGAGTTTTTTTGGTTTTCTTCCCATGCTATTTCTATGGGGGTTTTTAGCTTTTTTTCCCCCTCTTCTTCTACATTCTAAAGTAGCGGTGGTAAAACCACCGCCACTTTAGAATGTAGAAAAAGAGGGGGGGAAAGCTAAAAAACTCCATAGAAATAGCATGGGACGAAAACCAAAAAAACTCACAATGTCAAGTGAGTTTAAAAAAAAAAAAACAAAAAAAAAACACGCTCACACCGGAAATAAGAAAGGGACAAAACTGACTAGAAAACCAGTAATATCGGAACCAATTTAATTTAAATACTTATTCAAGATCCGTTGAAATTTTTACATTAATAAAAAGCTTTAAATTAAGTTTTAAAATTTTGTGAAATTAACTGTGAATTATAATGCAAACCATACTGTTATAGTAAAAATGTACTACAGGAATTTTGAAATGAGATATATTTTCAATGTTTTAACTACTCGATTTATTTTTATTCATAATTTGTTATTCACAGGGAAGATAATTTTCTTTCTCTGTAAACTTAAGTAAGGCTATTTCTTCCTTTCTAAGTTCGCTCAGCTTAGTCAAAAAGGAAGAAAAGAAAAGAAGAAGAAGTAAGAAGAAGAAGAATTTTCTATTTTAAATTTCAGAAAGAATCTTAAAATCTTGTTTTATATTTTATGTTATTCTATAGTAATATTCAGTTGAGGCTCAAAATGGGTTTATTATTATTATTATTATTATTATTATTATTGCTTACTCTCTCTCTTATTGCGTCTTCAATATTTCCTCTAAAACATAAACAATCCTTTTCATCACTTATCATTGATCTGCTTCGGAACTTTAGAAAATATCAAAAAAGGAAAAGGAAATAAAAAAAAGGAAATAAAAAAGATCATTTTAACTGACAGACTGTAATAAGAACCTGGAAATTTTTCTGAGTGTTTTGTCGCATCAATTTTTAAATCGAACATATCCCATTTGTACTGCCTTTTACCATCCATTCGAATCTCATTTTATATGTTTCAATGTCTGAGACATGACTGATAAAGCCAAGTCGATATTCTGTTGTACATAACATTTTTTGGGGGAAATGTTTCACTAAGATAACACATGTTTGGTGGAAATTTCTTTTTCAGAAGTATGAAGAATTTCAGATTCTTATACTTTCTTTACAGTAGTCAAAATAAGAAGACATAAATAAATATTTTACTAAAAGTTCTTGAATAAAAGCATGGTAAAAAATCGAAAAATATCCATATTAAAAAAAAAAAAAAAAAAAAAAAAAAAAAAAAAATTACCACTTTCATAACAACTGAAATATTTTGCAAAATTAGTAATATTTTTTTTTTTTTTTTTCAAATTTCTGATTTTTTAACCATAAACTAAATTATTTTATTCACAGAATATTATTATTTTCTTACTACAAACAACTCGTAATGTTCTTTATAACGTTTCCTAGCTTCACAAACTGTGTTATATCAGGTCGAGAAAGCATCGAGTGAATAGGAAGTATAACTACTTTATAATAAGATAGTAAAAGAGTAACATGCATTGGAAAAAAATCTGTAACTTTCTTAGAGAATTTTTTATTTTCTAAAACGACAAAAAAAATTTAGTGTAACATTACATCTAAATCTGTCAAAAGAAACTTTTTTCTTTTTTCTTTTTTTTTTTTTTTTTTTTTTGTAACCAAATCTGTAACTATTCCCTGTAACATTTTCTGCTATAATTCACAACAATACTAAGGCAGCCTACTTGCCAAAACTATGCAGAAAAATGTTACCAGCTGTAACTGTGTGACTTTACACGTTATGCTACGATTACACAGTTGCAGCTGGTAACATTCCTCTTCATGGTTGTGGAATGTTTACTTTCTTCTGTAATATAGAGAAAGTATTGGATTCGTGAAATTTTTCGACCTCCGTTTTTTGATGGATTTACACGTTTTGGGACGCCCTGAACACGATTTAACTGTTTTTAGAAATTGTCTGTCTGTCTGCGTGTATGTGTGTCTGTATCACAAATTTTGTGTACACTGCATCTCACGAACCAATGAACAAAATGTAACTAAACTTGGTATTTAGTTGTATCCTGACATAAACTGGTGCTGATTAGATTTGTGGAACAATGGCTCAACAGGTGGCGCTGTGATCGCATTTTTTTCTAAATTTTTAACATGGCAGTATAGGACAAAATTTCGTGTAAATGCACATAATGAGTGTCATTTTAATTGTGTGATAGTAAAATTAATATGAATTGTTGATAATAGTAGTAGTTAACTAGGAAAAAATTCTTGCGCATGTGGGGGCATCACTTCCGCCCCCTGGGGGAGTAAATTTTCAATATGGGTATCTTTCGAAAGATCTCGTCAATACCTTTAAAACGAATGATTGAAGTATACATCTGTGATAATTTAAAACAAAGTTATCGATTTTTTTTTTTTTTTATCTTTTAACGAAAAAAAACTTAGATAAAAAAAATCCTTTTTCTTCTGATAATTGCAAAAAGTTGCCTTTCTTTCGACATTTAGTTATGGATATAACTCTCTCAGATAAAAATCGTCTGCATTTATAAAGGAAAATAATTTAATAATTTAATAAATAATTTGTATTGAATGAATTTTGTGTAAAATTATACAGAAGAAAGTCATGTGGTTGTCACATCATACTAGTTTGAATAGTCTACGGATATTTTCTAGCAACTTTTTGCCAGGAAATTTCTATAATAAAGGATTTTTTTTTCTTTACATTGCCACCTCAAATAGCCAAGTAATTTGAATAATTGGTTAAACAATGATACTTTCACCAGCACTAAAACTAGCAATTACATCTCACCCCATATTACATCTGAAACAGATTAAATGTGTACAACGTGGTATTTTGGCCCAGACGTTTTTAACCTATATCTATTCAACAAACTTGGTAATTTCATTTTACCAATATAGAGTAAATTGATTTACTTTAAACTTGAGATTAAGCAATTACTATGTAATTATAACGTATGTAACGCGTTTCAAAGTAATCCAGCATAAAAGTTTGTGTAAATGTAGCTGTGAATTATATCTACACTGTAAAAAATATGTCCTATTTGCTGCCAGAAATTCTCTGTAATTTGAGAAAATACGTTCTGACAGTTTTCGTAAATTATGCGTATTTTCCCAAATTACAGAGAATTTCTGGCAGCAAATAGGACATATTTTTTACAGTGTATATAAAATGTGTTGTAGGTGAAATAGGGTGGTTTTGTGACCTAGGCGAAATGAATCGAATAAACACAATTACTACATTATTAAGAAAATAGGTTAATTTTCGATCCTTAAGTCAAATTTAGCACAACTAATCATCTAAATCCTGACAAAGTATTTATTAATAAATAAAATATTTATTAAAAATATAATTATTGTTTATTAGTATGGAAGTTTATAATAACAAACATTCAAGTCGATGAAAGTGGTGAAGCGCCAACAAAGACATACTCGAAAAGTGATCTGTTTTAAAAACTTATTATTATATGTTCCCATGTCTTACTATTAAATTGTATGCTACTTCATTTAGAACTTTTTGTCTTGAAAAAAGAAGCTATTACAGGTTTTTTCTTTGTTAAAAATTGTATCAAACATTTTCCATTAGTTTGCTAAACTACGGTTTTTTCCTTTCTAACACTTTTTTTTTTTTTTTTTTTTTTTTTTTTTTAGTCTGAGATTTTAAAAGACTGGCACGCTGAAATGTTTAAAAATTTCATTTAATAAAATTACTTATTACTTACGTAATAGCTGTTAAATTTCCGTTTTAAGAAACATGTCATGTTTCTAATAGTTAATTAAACAAAAAAAAAAAAAAAAATGCATTAGTAATTTTATACTTTATATCAATCATTTAATAATTTTACATAGCAGTTTTAACTTTTGTACGCAATTTTGAAAAAAAAAATTATTTTGCAAATAAATTTATGTTTTTATTGGAATTATATTTTGATAAAATTAAATATTAATTAGAATATTTGATATTTATATTTATATTTTTATTATTATTATATCATTTATGTACGCGAATGACGTTGCAAAACAATTGTTACGGATTACAGTTAAACAGCTAATAAAAACAGCATTCAAACAATTTCTAACATAACTGTTAAGTTATTAAATTAATTTTCTAATCATCTGTGTTATGTCTGTATGAATATATTAATAACAGTGTAGCTATATTCATAGTAACATTAACTAGTATCCACCAGACCGTTACGGGACTAAGATAAGGTTTTATATTTTAAAAAATTTTAAGATATTATCACAATATTCTAAACATTCTCGCCTTAATAATAAATCTATTCAATTCCTAACACACTCATTAAGCTATCAAATTAGTTGCTGATCATATAAGTTATGTCTGAATATTTTCATTTTATAATAACATAACACCTCATTCATATTAACTAAAATTCACCAGATTGTTTCGGAACTAAGCGGAAATTCCATATTTTAAAAGATTTTTATATATTTCCACAAGTTCTTGAATATTTATTTTAAAAATATACACATTTTAGTATTCAATATATCTAATTTCTATCACAATCCTTAAACAGTTAAATTATTTGCTGACTATCTAATACGATATGTCTTAATATGTCGAGTTTACAATAGTATAAGTGCATTATATTTACGTTAATTGCTATTTTCTAAACACTCTTTCGAAACAAAGCGAAAATTTTAGATTCTAACAGATTTTAAAATATTCTCAGAACATTCCGAATATTCATTTTAAATATATTTCCATATTGATATTCCTAACACGACCACAAAACTATTAAATTATTTGATAATCACCTGGGATATGTCTGAATATGTCGAGTTTATAAGTGAAACTGTCCAAACTGTTTCGAAATTATGCAAACAACATTCTGAGCTTTCATTTCAAAAAAAGATTTTCCCATTAATATTAAATCTAACTTATTCCTAGCATATCCCTTACATAATTAACTTACTTGTTTACTACCTACCATATCTCTGAATATATCGAGTTTTAAACAAATATCATTCTCTAAAGTCTAAGTGCCTTCATATTATAACGTTAACTGGAGGCAGTCGTCAGTTATCCACTACGTAGCTCTAGCGCGACATTAAATCCACTCAACTAACCAATCAACCAATCTTTAATGCTGACTAAAATTCGCCAGAATGTTTCGGAACTTGGCAAATATTTTGGGTTTTCAAACATTCTTTCAATAATTTGAACTTTTATTTTAAAAATATTCCCTCCTTAATAGGAAACTTGTCCAATTTCTGAGACAACCATTAAACTAAGCAATTCCTTGCTCTTCATCTGTGTTACGTCAGAACATATTGACTTTATAAAAGTATAATAGCAGGGATGGAACTGATACCGGCATTTGTTTAAGAAATTTCTCTACCTATAAATCGTTAATTTAAAAAGTAGAAATTTTTGTTACATTCACAGTGGTATGATTTCTGCACCCGTGTTCCCTCCCTGTAATTACATTGGTATTAAATTGAACTGGAAATTGCCAGAGTATTTCGAATAAGCGAAAATTTTAGGTTTTAGAGCATTATTAAATATTCTCACAAATTTCTGAACATGCATTTGAAAAGTATTTTCAACCTTATATTAAATCTGGGGACTGCTTCCAATTGCTCATGTGTAGCTTTATTACTGTATTAAACCCACTCAACTAACCAGACAACCATTAATGTTAATTAAAATTCACCAAAATGTTAAGGAACTTAGCAAAAATTTTTAATTTCCATTCATTGTACAGTTCGAACATTTACTTTATTTTTAAAATAAAATAATGGTTAAATACTCCCACCATAATATGAAACTTGTCGAACTTCTGATACAACCCTTAATTGCAACCATTGTATTACAGAATCAAATTTAACCAAATTCCCTTTAGTAATTATTAATTACACAGAAATTTTAAATTGCATTTCCTTTTAAGGATTATTTAAATCTCTCCAATAAATCATAAAATTCTATCTAATAAATTTGTAAAATTATTTCTATATCTACTTGAAGGAAACTTCAGAAAAATTTAGAAATTACTTGACTGATCAAAAGGTTATATATTAAATAAATTTTATACCCAAAAACATTATAATACCAAGCAAAAATTAACATTCATCAAAAGAAAAAATATATATATTGATGTTAATTGCTTTATTAAACACAAACTTCATTCTCTTCAAACAGTTCCTAATACAATAATTCAACTATCAGGTTAACTACTGGTGCAGTGTATTCTGCCTGGATTTGTCAAATTTATAAGAGGATAAGTCTACTTCCACTTAATGGAATTATCTCGAATTCTCCAGACCATTCAGTAATTTGTTTGGAAATTTGGATAATGATGTCTTTACAATATCCTCACATGAAGAATTCATTGTTATCTTTTCAGAACATTCTTAATATAAGAATAAAATATTATTTTTTCACAAGTAAGGAAATTTCTTCAATTAAAGTATTTAAAAATAGTGAAATCATTTACTTATTTACACACACATATTCGTATATATAAATAAGTTATGCCTAATGTAAAAATTTCATATTCTTTTTCATACCGGAAATTTTGAAAATGATTTTTTTTTTATTTAATCGTTATCACATATTAAAGAGAAATAATCTACAAAATTTCTGGTGCGAACAGAAGGCGGGGCTAAAAATGCTCGTGAATAAATTATAAAAGATGGGAATGCTGGTCTCGACTGCGAAAATTCATCTCAGAAGATTTTCACCAAAATTTTATTTTTATTACTTAGCAGAAAAAGTCAATTTTGTTCGCAAATTCTGGTGGCAGTCTTATTTACATGAGCGCAATTATCATGCACCTCAAAAGGTTAAAGCTAAGTATGTCTCTCTGTGTTATATTTCGAATATTTTAGTAATAAATGGGTTTCCCAAATCAAAATTTAATCAAATTCCTTACAATCATTCATAATTAGGCTAAAAAGATTACATTGGTTTTAAAGATGATTTAAACTCACCAACTATGGGCGCATTCGAAAGTATTTCCCGGTCACTTCCCGAGTTGGGAAATGACGTCCCGCGGGAAGTTCGGGAAATTAGAACTACCATATAGGAGCCATGTTTGTTTATATATTTGTTTCCCGGGAAGATGAGATGTGTACGGAAGTAGTTATATCTCGGTCATTTTTCGTAAGGCTCCTATATGGTAGTTCTAATTTCCCGAACTTCCCGCGTGACGTCATTTCCCAACTCGGGAAGTGACCGGGAAATACTTTCGAATGCGCCCTTTATATTTCACGAAATCCTCTCTGACAAGTTTATAAAATGGTTTTTATAGCTTCTTGTATGATAACTTCAGATACTTTCGTTCCGTTGTAAAAATATCAAGCAACGTTATACTGTGTATCATAGAAGCTGCCAGTACCATATAGTGTTGGTACTACTTTTAGTATTTTAATTAACTTCTCAAGTACGTCTATTTATTTGTATTTTTTGTGTTTGTACAGAATGAGCCTGATAAATTAGTATACATCTACCCGTACAAAATTATTCACGAATATTTGCATGAAATGAAAAAAAGATCTATTTTTGACTTACCATCAGATATTATTACTTTTAACATTTAAAAGATAATTATTAATTTTACCATAGATAAAACATGAGAATTTTGTTTTAAAGAAAACACTGCAATAAAATGCATAACAATTTTGAATTTCATTAATAATAAACAACGTCTTGAAAGACAAAGGAAATTTAAAACTAGCAAAAAATTATTTCGATAACATTAAGCGTACCATCATCAATGTATAAAAGAAACGATATTAGTGCTCCGATATATGAGAAAAGAATCGGATTCTAGACAGCCATTAGAATTAAACGGAACATGAGGGATTAGCCAATCGAAAATTGAGAAATGGTAGCCCTGGAAAATACATAAAAAATTAGGAAAGTGCAGATTGAATGTAAAATTTTACATTCAATATGCACTTTCTTAATTTTATTATGCATATTTATTATTATTTATCATGATGGTATATATTTATTATGAATATGAAATCATATATATTTAGAAATTACGGCTTTCTCGCATATTTTCATTTTTTGTCTGCGGAAAAGAAAAAAATTCAAATCGTTTTTAAATTATTGAAGCTTAACTGCCATTCGTATCATTCCATATATATATTTTTTTTTTTTTTTTTTTTTTTTTTTAATAATAATAATATATAAATAATTTCTTTAATAATATATAAATTTTGATTATATTTTCTGTTTAAAATTTCACTTTTTTTTCAGTTTAATTTTCTATAAATCAGTCGCTAGAGAAAAAACATTGAATAAGAAAAATAACTTTAGACGAAATTATATTTTATGCAACGAATGGTTAATTGAATTAAAACAATTTATATTTTTTATAAGTCACAATAAAGGGATAATTTTCTTTATTCTCCTACATTTTCATCTTAACATTTCAAATTTACTCTCTGTAATCTCATAATCTGTTAAAAGGAAAAATCTTGTTAAGGAAATTTTCAGCTTCAAATAACTTTTTAAAAGTAAGTCATACAGTTTTATTTTTATCGAAAACAAGATTATGCATGTGAATCATTTATGGAATAAGTAACACCGATTTTAACAAAATTCTGGGAATTCAATGCTGTTCTAAAAGCAATTTTCAGAATTCTGGCCGATTTTTGAGCTTTATTGCAAATTACATTTTCTGTTGCTTCGTGTTTTGCCTCTTGTAAATGTAATTGTAAATTTAAGGATTTAGGATCAAAGCAAGGATTTTAAAGATAGACTTATTATCCAATATATAACAACTATATTATCCAATCTAGATGGAATTTTCAAGATATCCTTCCTCGCTTCTGAAAGAAAAAAAACTCTCAAAGTAATACAATGAAAAGAAAAAAATGAAAAATTCAATCAAAAACCATAGATATATTTATAAGTGGTTATGGATAATCATATGAATAATAAATTCAATATGAGGATAAATATTTTAAAAGGACTGCTTTGAAGATTATATTTTGCAAAAGCAATAAATTTAATATATTTTATTATATCACTAGCAGGCTACACCCACTTATGCCATTAAAAAAAGAAAAATAAATCAAAGGAATTAATTAAAAATAAATGAAAAATAAAAAGTTATTATACTATAAAATATACTCATAAATTTAACTGTGATAAAAACGTATTTGAATTTAAAATTTAATATACTTAATTTATTCTACTGCATTATCATTTGATATTCAATAAAAAATTAATTTCGCCTTCAAATGATGGAATTAAATAAATAAAAAATAAATAAACAGCGTAACAACAATTGCTAAGATACGCAGGCGATTAAAATGAAAGAATAAATTTTAGAAAAATGAAATATAGGAACAAATATTTAAAATTGAAGGAAAAAAATAATTACAAAAATTCAAGTTCGAAATTGGAAAAACTCACAATGAGGTGCACACTTATAGAGTCTGAGGTACCAACCTGCCAAGTTTTGTAGCTATGTGATCAGTAGTGTGAGCAACAGAGCGCAGACAAACACACAGATACACTGACGAGTTATCTCGACAGACGACTGTTTACTATAATTAGCCACTAACGAGAAAATTCGTTTCCAGTGATGCACATATGAGTGTTTATTCAATTCTCACTCATAATGTCACCAGCTGTCATCAGCTGTGAGGTCACCAGCTGGGTGGCAACTAAGCAAACACCCTTAGCTAGTGATTATATATAAAAGCAGGCAACAGGTGGTGGGCAATATTGGGGGGGGGGGGGGGTGAAAGTATTAATGAATATTCAGCCCGTAATGATATTGTCATGAAAGTTGTCAACATTTTTTGCGTGTAGAAAGTAATTCTGAAAGACATAAGCAAGTTCTAGTAGACGAATGCACTTTATTTAATGAATATTCAGCCCGTAGACAGAGCCCATAATCATAGTGTTATAGAAGTTACTGATATTTTTGCGTGAAGAAAGTAATTCTTAGAGACATAAGCAGATTCTAGTCGACGAATGCACTTTATTTAATGAATATTCAGGAAGCAGTTGAATAAAATTATTTTTTGTGCAGCAAAAATCAATAATCAATCAATATTATCGGAACAATCCAATGAAATAGACTTTCTTACTTGATAAATCAAATAAACATTGTTAAACACACAGCAGAGAAGAAATTATGCTAATTTAGGGACAACCGAAATTTTCGAAGTCTGAATGGAATTTGAATTCCTCGAGAGTATAGTCAATGGTTTATAGAATTTTTAAGGTAATTCTGCCTTAGAAACCAACGAATCATTATAAAAAAAATATGTAGAACTGAACTTCTATTGAAATTAGAATTTCCAAACTTCGGGAATCCTGAACTGTCAGTTTTAGCCACATTTGAATGCCTAATTTGACGCTAAGTCAACGCCCACCGTGGAAATGAAAAACTACCAAGAAAAACGTTCGTAGAAATAAAACACTATCATCTACTTCCACTTTTAGGGTAATACTGCATGCAAAATAGCACGTAACGGTATAGGCAAGTTCTAAATCAGCAATGAGCACTGTTTATTTTATAGTCTTGTCAGTGCTTTATGGAACTTTGACAGGATTTAGTTCTGCACTATAAACCATTGAAAGTTTCCGGAAAATTCCAGACCTTTGTTCATACTGAAGTTACAGCTTCCGAATTTTGACAACCCTAAACTACAAGTTTTCGCCAAATTCGATCTCCAAGTCGCCAAATCGCAAAAATGGATGCCAAGACCAAAATCTGCTTTGACTACAAACTTGGCGGCTTGGCGAGATTAAAGATCAAATTTGGCCGCAAATAGTGTTTCAGAATAGCCAAAATTAGTAAACTCTTTCTCATTTTTAACTTAGTTAATTGTTTTTGTAAAATGTATCATTGTTCGCCACTAATTTTCGCCAAAAAGAACAAAAGTACACCATCTACTCTTGAAGGATTTTCATTGAACGCTTACCCGTGCAATGCTTACCCAATTAATGATTTTGTAATACCTTTGGAGAAAACAAAAATATTCATAAAAAAAACAAAAACTACTATATTTCTCTCGGTGGTATATATAATCCTAATATCGTGACTTTGATAATTGGAGTCGCAGGGTTTTTTTGTTTTTTTTTTTTTTTTTTTTTTTTGCTTATTTTAGTAACATTCGTGAACCTGCCTTTTTATTTACGGAGGTTGCCTTTTTATTTACAGCAGGTTGGTCTCATACCGTGAAAATCAAACTGCGCAAACAGTAACTTACTTGCACTATATCTTTTCACATCCATTTTTCTCATGTAAATCTATGTTTCTTCCTAACCTTAACGACATTTATCAAAAATCTAAAATCAAATATAACGCCATTTTCAGAAAAAGAAAAAAAAAAAGAAATTCGCGTTTATAATTACATGTAATTGCACTTTGCCTGTTAACCATGGCGTCATTTTCCTCATATTTTCGTAAACATTAAGTAACTCAAAAACAAAATCAGGCCTCGGACACGATTATATCTTGTAAAGATATACCTATGTACACATGTCACTCCTTTTCATGCGAAAACATGATCAGCTTGCACAAGGCAATTTTATTATTAGAAGAGATATGAGATGTTTACGTAACACATATACAGTATAATAATTTATGTACTTTATAATAAAAAAAGCATTTTCATTCAATTATTTTGACTTTTACCCGATAAAATTTCCATATAAAGCCATGTAATGAAAACCTCCAAGAAATTCTTCTGAAATCCATGTAGTATCTGTATTGTCCAATAAATATTGTTTTATAAAACGAACACGTAATGACTTGTGTCGAAAATCATGCAATAATCTTTTCACACGTCTCTTTTTCTAAAAACCTTTCAGCGTGATAAAAATTTCTCTAAAGGATTTATGTGATTCGATATCGGACAAGGTTTTTTTTCACCAAAAATGAACTCCGTTGGCAGTGTAAATGTATTAAATAGATAAATTGAGATTGGAAGCTGTGTATCAAAAAATATGACGCTTGAAAAGGAAATAACAGGATAAAAAAAGCTAATCCCACTAAAAGCAAGACAATTATGGGACAAAAATATCTTTTGTTACTGGAAAGGGATGAGATTTTTTTTTTTTTTTTTAAGTTCTTTCGCGTTGTCAAATTAAATAATAATAATAAAAAAAATATTTGAGCTTGTTTTCGTCTTTAGTGAGTTATGTAGCTATTGTCAATAAAATTTTTAAGGTATGCAATATCAAATTCATTTCTATTTACAAGCAAATAAAATCTATAAGAAATATATATATATATATATTTTAACGGTTAGTATCTTCATACATCTTTTATCTTTTAGAACATTGTAATCAATGAATAGCAACCATGACTTCCATTTCTCTGTCTGACATATAACTTATATGTATGAACTTTTTTTTTTATCAGATTAGCTCTGAAAACGTTAAAAATTAATTAGTTTTAAATTTGCACTTTCAGGGCACATATGGCTTGTATATACCTTATTTCTACAGTAGGTTTAACCAGCAATTAGCACCAAAATATTCTTGAAAATAATGGTTATGTAAATTTCCTTGTCAAAGTTTATTTTTATGCCAAAATTTTATAATACACAAATTTTTCTTTCAACCTTCTAAAACTTTTTTTCAGTAAAATATAGTAGGGGAGAGTGAGGTTGAATGGGACACATGATGAATGGGACAATAGCTAGATTTGTATACTTCGCAAGCACCAAAAACCTGGCATTTTTTCTGATATATGGCAGTACTGAGGTCATTCATCAAGTGTAGTTTTAGAATTGTGCTATACATAGAACAGGGATGGAACACGGGCGCAGGATTCATACCACTATCAATGTAAGAAAATTGTCTACTTCTTAAATCAACGATATTATAGGTAGAGAAATTTCTTAAACAGATTCCGGTATGAATTCTGCGCCCGTGTTCCATCCCTGATAGAGGGGCAGAAAAAAATTAAAGTGCATTTTTCAACTGCCAAATTAAGTTTTTACTGATTCAATTAAGTAGTAGTTAAGACATTAACTATTTTCTTAAAGTTAGTATAACTGATAAATAGTGAAAAGGCATAATATTTTATTGTGTTTATGATATTGTTTATAATATTCAAGCAGAATATTGACAATTGTTTCTTAAGTCTATTTTCTGTTTTATATGGCTATGTGGTAGTGGGGATGAATGGGACATTCACCACTATGTGCTGATTTAAAATTATACACAAGAATTATATTAAAATGAATCGTAAATAGATTTTCAATATTTTTATAACCTGTAGTTCAGTAATTATAACATGCAATTATAAAAGTAGCATAGATTTAGGGAAAAATAGATTGAAATTAATTGTTCTGATTTTGGTTTGTAATAATTATGATTAAAAAAGTTTTAAGTTAGAATATTCAATGCAACTTAAATCAATATATAAAAAAATTAAATACATAAACTAATAATAATTGGATTAAAATCACAATTTCAAATCAAGCTAATTAAATAAATCCTGGTGATTATTAATATAATACAGAATAGAATGCTGATTTTTCCCAATCAGTCGGAAACAAAAATTTATCTGAATAATTTGTACTCCATTATAATGATTTATCTCTTTCTAGTGTCTTATTACTTTCTTTTATATTCAATAGAAGAAAGTATTGGATTCGTAAAAATTTTCGACCTCGGGTTTTTGATGGATTTACACGTTTTGAGAGCTGTAGAACACGATTTGACCATTTTTAGAAAATGTCTGTCTGTCTTTCTGTCTCTCTGTCTGTGTGTATGTGTGTGTGTGACAAAATATTGTGGCAACTGTGTCTCAAGAACTACTGCACAGAATTTCATACAAATTGGCATGTAGTTGTATCTTGACATAAATTAGTGCCTATCAACTTTTGGTAAAAATTGTCTTACAGGTTGCGTTGCCATCCCGTTTTTTTTCTAAATTTTTAACAAATAGTGATATAGGACAAAATTTTGTATAAATGTGCATAAAGAGAATTATTTTTTAGTAATCATTATGAAATTTGCAAGAATTATTTATAATAGAGATAGTCAACTGGGAAAAATGTTTTGTATATGTAGGAGCCTCGCCACCCCCCCTGGGGGGGAAGTCCCCCCTCGAGGCGAGTAAATTTTCATGATGGGTAACTTTCGAAAGGTCTCGTCAATACCTTTAAAACGAATGGTTGAACTATAAATCTGTGATAATTTAAAACAAAGTTATCGATTTTTTTTATTTTTAACGAAAAAAAACGGGAAAAAATCGTATTTCTTTTTTTTTTCTTTTTTTAACGAAATTTAACCAAACTTGCTATTTAGTTGGCCCCTGACATAAACTGGTGCTGATTAGATTTGGGGATCAATCGCTCAACATGTGGTGCTGTGATCGTATTTTTTCTAAATTTTTAACATGGCAGTATAGGACAAAATTTCGTATAAATGTACATATTGAGAGTTATTCTTAACCTGTGATTGTAAAATTACTATGAATTATTGATAATAGTAGTATTTAATTAGGGGAAAAAATTATGCATGTGGGGCCATCGCTTCCCCCCCTGGTTGGAAGCACAAAGTAATCGATTTTTTTTAATTTTACCAAAAATAACTTCGAAAAAAATCGTATATAGTATATATATATTTTTTTTCTTTTTTTAATATTATTACTGAGTGAATTTGTATAGGAAAATATAGAAGAAAGTCTTGTGGTGGCTACAACATACTAGTTTATTTATTTGTTTTTAGATTAGATCTTATTGGATTAAATTACCAAAGTCAAAAGCACTAGGAACTGTACGAACCAAAGGACTTTTGCCTTTTGATGTTAATTTGAGTCATCAGTTTATGTTAATTACAGTAAATTCATAGTGTGTAATAAAATCACATAAACCAATTTCACTTTAAAAATTTATTTACTTTCCCTTTTGTTTTACTTTCTTTGTTAACTCCAGTCCTGTCTCATTCATCCCCAATCATGTCCCATTCATCCCCATAAGTGGGGATTTCAACTAGCAATGGATTCACCCCTAGGGTTCGCCCGGATAGACATGCTTGAGCAATTCTGATCCTCCAGGAAGGAGTTGGCTCAAGCACTTCAGTGATTCTCAAGAGCAGTGATTCTCAACCACTGTGCCGCGGCACTTTTGTGTGAAGCCAAATTCTTAAAGTGTGCCGCCAAATTTTAGAAATGTATATAGTAAAAATTATAATGTTTTTTTCAATTACGAGTAAAGTTTGTTCAAATTAAAGAAAAGTACCCTGTAAATGAAAACTGTTGTTTTTACAGTTAAATACCATATTTTTAACTGTTTTTATCTTCGATAACTGTGACCTTTATTCAGTGAAATATTTGTCCCAAGTGAAACGTGTGCGGCCAAATTTTGAAATCGTTCAAAGTGTGCCGCGAAAACAAAAGGCTAAGAATCACTGCTCCAGAGGTATTATTTTTAAAAACATGGAAGAAATTGCAGACATGACGAATTTTGCGTACAGCAGACGGCATTAATGTAGAAAACTTCGTAAGTTATTCGAAATTTTAAAATTCCCTTATACTGCGGAGTATGACGTAATTTCGCATTCACTTTCACTTTCCCTCTTAAATAAGTTAAACTAGTTTTAAAATATAATCTATGACAGTAGCATGAATATTAATTAATATCAACATTCTATTTTAAAAACTTCGTAAGTTATTCGAAATTAAACATTTTCACAGGGTGGTAAATCAGTACAATATTTCGCATAAATTTGTATTCTGGATATTATTGTATAAGTTGGGTCGAATATCGTACGAAAGCTGTCTAGTAGCCTGTTGCCAACATTCTGGAATCAATCCCAAAGGGTAATATCCGAAGACATTTCATCCCAAATTTGATACTTATTGTATAGAACGTATCATGCACTTGCTAGAAAATGAAATATGAATCTGAAATGCTCTAATTATGTAGAAAATTAGGATAAAGAAAATGCATCTATATCGGATAAAAGATAGCCAAGTACGATCTATGAACCAAATTCATTGCTTTTATCACGAATATAGTATAACCAATAGTAGAAATGAATGAGAAAAAATTATGATAGGCAAATGAGCAATCATCCCATTTTTGTACGTGCCTGTGTATATTCTTTTAAATGTTATTTTAAAGTCTCATATTTTGCAGAATAAGCTGAAGTAAAAGAAAAAGAAACTATTTTCTGAAGTATACACTGTAAAAAAAAAAACCGTAAGATAACGGGGAAAGGCAGCAGAGATTCCAGACAAAGCCCGTAAAAAAAAAAAAACATTGGTTTTACGGGCAAAATGTTTTTTTAAGGCATGTAACGTAGTTTAAGGTTATTATATACTTAATTTACGGTCTAAGCGTTTCTTTTTACGGGCTTTGTCTGGAATATCTGCTGCCGGGCTTTTCCCGTAATCTTACGGGATTTTTTTTTACAGTGTAATTCATTTATAATACTTCAAAATGCATAAAAATAGTAAGAATATAAGAAGAAAAAGAAAAAGAAGAATGTGTCAATATGTACTCCTTTTAAAATAATCTTGTAAAACAGATGAAAAGATACAGCAGATATATATTCCTTAATTTTCTTTTATTAGCATTGCATATTAATGAGAACAAAAAAAAAATTACACAAGTGCGTTTAAAAATTTTTAATTTCCTGCATTAGCATCATTAGCAATAATGTTCTTGTCATTCCGTAATAATATACGTACTGAATTAATTAAAATGCTCCATTTTCATTTTTTCTTTGGAACAATTTTCTATGTTTTTATAGTGAATTGTGAAAGGATCAAAAAAGTGGAAATTTTGTATCTGTAATTAAATTGTTTCAGCTTTGTACAACAAACTGCAAGAATAATTACATTTTTGAGATGTGGACGAAAAAAAAATTTCCTCAAATTGAACTACGGAGAATATACATAGAGAACATGAAAGATAATTTTAGTATTTTTTTTTTCTGTTTTTAATTCAATAAAGCTTTTACTGTCATTTTATTCATTAAATGAAAAGGGTTTCTTATATAATTCCATACTTTACGTTGAGTATGTGTTTTTTTTCTGGAGAACTAATTATGTTAATATTTCAGTAGTTATAAGATATTATATTATTAGCGTACTATTATTATATAAGTATATTAAAACCACTCTTTTTCTTAATTACATTTCATGTACACAAATTTATTAATCAAAGTTAATACAAATTTGCAGAATACATTATTGGGATAAATGAATTCTAAATTGTGATTTTTTCTAATTTCCAAAATTTTATAAATACCTTTAAAAATAAGTAAAAAGTAAAAAAATATATAGAGATTGAAGACTTGACGCTAAACAAATTTATTAAGTCAAATTACATCAATATTAAAAACACCAAAATAAAAAATATATTTCGCATACTGCAACTTCAATAGTATTACGCATACTGTCATCACTGAATAATGGTAAAAATATTGGAGATTCATGAAT
This sequence comes from Salticus scenicus, assembly GCA_963930645.1. Lineage (NCBI taxonomy): Eukaryota > Metazoa > Arthropoda > Arachnida > Araneae > Salticidae > Salticus > Salticus scenicus. The sequence continues at coordinate 65,794,286 of OZ005652.1, forward strand.
CGTTAATGAATCCCCTGTAATCTCTATTAATCCTACATTAATCGTTCACTACCGTATATTTACCCTGTAAGGGAATGCTAATTGCAACTCCTTCATTATCTCTTATTAAACCTGCTGTAAATATTTTTAAAGTCAAGAAGAACCAGAATTATAAAAACTAAACTTTTTATTAAAACTCTTTAGGAAGTGGTGATTGGGGGGGGGGGGGGAGACTTATCTACCTAGTAAATTAATTTTATTTTAATGCATAATTAAACTTTAATGTGTTTTAAATAGACTCATCAAAGACTGGGATATACTCACATGACTTATATTTAACTTTCTCGAGGCACCTTTCTCCAAAAGCACACTGGAAAAATCATTACGGGAAAAAAATCTTTAGTTAACCCTGTCGGTTGCAAGCAAATTTTCTTCATTTAAAATCAAAAGCCACCAGAAATCACCAGCAATATTAAAAGACAATAAATAAATATTCGTCAAAGTTATAAAAGAAACATTTTATAAAAAATTTCCGGAGACAGTGTTTTCAATTTTTAATTAAAGTTTGTGGTTGCACTATGCAACCACCGTCCCTGAAAGGATTAAATAGTTTAACTGGAAAAATACTTCGTTTCGTTCTCCTTAAAATATCTTAAGCGAAAGTATAGATATACAAGTGAAGTCCAAAACTTCCCAACTTCTGTAACCTTGCTAAAAGTGATTTTAACACTTCCTTTGAAACTAACGCCAACTAAACGAAGCTCAAATGGACGTCTTACACTCAACTAACCAACAACTTACTCTTACTACCTCAGAGCGATTTCGAGTGAGTCAAGTCTCACTACTTTACGCTATCACTTAGCACAGTTCTCACAGTTTACTATTGGCTATTCCTTATAAGTCCTTGCAATTTTATTGGCTTGTTAATCTGTGCCTAGAATCCCCTTCCTTGTTATGCAGGGGGATTTTTTTTTTTTTACTGACATTTTTCAGGGGCACTATAGCTCGATTCCACAACCGAAATGGCACCAAACTTGGTAGGGAAACTAATGATGACATGGTAAGTAGAATTTCATGAAAAGAAAATAAATAGATAAATAGTTCCAAAAATCACCGACAGAGGTATTCATAGCGCACTTGTAGCTTACTAAACCGAGAATTAGAATAAAATAGGTTATCCAAGAAAATTTCAAATTTATGCTTTATTATTCAACAATAACGTTAGTAATTTGGGCTACAAAAACATGTAGACAGTGATCTGAAAAATATTCTCAGTTGAAGTGAGCCAGCTCGAATAAGCATCCGACTCACATTACTGGAATGCGGTCATATTGAATGTGGTCGAACTCTTCGCCGACAAAGTGAATACAGGGAATAAATCTTAATATTTCACTGTGATTTGCATGTGTTATAATTTTTAAACACATTTTACATTTAAAATATTTAAAAATCATCACGTCTCATATATAATTATATTAAACTTTAATCACATCAAAAACCGAGACAATATACACTAAAAATATACAATTTAAAACATTAAAATACAATTTAAACGTTTCGAGCCTTTTACAGGCTCCTCATCAGTAAAACATCAAAAAGTAATTCGTTGAGTAGAACAAGAGAACTTCTTTAACAGAGTACAGTGTATTCAGTGGAAACTCCACATGCTTCATTAAGCGGGGAAAACTGCTGCTTCGTATACCAGCCCTCAAGGAAAATTCTTGAATGATAATTTGAACAGTTAGATGTGATTATTTTAGTGTTGCTAAAATCAGGTAGATGATCGATTTTTCACATCGGTTACATTTTACATTGTATTTATATTGTACAGCGCCATAAATATCCATATCGGCGATTTTAGGAACTTTTTTTTTTTTTAAGAAATCCTACTTCTCGTGTCAACATTAGTCTCCATACCAAGTTCGATGCCTTTTCGGTTGTTAGATCAAGCTACAGGTGGCTCTAAATAGTGCCAGTTTTTTAAAAAATCACGGCATATAAGAGCATTACATCATCTTGCTATTCTGCGCATCTTGGTGCACCACCTAAGAGGTACCATCGTTCGTAGTTCTTTCAGTGACCATCTCCCAGAAAGATGGATTGGTCGAGGCGGCCCATTTCCTTGGCCACCCAGATCACCTGATATATAGGCACTGGATTTTCTCCTTTAGGGATTCGTAAAGTACATCGTTTACAGGAGGAAAGTATCGATTGTTGCTGACTTAATTCCCAGGATTACAGCCGCAATTAGAACTCCTACATTGATAGGCTGACCCATCCGCCATTTTCTAGCCCACTAGACCGACTGACAATTTATTATTGGTGATTTTTCAGCAATAAATTGCACGAATAACTCCAGAAATGGGCACCGCCTGTTTATATTTTATTCTAATCCAGAAAGAAGGAAAAAGCGGATTATAAATTGCAGATGTAACTCGTGGATACCGGGAGCAGGATCACAACTTTGTAGCACAAGGATCATATAGGAGCCTTAGCCACGATAGTCTCTGTGGATATCGACATGCTTGACGGTACCTGGTGCGAAATTGACTACCGTCTTGATATTCTCTGTGCGACGAACGGCGCACATGTGGAAGTTCAATGACAAGGGCCATAAAACTTTTTGAGTCTACCTAACCATTACTGTTATCAATTTAAATTTATTTTCATTATTTTATGAATTATTAAATATCAAAACGTGTCTAACATTTTATAGACACCCTGTATATTTCCCTAAATTAACTAAAATGTCAATAGTAAAAAGTATCGGCATTAAATATTTCATTATTCACAAATAATAATAATAATAATAATAATAATAAACAAATTGATAAATAACGTAAGGAATTGCCAGTAAGGAATTCAATTTTCTAAAAGTAGAAAAAAAGTGTCTGCAGATGATTAATTATAATTCTAAATTCTTTTTATTATTATTACTATTGAAAATATCTAAGATAAACTTTTTATTTTCAGAAGATAAAATTTCTTTGTTACCAATAGCCATATTGGCATTCATTTTATTTTGTTTGTATTTTATTTTATTTTATTTTATTTTATTACACCATTGATAGCATTTTAATTTCTCAGTGAAAAATGACGTATTAAAAGAAATTATTTGCAAAATGGCAAATAGAGTACTTTTGGAAATCCGACGTTTTTAATTAATAACTTCGTTAATTAAGATGATATAAATTTGTAACTAGCAGAAATGTTTTTCCTTGGAGTATTCGGCACACATTAATGTCTTTCATGATACAGAGAACTTTACCTTTAGCAAAGAGACGCGGTCGCAGACAAAAAAAAAAAAAAAATCTGACGCCAGCGACAGTAGCATTTTTTTTTTTTTTTTTTTTTTTTTAACATAGAGAGGTATAATTAGTAGTTATATACAACAGTTATCACAAACATGCAAATAAAAAACCAATTAAAGGTTTTATACTCATAAAATAATGTTTATTTTATCATTTTAAATGCAATTATACAGATAAAGTTTCCTCTCCTTCGCAAGCATACGAATCTTGACCTTTTTTTTTTTTTTTTTTTTCCCTAGAACTGACAGTTTTTCCCGGTTTTACATTTTATTACTCATAATTCGTGTTCTGGATTGTTAATATTGTTTCTGTATTCGCTTTGATCATTAATTGTTTTTAATTTAATGCTTTTTCGGAATAGACGCCCTCTTTTGGACATTTTGGAGCTAAAATTTTTTCTTCGAAATTCCATGAGCGCATCTCGTGTATAGTCTATATACCAACTTTCGTTGCATTCCGTTCACCCGTTTGAGCTGTAGAATGCTGTTTATAGGGAAAGTTTAATTATAACTACCCTGTATATCAAATATTACTCCTGAAAATTATTGGTGATTAATGAATAAAAAATTCCCCAAATTTCGCAAAGATGTCACATATATAAAGGATCTAGATAGAATATTTTCCTACAATAACCTACCGAGTCCATATGATGTAGAAATTTATGTGCTCTATTAAAAATCTTTAAAAATTGTACAAAAAAGGACATAAGCTTTCAAAAACAATCTATCTTTAATGCACGGTAGTTTATTTGTGCAGTTGAAATAGATGCTGTAAATCATTGATATATTATTATAAGTGGAATAAAAATATAACTTTGTATCATTTTTATATGTGAAAATAATGACATTTTACTAAAATTATAATTATATATAAGAATAATCAATTGTACCTAACATTATTCATATTTAATGCTAATTTTAAGAAATACCATATGAAAATGTGTCTAACATTTTGAATAACTCTGTATTTGTACGAAATATGAAATAAAAAACCGCTTTTGTGTATTTATAATATCTATATAAACGGCTCACTATTTATATAGATGTTATCATAAGTTTATAATTAAGTTCAATCATTAAATCAAAAGCAAATACTAAGGCTTTTTTTTTTTTTTTTTTTTTTTTTTGCTCATATTTTTCATAGCTCTATATATAATAATGAAAATAATAATAATAATAATAATAATAAATTGTAAAAGAAATTGAAGTCTATTTTTGTTTTCTAATTAATAGATATAAAAATTCTGTACAAAGCAGAATTTAATTTAGGACACACTAGGACATTCTTTTTTTTTTTTTTTTTTTTTTTTTTTACTGTATTCCTCAGTATAAAGTTATGCAGTAACTGTTTTGTGGTCCCCAAGAAAAGTTATTATATTGATTTCTTACGTGTTTACTCAATTCACACGTTTTCACTCACTTTTATTTTTAATATTTTTACAACTTAATGCGACAGTGGGAAAGAGAAATTTTTACCTGAAAATATAAAGTTTCGTTCTTTAGAAACAGTTCCCACATTCATCTCTTAAAATTTCTTTTGCACGTTTTCTCTCACTTTTGTTTTTTATAGGGTAAGTGCACCAGTGATTGACACTTTTAGAACAATCTCTGATGTTTTTAATGTTCTAGTCATCAGAAAATATTTTTAGAAATCTTAAGTTAGTACATATGGCATGAAAGACATTCAGAACCACATATATGTTGAAATATATACATTTGATAACAATTATTTTTTTATGAATTTTTGTTTGACACCCACTCAATGTTCCAGTAATTGACACTGCCGTTTTTTCATTTTATCAGTAACTGGCATCCTATGTTCCAGTGATTGACACTGCTAGTTATTCATTTTACCAGTTATTACCATCCTATGCTCCAGTGTTTGACATAAAATGTTAAAATTCTTATATGTAAAATATATGATTTTATTATTTTTCTTATTTATTAATATGTCAATAACTGGAGCATGCCAATCACTGGAGCCCCTACCCTATGTTTTTTAAACTTTTTTTAACATATTTATTAAACTTGTTGCAAAAAAAAGAAAAAGAAAGAAAAAACTGTTTACATTTGGTTTATTTTGTCTGAAAGCAATACTCATATCGCCCTAATTAAAAAAAAAAAAAAAAAAAAAAAAGTTTTTTTTCAGTCGTGCTTTGTAAAAAAAAATAAATAAATAAATAAAAAAATAAATAAAATGAAATTAAGAAAGAGTTCCATATTTCAAAGATATTATGTTGTACAACTCGATTTGAACTCTTCAAAATTTAAGACGCACGAGGCGGAGGCAAAAATGGAAGTTAAAAGTGCTCTGTAAATCACGTTATTAGAGAAATATGGAACCGAACAGAAAGTAATTCAAGTGAAAGCCGAATAAAGTGTAATACAAAATTGGATTTTCGTGGAACTTTCCTTTTTTTTTCCCCGTACTAGTAAAAGAATTGTTTCATGGTTTGTTTTAAGGATTTTGCTGAGTTTTTATTTATTTTTATTTTTATTTTATTTTTGTTTTATTTTTCTTAAGGATTAGAAATTTTGTTTTAGAAACTGCTTAGCAGAAAATTTATATTGCTTTTAATTTTCTTGCCGACAGTTTTACCTGCATGGATACCCTCGTATCTGGGTCAGTCGATGATGGGGCGCGCTTGCGTGTCACCTGTCTTATTGTTCAGGCATGCAGTACTATTATTCTCTTTACACATAAACTGTTTAACAGTTTATTTATTTTTTTAATATGTATCTGTGTTATGATTTAAATTAAAAAAAATTATTTTCGAATAATTTTCAATTGGCCGATCTTTTTTTTTTTTTTTTTTTTTTTTTTAACTAAACGACACAAATATTGTGTTAGTACACTGAGAAAAAAACTATTTAAAAAAACTTTTAAAACCCAAATTCTTAAGTATCATATCTTTTCTTCATGTTCTTAGACTGACTAAGAATGTGACTCGAGAAGGATTTATTTAAAAAAGCAGTATTAAGTGTACTTTTTTTAGACGGGGATTATTGCTACTGCTCAGATACTTTTGCTGCCGACTGTAAGATCCGACTTGTGATCTACGATAGCTGTGATTGCTACAATAGTATGCCTCTCTAAGAACACTATTTAATTGAATTCGCTTCTCAGAATTCGATTCTTTGTTTTTTGATAATTACTTCAAATGAATCTGCCACCGGATAACGACACGACGGACGGGTTCAGGCTTTCGACCGATCCAGGATCGATCCATCCGGTCGTGGATCAATGCGTCATGTCTCGTAAACCAGTCTGGATCAAAGTCGTTCAGCGTATTGTATCCCGTGAACCAGTCGTGGATCAAATCACCCAAAAAAATTTTCTGAGGCATTTGATCCATTGACCGATGCATTGCTATGATTGGCCATTAGTCATTACTCTGGTTGTGCCATCTATCGGTCATTACAAACGTAAATATGCATAAAAACTTTTTTTTGTGTGTGTAAATAACTGCATAATTGTTTTAGAATTATAAAAATATGCGTACAATGTTGCAAACAATTTTTTAATTTTGAGTTTTAAAACATATTTTAAATGTGTTTGTGTACTACATTGTGAATTTATCGATGAGTTAATTTTTATAAAACATTTTTATGTTTGAATACTAAATTTTTGCCTTAAATTTCAGCATTCGAACATTGAAAAAAAAAAAACGGCTTCTTAAAAAAACTCTTCAAAAATTCTTAGGATACTGTGTAGTCATCGAAAAATTTTCTTTTATCAATTGACATCTTTTCTATTATTTATCTGCAAAAATTAGCACTCCGGGAGGTATCGAACGCTCGACCGCCGCGTTACTAACATGGCGCTCTAACCACCTGAGCCACGGAGAAACAAATGAAAAAGCTTATATTTACCTTTAAATGGAGGCGTATTTTTTTATTAGCTCGAGATTCGCAAACACACCGTAGTGAATGACAGTAAGTACATAAGAATTTGGGAAAAAGGGTTATAATTCTGAAAATGTCTGGCAGTAAAGTTGCTAGAAAGTATATGTATGCTACGCAGAAAAATGCGTCGAGCAACATTTTTTGTAAGAGATACAAATACAAAGAATATAAGTATACTACAGATTTTTTTCAGTGGGTCATACTGTAAAAAATCTCGCATAAAATAAATTTCTTCAGTTCTATTAGCCAGGATCGGACCAGGGACCACAGCAGATAAGGCGACGGTGCTACCTGTCAGATATGGAGGTACAATTTATTCTGTTACTTAGCACTTCTCAATCCTGCTGATTCTACGGACACACACACAAAACAAAGTATATAACCATCAATTAAAATCAGTATCGATGGTTACAGAAAAATTGTTTGTTTTGGCAGATTGAGATGTAATTTTAAACTGAATTTCTTTAGTTTGGGAAAACATAAATTTTCTGTAGAAAAGTTTCAGATATTTGCTATTTATGAACAGAATTTTTCACTGAGAAAGAAAGTGTACCGCCTTCATCTAGAATGAATAAGTGGTCATTTTCTAAATCTCTTAACTAGAAATATAGATTTCCGAGCTATGTGCATAAGGTATGCCAATAAACTGAACAGACAAAAGGATAGAGAATTTCTAGTCTACACATTTCTAGATGGTGAAACATTATTCTGAATCTTTTGTATTGCGAGAAATTCTCGTTTGATATTCTAGAATTGGGTAATAAACCAAGATTATAGTTGCTGAAACTCGCCTCTTGTAGTCCCATTTATTTGCACAGATTTTTAAATAACTTTGCCCTCGAGAATATAAGCAAACGCTCACAAATTCTAATAGAGGTTTCTAGAACTCGCTTTCAAAGGGGACTAGAATTTATAAGGATGACATGGAACTATTTATTCTAGATCCATAATTTAGATTCTAGATGTTAGTTACAGAATTTTTTCTCAGTGTTTTTTACTGTGTAAAAGCTTCTTTTTTCCAGAGTGAAAACACTCTCGACAACTTTTAATAACTTAAAAAGAACTTCAAATAAAAAAATATATATATAAAAAATTAAAATATTTTACGTGTAAATAAGCATAGTTAATTGTAGAAATACGCATAAATTTAGAAATGCTTTTAAATACGGAACCCAGCTCAAAAAAAATTACAAAAGGGTTCATAACTTCCTACATACATTTCAAAAAGTCTTTCAGTAAAAATTATATGGGTAAATCAAAAATTCAAATGCATCAAACGAAATGTGTAACGATCTTTTCTTTTATGCGTTAGATTTATTGTGTTTTGTATCAGTACAGTAAGTATTGGTATAGTCCATGTTTTTCGTTTACCTTTGCTTTAGAGCAAATACATCTAAAATTTACAGTGTTTTAAGAATAATGCTTTGAGAGAAAAAAATCACCCGAATAATTTATTTATGTACTTATTAGTTCCCCATCATACTATAGGTATGGGGAACTTAGGTAATCGTGAAAATTTTCGACCTCGGTTTTTTGACTTTACTACACGTTTTCAGGTGTGAGGAATCCGAAAATGACAAAATTTGTATGGTGTCTGTCTGTAGGGTGTATGTTAGTGTGTTAGTGTGTCAGTCCGTTAGTGTGTTAGTGTGTTAGTCCGTTAGTTTGTTAGTCTGTTAACACGATATCTCAAGAACAAATTGTCGCAGGGAGGTCAGATTAGTTTTAAAATATTACTTTCAACACTGGCAAGAACCCTATTCATTTGCAACATTCGATTTTAAAAACTTCAGCAGATATTCGAAATTTACGATTTTCTTAACATGAGAGAATAGGACAAAAAATCACTTAAACGTGCATTAAATGGAAAATTTTTACTGTAAAAATGTCAGACCTGTTTTAAAATATCAGTTTTTATGCCGGAATGAACATCAGTAACTATAAATATGCTACTTTGAAAATTTCGCAAGTTATTGGATATTTACGAATTTCTTAACATGGCAGTATAGGGCAAAATTTCACATAAACGTCAATTTTTAGAGATATTTTCATCGTAAAGATGTCAGACTACTTTTGAAATATTATTTGGGACATTGGCATGAGTATTAATGACTATGAATTTCCCAATATAAAAATTTCGTAAGTTATTGGAAATTTACGAATTTCTTAACATGGCAGAATAGAGCAAAATTTCACATAAACGTCAATCTTTAGGGATATTTTCCTCGTAAAGATGTCAAACCACTTTCAAAATATTATTTAGGACACTGACATGAATACCATAGAGTATATTTTTTCCAATTTAAAAAATTCGTAAGTTATTTGGAATTTACGATTTACTTAAAATGGCAGAATAAGGCAAAATCGAGCATAAACGTCCATTTTAAGGATCATAAATATATCAGACAATTTCAAAATAACATTTATGATACTTGTATGAACATGATTAACTACAAATATTCTAATAGGAAAATTTCGTAAGTTATTCGAAATTTAAGATTTTATCAACATAGCAAAATGGGGAGATATTTCATAAAAATACGCCTTTTTAGGAAAGTTACATTGGAAATAGTAGCATGAAAACTAAACAACGGAATTGATCCCAATAAAATAAATTAATAGATTAGAATGAGGTATCGAACTGAATGGTGGGTAGCCTATTAGGCGAGGATTTCGTTCTGTCACTGTGTCAAGCGTTTGGTCAAATTCATTTCTCTTAACATGTATATAATAAGTCCTGTACAAGAAATTTATGAGAACATACATATGATGGGGAACTGAGCAGAGTCCACCTATGCCAACTAGTTTTTACTTTATTAGGACAGAGGGCCTATTAGTCTCAATCTGGGATTTTTGCGTTGTCGATTTCGATAGTTGGACATTTGTCGAAATCTAAAATTTATCGAAAATATAATTGAAGAATTTGAAAGCGATGTTATAATTTGAAAAAAGAAAGAAAAAAACTAATAGTCCTCCGTCCTAAACTAAATTCTGCTTTTGCCAGAATTTCATCAAAATCTTTTTATTATTATTATTATTATTATTGAAAGAAAAAGAAAAGAAAATTAATAATAATCAGTATCGTTGCAAGCGATATCGAAAAAGTTTTTTTTATAATTTTGAATTAGGAAATAAAAAGTGCGCGTGAAATAATATGAAATAAAAATAAGTAAAAAAATGAATTTAATGATTTAATGTTTTTCTTTAGATTTTAAGCTCGTTCTTAAAAGATACTGATAAACAATAATATAAAAAATAATATTATTTGTAAACGTACCAAATTATGCTTCGGGGATTCTTAAAAAAAAAAAAAAAAAAAAAAAAAAAATCAAATGGTGTAAAACTATGGTTACCAATATTTTTAGTCTTATTTTTATTTTTTATTTATTTTTACTGGATTTCTTAAAAATGCGATTTGGTAAAACAGTTTTATTATGACTATTATTTAAAGACGACAGACCGTTTTTTTTTTTTTTTTTAATTATTATTATTATTATTATTATTATTATATCCTTAAAAAAAAAATCTTTTTTTTTTTTTTTTTTTTTTTTTTTTTAACGTTAAAAGCTTAAAACAATTTACTAAATTTTAAACTTGTTGTTTTCCATTTTTAGGCGACAGTCTTTATTAAATTAATACTTTTATTTGTATAAAATTTAAATAAATTTAATCCTTTCTAATCGAAGCATGAAAAAAAAAAAAAAAAACCGTTCCCTAATTACCTTATCACTAGAAATAATTTACTCTCAGTACACTGCTTTATCATCATGTAAATTTCACTCTTTCTCCCTAATACCATAAGCAAAATATCTATCAAACTACAAAATAACCAATTATACCCACAGCATTATGAAAAATGCATTCGTTGCATAAAGTATTCTATAATATAAATAATAGTTTCTTTGTCAATAAAGTAAAATAGACAAAAGATTGGGATTGATATCAATCTTATTCAAAAGAGAAATTTACTCCGTAGTTTCCTTTCCACACATATATGTCAAAGAGAGAGAAACAGATAAATGAAGGCCAAATTTTATCGATCTGTTAAAACTGTATAGTCGGAATATAAATTTTATGTGATTAAATTACATTATGGTATGAAACATGTCATATCACATATAAATTAGAAATTTCAGTGATAAGGTTTATATGTTTAGAGCAGAAATAGATCAATGAATGTTATTAGGTTAGATGAAATTTAGGAAACTGAAATTTATATTGGATACGTGATTCATCCGTTGCGTGAATTATTATAGAAGATTGGAATGCGAAATAGATTTTTGGTATTCTTTAATTCATTTATATTTTGTATTCGCGGTGACAGTGTGTTTATAAATAACAGAAAATCTAAATTTTGTAAGATTTTAATGTAATAATGTAATGAATGTGTATTGTGTATATAGTACATTAAGGTGTATAGGAAAGATTGTGGGAATATTTTATTTCTTCTATATCCTTAGGTAAAAGTATTTAGTTTCAAAATTTATTCGACTTCTAGTTTCTAAAGGATTTACGCATTTTGAGAAATCCTGAACTCCAGTTGATAATATTGAGAAAATATTTGTGTGCACAAAAATTTATTGCAGCTGTATCTAAAGAATTAATACACAGAATTTCACAAACTCTTGCATTTATTTGAATTTTGACATAAATTGGTGCATATTAATTTTGGAGGGAAAATCGCTCAATAAGTGACGCTGATATGCTCCTAATTCTCCTATTCACGGAAAAGCTATATCTCAACTTCTATTGTGTATAATTATATATCATTTGATGCGTCCGAGAACCATTATAAATTACTAAGTTGATCCTTATGGTGTGCATATAGGTGGATAAGTGGCGCTGCTATACCGCAATTTCTCCCATTTACAGAAAGGCTGTATGCCTCAGTTTCTATAGACTTTAAACGCACCAAACTTGATATGTGATATGGCTATTGTAAAAACAAATGCTGGTTTAATTTCTGTGCATATCAGCCGATAGGGGGCGATAATATTACTACATCTACAGTGATTTTGCATATGGCTGCATCTTATCATTTAAATGTTTAAATTGCATCAAACTGCGTACGTATAATCTTTAATGTGAAAAGCTAGGATTGACTATTTGTTCATGTTAACTAGAAGGTGGCGCGGTTATGTCGAATGATAAACAAGAATGTTTTGTAATGACTACAACATGCAATTTAAACTAGATCTTATGGAATTATTTTTAATCCAGAAAAATGATAGCACAATCAGAATCATTTCATAAATTTTCGTACTATTAAGAATAAATTTGAAAAAACATCCCAAAGTTATTTATACATTACACTTTTGAAATATTGTTATGATTATTAATATTAAATTTCATAAAAGTAAATAGACTTAGCAAATTTCCTTTTTTAAAAAATAAGTATTATGTTTAAACTATCGTTTATTCGAAGAAAAGCGTGACATTGAGAATTACAACAACCCTCTGCAAAATTAAATAATAAATGCAGACTTAGTACATTTGAAGATATAAACTAATTATTTCAATATTTTTTAATGAAAAACTTAATTCCAAACTTCTTTTTAATGAAAATGCTTCACATTTGTATTAATGAATCACTAAATAAAGTACATTTATCTAGGAAAATATTTTTATCAAAGTATTCTGAGACTATCACACAGGAAACATTATATATGTTTCTATGAAATCATAACCATTTATTCGCCATGCAAAACTACATAGTAAATGAACGTTAAAATAGTTCTTAACTAATTTTCTTTTCTGATCCATTACAACATAATATAGCCTTACTATTCTTATAATACAATTAAACAACGTACTAAAAGTATAGTCAACTATTATTACATATAACTTTAATGTATTTTCTTACATTAAGTAAGCAAGATATCTATCAAATTATCCAATAATCTACAACTTCTGATGCGAATAATATACTATATAACTATATAGAATATTCTATATTATAGATAGCAAATTCTTTTGTGAATAAACGCAACCTAGAAAAAGACAGGTTAGAAGTCATATCAATCTTATCCATAAGATATTATATCATGTGCTTCCTTTCAACGTACATATGTTTGGATAAAAAAATTTATATCCGAAGGCCGAACTTTATCGATTTGTTAAAACTAGACTAGAAGAATATAAATTTTGTGCTCTGAAACATTACATGGTGTTAAGATATGATGAATCATGACATATTACATATTGGTTACAGAAATGTCAATGGTATTACTTGCATATTTATAAGAGAAATAGATGCATGATATATAATAACTCATATAACGTTAGGAAACTGAAATTTATATCGCATATGCTATGTCGTTTTGTACATCATAATGGAACCTTTGAGTACCTATAATATAATAATATGACTGCATATTTTCTTAAGTATAATTTGGTATTGGGTAATAAAATGTTTATAAATATAATAAAATTTTCTAAAAATTTATGATGGGGACGAATGATGACAGATAAAACTAGGATATAAGGAAATACCATAAATTGAAAAATACGCAGAAACTATTTCGTTCTGAAATAATTAAGCACGATCCTTTATCAAGAAAAGAAAAATATGGGCATTATTACAGCATGAAAGCAGCAACTTCAGTGATTTTAAAGTTAATGTCAGGTTTCTTCAAGGGTGCTAAAGTGATGCATGAAATCAAACAAGAAATGTTATTTATAATAATCTGATTTAATTCGAAACTGAATTTTAATACGTAGAATTATACCATCGATAAAAGAGTGAAGTATTCTAGTCCATTTTCATATATGGTTTAACTTTTTAAGTAATGTTTAAGTTAAAGTATAATACCATAATAGTTGAGCATATACTTTGATATAAAATGGGATATAATTTTGTATGCAAACGTTTTCTTAAACCATTTAGTAAATTATTTCTCCCTAAAAGCCAAATCTCATATTTATGTCATACTTCTTACATAATACATTAAGTAATTTAAATAAAACATGCCATTTTTTTTCCTCTGTAGTGCTTTAGATGTCGTTTATTAATTAGGATGTCACTGTTTAAACCAGATTGCACACCTAAATGCTTAGAATGATTTGGAATTTATTAATAAATTTATATTTTATTATATATTCAGGCACCACCTTTAAAAAATAAATAACCGTAAATTCCCAAAAACAATCAGTCTCTTTATATACAGCAAGACTAATAACACTGTTCGTCATGCAAATTACCTCTGCTCTCATAAATTGTTATGTTTATGTATAATTTTTATAGTATAACGACTTTTTATTTTTCGTTTTAAATTAATTCCTTTAAAATATTTTTTTTTCTTTTTTTTTTATAATATTTATTTGAGAAAAAATGGTAGTATATAGTAGAAAAGATTAAACTGATTAAAATTTATTTGTTTTTCATGTATTTAATTCTTTTCAAACGAAAATTTACCTTTTATTTTATTTTATTATACTGGTCGGAATCAAATCGTAATATAGGGCAAATAACGGGGCTATAAAATACATGGTTCAGAAACTAAAATATATAATGGATGCTAAGATACAGTCATCTTTAAAACAATAGTTCTTAAATAACAGAAGATTCACATGCCGTGAATAAATACCCAGATTGAACTGCCCGGGAAAGACATTTATGCAGACAATGAGAACCTGGACCTGATACATTACGGGTGGAAAAACGAGATGCCGTTGGCAGCGGGCACCCGAAGCGAGGTCTAGAGCGATTTCAATGTTTTTTTTTTTTTTTTTTTTTTTTAATAATATGAAGTAAAAAAATAAATACTCATCCAATTCTTTTGAAAATTCATTTAAATACAGCGAGCAGCGAAACGGTCGTAACCTGCTAGTTATTAATATTATGAATCCTTTGTATAGACAGAAAGTATTGCTTGGTTTCCTAGATTTGGGTCAAAAACCTAGATTATAATTACTAAAACTAGCCTTTTGTGTTCGCATTTATTTTCTGGGATTTTTAAATAAGTTTGAATCCATGATAATATAGGAAGACGTTCTAGATTCCTAATAGAATTTTTAGAATTCGCTAGTAAAGGGAACTAGAATTTATAAGAATGTCATGGAACTAATTTTACTAAAGCCACAATTTAGTTTCTAGATGTCAGTCACACACCTTTTTTTTTTTTTTTTTCATTATTTTTTACTAATATGTTACACTGAGAAAAAAATCTGTGATTGACATCTAGAATCTAAATTGTGGCTCTAGAAAAAATATTTCCATGCCATCTTTATAAATTCTAGTCCCCTTTGAAAGTGAGTTCTAGAAAACCCTATTAAAATTCTAGAGCGTTTGCCTATATTCTCGAGGGTAAAGTTGCTTAAAAATCTCTGCAAATAAATGCGAATACCAGAGGCGGGTTTCAGCAAGTATAATCTTGGCTTATAACCCAGTTCTAGAAAATTAAGCGAGAGTTTTTCGCAATACAAAAAATTCAGAATATTCGGAATATTCAGAATATTGTTTCACCATCTAGAAATGTGTAAACTAGACATTCTCGATCATTTCGTCTATTCATTTTATTGGCGTGCCTTATGCACATAGCTCAGAAATCTATATTTCTAGTTAAGGGGTTTAGAAAATGGCCACATACTCATTCTAGAGGAAGGCGGTATATTTTTTTTTCTGAGTGTAAATAGCTTAATTTTAAAAGAAAAAATAATAATACATTAATTTCTTTCAAAATGGATCATGCATACACATTTTTAGTTCTATATAAAAGACTGATTTCATAATCATCTCCTGTATTTTATAAAATATGTGATCTCAAAAAGGCAAAAAATTGAACTCTCTCGACAAACTATTGAGAAATACGAACTGGAAAGACGATTTTTAAAATAAAGTAACCACAAAACTGAAAAATTCACTGAACGAAAACTTGCGTTGCATGTAATAAAAGTTTTATCCTGATACTTTGAAACATCTGTGAAATCTGCATTTTCATTATACAGAATCGGTAAAGTGGAAAATAAATTTTAGACTTTTATAAAATATAAATAAAAGGAGATGTAAAGAATCGCCATGAGCATTACTTTTACAAATTCTCTAAAATTTCAAAAGAGTGTTTCCGAAAAGAAATTAATAATTATTGCAGTTGCATGCATCCTTTTACTAAGAGATGAAAGTACAGATAATATTACTTTTTATTTACCTATAATGAATTGTACATTACTTTTAAAAATGTCATAATAAGACAAACATTTTAAAAATATTTCATTCATTTCTATACTATTTATATTTTAACTGTAACTAAAAACGAAAAGAAAAAGAAAACATTTGTACCAGAATTGTTTTAAAAAAAAGGTTTGAATAGGTTTACTTTTATTTTCTTTTATATTCAATAAAAGAAAATAGAAGTTACATAAAACTTTTCTACATCTGATTTTTGACGTGTTTACAAGTTTTAAAATATCCAAACGGGATTTGGGCATTTTTAGAAAATGTTTGTTCGTTTGTGTCTTAAAAAACATTTTTGGCAGTTCTAGCTCAGGAGTTAATGTACAGATTTTTATAAAAATTTATATTAGTTGCACTTTTATATAAATTGATGCTATCAATTTTTGGTACAAATTGTCCAATCCACTGCTACGCTACGTTTTCTTGCATTTCCAGTATGGCGGTATCTCAACTTTTATCGTGTATAATTTCACAAAACTTGATATTTAAGCGGTCCATTATGAAACATTATGTTGATATGCATATCGTCTGAAAGGTGACGCTGCCATTCTGAAAATGTCCCCGTGCTTATGAAGGCTAGCTATACCTCAACTTCTATGGCGTATAGTTGCATCAAGCTTAATAAATGAGGTTACCATTATGAAAATAATGCCGAATTTATTTGAGTGTAAATCGATCTATAGTTAACACCGCTATCACTTATATGCTGTGATTTTCCACATACTTATTTCTCAGCATCTATTGGCTAAAATTTCACCAAAATTGCATCTGTAAAATCTTTTTTATGAGAAGCCATGATTAACTTTTTAAAGCCTTTTATTTAACCATAAGTGGCGCTTTTTGTGATTGCAACAACAGGCTTGTTTCATTCAACTATTGAGAAATAAATTATACACAACTGTGAATTAATACAATTTCTGAACTTTAGAATTTCTTTAAGGTTTATGTCACATATAAAGTTATTAAAAATGGCCATTATTTATATATCTGATATTTTGAATTCTGTTGTCATTTAAAAAATATTTTTCCTTGTAAAAAAAATGAAAATGCATAACAAACGTAATAACTAATTTACTTTATCATAAAATAAGAGTATTTTTAAAAATCTACTTAAAAATTTGTTTGTCAAGCATTCTTAAATAACTTTTAATATATACATTTTCGAACGTACCAGAATTTGAAAAAGAAAATTATGTTATCTCATCCGCTTTCAGTTTTCTGATTTCTTCGTATTAAAACAAAATACAAAAGCTACATGGGAAAATGTATAATAATAAACAAAAACGAAACTGCATAATTTTGCCATAAATTATTGCATTTCTTCCTTAATGTAATAAAAATTACTTTTGCATAATAAGATGTAGTTAACTGAACTAGAAAATTACAATTGCATAAAAGATTTTTACGTTATGTGAAGCGAACTTTTTCATTATTTACATAAAGGCAATAATTTAATATTTCATAATTATTTTCAATTGTTGGGAACTTGCGTCCTATTATTTGCAACTAAAGTGATACAAAAATTGAAATTTTTCTTAAAATGATGAAAGCATACAAAAGCATAGAAAAGAAAAGAAAGAAAGAAAGAAATAGTTAATAAATCTAAAGAAATTTAATATTATACTTATTTGATTTATTACACAACTAGTGGAAGATTGTACATCAATTTATTTATCCTATCACGATTCCTTCAGTTTCTTTCTTTTAATTCTTGTGATTCTCGATTAGTTTTACCAATAAATCGTGATTCTTAGTATATTCCATTCTTTATTTATTTGAGTCATGCCTTGGTCTTAATCGTGTAGACAACGTGTTTTCCGCACCAAGCGTCAAAAGGTTTTAACCTGAAAGAGATATTAAATATATATATATATATATATATATATATATATAGTAGTTTTATTTTACTTTAAAGTTTTCTTATAAAACTTTAAACAAGAAAGAAAAAATATTATGTTAACTTAGATTATAAAATACTTTCCATTTATACTTCCCCGTTACGTCATTTAATTTTTAATGTAATTTACTTTCTTGATAGTGAACATAAAAAAGAATTCATTTTCAATCATTTAGGAAGAAATATACGAAAATCTATCTCTGTAGCTTTACTTATATATATATATTGCTTTTGTATAGTAATAAAAATGCACTAGAAGACCGACATTCAAAAGTAATTAATAAAAAACTTTGCATAAACACTATAAAATGTAAAATACCACTTTTTTATTTAGTGCGTTGCTGCTTTGTTTGAAGCACTCGTGCCTACATTCTTCACCAGACAAACGGTTGAGTTTTACTTCTATTTGAAATAGTTGTTACGAATTATTGCATTTTATGGTGTTTATTCCAATTTCTTTACCTATTACTTTTGTGTACTCCTGTATATTGCATTGAATGTGCTTCTGGACTATATGGTGATTGAAAATTTAGCATAGAAAAAACTAAAACAATAAAATCTCATAAAAGTGCTAAAAATTCGTTTCTATTAATTTCCCTTTTTTTTTTTTCTTCATAATGTGCTTGCGTATTTTTGGGTTGTCCTATAAAAAAATCTTTTATGCTAATTGTATCATATTCTACAAGAAATATGTTTTTCTAAATCTGAATACTGTATATTAATTACCATGTTTTTATTAACTTCTATTCTTGTTTGTCCGGTACAAATGCTGCAATCTATTTTTAACTCACTTCCCTACTAGCTAGACATTTGAAACTTTCAGAATAGCTCGGAGCCTGATGACAAACAATACTTCAAAGCCCGTTTTTCCCATTTTTGATTAGTTTTCTTTTAATTAATTAAAATATGAAAATAATAGCCTCCTAATAGCTTTAAAAATAGCCATTAAAATATTAGCTATAATTGTTGCCAAAAAAGTTTACGAGTTCAATTTCTTTGGACATAAAAATAAATACATTTAATGAAACATGAACGTTAAAAAAAATGTAAAAAGTTAAATTATGCATCTCACAAAAATTGATATCAGTATTACTTTAAAAATTTTATACACGCTGATAAGGTACTAATGTAGTTCTATAGCTAATTGAACAGAAAATTTAAAATCATGGTATATAAATGTTTTTTGTATTATAATTATTTTTATTATGTCTTCCATAGTTTGAAATTACATTTTGAAGAAACATCTCACATAAACGTTAATGTATCCAACTTTTTTTTCTTTGAATCCCTTTGCACAAACTAGTGGTGCTCTTTATACCATTTTCAGTACAAAACATGCTGCAGTTAACTTAAATACATTTTTTCAAGAGCGCACAAAAAACGGACAGATTAAAAAAAAAAAAAAAAAAAAAAAATCCGAAATATTTCTTAACTTTTCTAGAAATTGGTAATAAAGATTTATATTAATTTAACATTTAATACTTTTTAGGGGGGTTTTAAACGTATTTTGAAAATTAAAAAAAAAATCATTTACTACATTAAATTAATTTACTTTGAAAAATCTTCGAATTTTCCAACTTTTTTTTCTTTGAATCCCTGTACACAAACTAGTGGTGCTCTTTATACCATTTTCAGTACAAAACATGCTGCAGTTAACTTAAATACATTTTTCAAGAGTGCACAAAAAACGGACAGATAAAAAAACCAAATTCCGAAATATTTCTTAACTTTTCTAGAAATTGGTAATAAAGATTTATATTAATTTAACATTTAATACTTTTTAGGGGGTTTTAAACGTATTTTGAAAAAAAAAAAAAAATCATTTACTACATTAAATTAATTTACTTTGAAAAATCTTCGAATTTTCCAACTTTTTTTTCTTTGAATCCCTGTACACAAACTAGTGGTGCTCTTTATACCATTTTCAGTACAAAACATGCTGCAGTTAACTTAAATATATTTTTCAAGAGCGCACAAAAAACGGACAGATTAAACCAAATTCCGAAATATTTCTTAACTTTTCTAGAAATTGGTAATAAAGATTTATATTAATTTAACATTTAATACTTTTTAGGGGGGTTTTAAACGTATTTTGAAAATTTAAAAAATAATCATTTACTACGTTAAATTAATTTACTTTAACCTTTTAAATTATTAAAAAATCTTCAAATATTCAATTAATTTAATTTAACCTTTTTAAATTATTGAAATTCTTCAAATTTTCAACCTAAACATCTTCTCGCATAAAGAAGTATAGCCCAGTATTTTTTCCTGTTAAAAATAAAATAAAATTGGTCTAAATTCTATTTAGTACAGTGAATTAAAAACTAACTAAACTCTCAGTAAACCTTAAAAATTAGCTTTCTTCTTGTTACCTGTTCAAATATTCAAACCAGAATTTCTTAAAAGGTAATAATTTCCTTTCATGCGACCACGGCTGAATTTTTATTAAAACAGTTGCTTTTTTTCTTCATCTTCCAAACTCATTAACTTCGTAAAATTCCATCACTTTCTCTTTCTATGAACAACTTATAACCTCCCTGTATTTCCTTTCATGACTCTCATTTCTATTTTAATTGCTTTCCCAAGCACTTACTTCTACTTTAACTTTGACCTTTGAATAAGAAAAGAGTTTACAAAGTTTTGCATTGAGGGAAATACGTCTCAACTGAATTCCTTTGGAATATCGTTAAACTGAAATTTTTGTTTAATGAAATTGTGTCTATGAGTAACTGACAATAACTGACGCTAAAATAAAACAATAAATGTGAAATAAAATTAAAAAATTGGATTTTTTTTTATATCTTAATAATATCAAATTTTATTTTAATATATGATTGAAAACTTTTTTTTTTTTTTTTTTTTTTTTGAAAATATTTCTTATATCTGATACAACTTTTTTATGCTATATATTTAGTAATCTTATATATAGATTTTTTTTTAAACAAATTCGAAAAGTGTTTATGACTTCAGTTTATGTATCTGTCCGTCTGTCTCTCCTTCTATGCTGTAAGTTTTATAAATATTTTTAGAATGTCTTGAAACTCATGTATATTACAAATGTTCACCACGACATGTTCGTCTTTAAGCACTATCCGTTTGTGTACAAAAATTACAAAAAGATTTCGAATACATAACGGCCTATGACAAACACTTATTTGAAAAATATTTAACATTTTTACGCTGCACACGACACAACAAAATTAAAAAAAAATATTCAGATGTGCAGAAACATTGTTTTCTGTGGAATATCATATAATTATCAACAATGAATGGATTTTTCGTGGGCCACTTAAAAATTTTCACATACTTTGGGTAAATGTTTATGGCCCGAAAGGCCTTTTAATTATTGTACTGTAAAATTTAATTGTGTTAAGTTTTCTACTTTTTAATAACATAAAAAGCTATTATGACCAGTTCGTCTGCCTGTGTCTGTCAGTCTGGAGTAATTTAGAATTTTATTTTCAAATTTCTTTGAAACTAATATAAATATTAACATACACTAAGAAAAAATTTCTGTAACCGACATCTAGAATCTAAATCGTGGCTCTAGAAAAAATAGTTCCATGTCATCTTTATAAATTCTAGACCCCTTTGAAAGCGAGTTCTAGAAACCCCTATTAGAATTCTAGAGCGTTTGCCTATATTCTCGAGAGCAAAGTTAATTAAAAATCTCTGCAAATAAATGCGAATACAAGAGGCGGGTTTCAGCAACTATAATCTTGGTTAATGACCCAATTCTAGAAAATTAAGCGAGAATTTATCTCAATACAAAAGATTCAGAATATTTTGTTTCACCATCTAGAAATGTGTAGACTAGAAATTCTCGATCATTTTGTCTATTCAGTTTATTGGTGTGTCTTATGCGCATAGCTCGGAAATCTATATTTCTAGTTAAGGGATTTATAAAATAACCACATATTCATTCTAGATATAGTCGGTATATATATATTTTTTTTTTCCTCAGTGTATTATTAAAAAATAAATAAATAAATAAATAAATAAATAAAAGGTAAAAAACAGGTGTATATTTAAAAATGAAGATTTTAAAAAACACTTTAACGCATGTAATATATTTTTTAAATGTCTTTATATGGAAGAAAATCCAAGACATTACGTTTTGAGACGTAAAATTTGTAAAATATAATATCACAAAGCTTCCCGCTGATATAAAATTGCATCTTGAGGTAACATGGGATGACTTTCGGCATTAATGGATTAAAAAGAAATAATTCTTTTTTGTGTATTGATTTTTCCTGATAGACGATAATTTAAAACATGTATATTGTAGCATCACAAAACATTCTTCTATATTTTCCTACTTAAATTCAGGTGGTGCAAACTGTTAATTAAAAACGTTATTTATCGATAATGCGATTTGCATCTACAATAAATGTGATACAAAATATCAAAAGAAAATCAATTGTGTAATTGTGTGCTCTATAGATGACACACTTTTTTTTTATTATTATTTATTTATTGATATGTTTATTTATTTTATTATTTTTGGTATTGTGTTTTATCAGTGATTCAATCTTCGTTTTAAAGAGATTGAAGAATTCTTTTGAAAAATAATTAGGATAAAATTTTACAACCCTCTCGGGGGTGGGATGGAGGGAGTATGGTGCTTCTACGATTTTTTTTTTTCCTTCGTTGTCTTTATCTCATTATAAATAGTTTATTTTAATTTCTTTGGACAATATTACCATACTGAAAATTATGAAAAATGAAAGATATCGCTATGTTTTGGGCGATTTACACTAAAAGTTGATTGACACTAATTTGTGTCAATGTGCAACTACATATAATTCATTTGAAATTCTGTGCATTAGCTTTGAGCTAGAGCTACAACAAATCTTTAGTTTCACACACACAGATATTTTCAAAAAATCGTCAAATCATGGTCTCCCAAAACGTGTAAATCCATTTAGAACCACAAGTCGAAAATGTTTACGAATCCAATACATCCTAGTATTGAATTGATAAAAATAAATTTGTATAATTTTCTTCATTTTTGCTTTCTGCCAAATACTGTATGATTTTAAAATAGTTTATATCTCTTTTCAGGCATGCGGATTTTAGTAATGTTATTATTGGATACCCTTCCTATGTTGGGAAACGTTTTACTCTTGTGCTTCTTTGTGTTCTTCATCTTCGGAATTGTAGGTGTTCAATTATGGGCTGGCCTTCTCCGGCAAAGATGTTACATAGAGCTTCCTCCTAATGTCTCACTTCCTGGGTAAAGACTCTTTAACTCTCATTTAATTAGTTTAGATTTTGTTACCTTAGATTAATTTTTATATGTAATATTGCTTTAATCGTATTTAGAAAATCTTACTTGAAAATTTCAGATCTTTCCTTATTAAAATATATTTCAATGATATCAATTTAGTTCCTGATGACTCTTTTCGAAATTGGAATATGCTTTATAATAACCTTCACGAGTCACACGAGTTAACTCGTTTCTTTAAAAAGGCAAGTCCGCCCGCAGTTCCCAACTTTTATAATTTATTCACGAGCATTTTTAGCCCCGCCTCTTTTTCATACCGGAAATTTTGAGAAATGATTTTCTTCTTATTTAATCGTTGTCACATATTAAAGAGAAATAATCTACAAAATTTCTGGTGCGAAGAGAAAGCGGTGCTAAAAATGCTCGTGAATAAATTATAAAAAATGGGAACATTGAGTCCGCCTTTAATCGTCCAATTAAAACGATACGTTTTTTTAGAGGATTTTGCGCATTCGTCTTTAATTCATTGAGTGCTATCGATGCATTTATTCTTCAGCGGAAATTACCACATGGATTACTTAGTATTTTAAATACGAATACGAAAAATTATTTTGCTAAATAAAGTAACTTTCTAATGAAACTCAAAAAGGCGGAGCTTAAAAATAAAAATAGAAAAATATGCGGTGTCATAATCTTTCATGTTAGCACATCAAAATGTTAACAGCAAAGATTGGTAAAAATCGACTGGCTAAAAAATTATAAAAAATAAATAAAGTAAAAATAAAATAAAAATAAACAAATAAACAAATAAAACACAAAATCTTTTTATCAGTAAAAAGTAATAATATTATTTTGTATTCAATATGAGTGATTTATACGGAAAACCTTATTTTTTAAGTATAATATTTACTATGTTTGAGAATTTGTTATCTAGTGAACGCCATTAATCACATTTTATGACCTTATTTACAAAGTCATACGATTCTTTATTATAAATACATCATTGACCTTCTGTGTATGACATTATTTGTAAAGTTTAAACACGTCTACATTAAAAAATATATATATTATTTCAGACATAAATTAAATTGTTAAAATTCTTATTTAGTTTTATTTTTATTTTTTAGAGACGAAATTAAAATATAACTCAATTGAAAAAGTTTAGAGATAAAATAGTTAGTGAAGAACATCTATTAAAACAGTGAAATGTTAAAAACGTTACAGGGCAGTATATCAACAGTTTATTTTATATAGCATTGTAAAAATTTTGCTTGATTTATTAAAAAATAAAAATTGACAAGCTTGCTGTACAGAAAATTTTATTCATTTACATAGTTCTTTTTTTTTTTTTTTTTTTTTCGACATTTTACTTGATGATTTTCTTTAATTCATTTAAAGGTTTAAAAAGCATACTTTTATGCACCTGAAACTGTGGGCGGATAAAATATCAGAAAAAAATTATATTTGTAAGGTCAGTGAACATTTCATTAAAAAAAAAAGAGAGAGAAAAGAAATAATAATTGTAATTTATCTCGAAGAAATTAAATCGTCAAATCTGAACTTAATCCCCTCTATTTTTGGAACGCAATTGAAAGTTTAAAAGGTTAAAGTTAGTTCTAAATATAAACAGTCAATAAACATTTATGAATGTTTTAATCATTGATAAATACATAGAAGGACTGAAATAATATAGTCTTTTAGTCTTTTAAATCTTTAAATAAATTATAAAGCATTTGAAAAAAAAAAAAAAAAACTTCTGTCTTGCAAGCATTTTTTTTTTTTTTTTTTTTAATACAGCGTATTAACATGGTTTTATTTTGTTCAGTGATGCTTTGTTTATACATAATTATTGAGTGTGTTATAATTAAATAACAAAAATCAATTTACAGCAATATATGAAGCTTTTTATATTAACGTTGCTGCTTGCGGTTTTGAAGACTGTGTTTTCTTTTATGCATTTGGTATTTTTGTATGTTGAAATGTTATAATCTTTTAACTTCAATATATCTGTCTAACCTGTATAAATTTATAGTTTACGCAATTTAAAATTAAAGATGTTAGTGCAACATTTAATTAATGTTTTATGTAAAGTAATTTATTACGTACATAATTTCTGCAATAAATATTATGATTTTTCAGTGATTCAATCGTTAAATTTAAATACGAAGATTAACTAATTACTAATGAACTTTTTTCTAGTATAATTCAGTGCAAAATATGTTACAATAATATGTTTCCTTAAAAACAAAAAACCTTCTGTAGCGCATTTGTTAATACGAATGTAAATTTCATATTAAATATAAAATGCAATTTAACCATTTAATATAAATATATTTTACAAATTAATGATAAATTAATCTTAATTTGAAAAACTTATTATTAAGCTCCAGAATGCAGTATAAAAATCTAATAATATATATAATTATGTATTAATTTCTAGGCAAAAAATGGACATTAATTTCATATATTTTACGTATATTAAGTATTAGAAAATAAATATACATTAATAAATGTATATAAATATTGAAAAATTTTTAAACGTTTAGAGATAACAAAGTAAAACCGACCTTTCATAAACATCTTTCTGTAATTAATTGTTCTCTTGCAATTGTACTTTTAGATCTCTTTATTGCATAAGAATAGAAGCAATTTCTCTTATAATTACTTTAATTAAACTTGTCATTACACTCTTAAAGAATCAGTAAAAAGAATATAATAGTAATATACGTACACTTGGGATATTTATATTTGGCAGAGAAGATATTGAAGGTATATTCTTGAAGAAGTTCAGTGTGTGCTTATATTATTACTTTAAATTCAAATAATTGAGTTTTAAAGAAATTCAAAACTAATTTCTGAGAAAAGCTAAAGAAGAAATTCGAATTACGGCGACAGTCAAAACGCTATAACTTGACAGTCTTCTGCTTTTCAAACTGTAGCGTTTTGATAGGTGCTATAATTCAATTTTTTACTGTAGAAAAAAAAAAAAACCCTTCAAATTACAAGAACTTCATGCGCTTTGAGAAAAAAAAATTTTAATTCGAAGGGTTGGCCGTTAAATTATATGACAGATACCCTTCGAGAAGAATGTCCAGTACACGTATATGTTACAAATTGCTGTAAAATTTGGTGCGTTGACCGTTAATTAAAGATCCCTCTTCTTCAAGAAAAAAAATCATGACAGATTTAGGATATAACTTCATTTTTAAGGTCAGTAATTAGGACACATTTGTTGTTCACTGACTGTAATAAAGTGTGCAAATTTTTACAGTACAGCAGCGAAAATTTCGGAAAAAAAGAGATTTTTCCGTAAATCTAGTAGGAAAATTAATACACCTGGAAATAACATGTTTTGACCTTTAATAGCGAAGAGAGAAATGTTCCGTAAAAAAGTTATAGAATTTTGCAGTTTCGTTACTTTTTTTTTTTTTTTTTTTTTTTTTTTGGGGGGGGGGGGGGCGAGCATGCTCAGTTTTTCAAATCATGATTAGAAATCTAGTAAAATATTTTTTGACGTATCCATATAAAAAAAATCTCCAGAAAATCAGCGGTCGTTGATATTGAACATACTAATTTTTACTTAGTTGAAAAAAATAATAAGAAGAAGAAAAATAATAATAATGAGAATTTAATACACAAAAGGCGTACATCTTTTCTTTTTAATGATTTTTTTTTTAAGTGAAAATTTGTCTTTAAACAATTTTTGTATTTCATTTTATCTTATTATCACTAACAGTCTCCAAGTAAATCAAATTTTTTTAAAGAGAAAAATTGTAAAAGAATTAGAAAAGGATGTAACAAGAGAAGTTGCATCATTAGTGTGATTTTTTTAACCATTTTCTTTCCAGGTATATATCACCATTATACTACGAGAAGGTCAAAGTTCTTAAGTAAGATATTACGTAATTTTTATGTGGATGAGCGCATGTTAGCAAAACCAGTGTTTAGGCTGATGTATTCTCGCTTCTCGTCTATGATGTCATTAATGTGAAATCCCTTCTGAAAACGGAATTAATGGTTCCAAATCACCTGTTTATCACATTTGGATTAATTTAATATTTATACTGCGTATTTTTTTTCTTGTGTTAATATATTTAATTCATTATAACACTGCTAACCCCATTTGACCGGAAAAAAACATCTTTCAGGGATGGAACACGGGCGCAGAATTCATACCGGAAGCTGATTAAGAAATTTTTCTACCTATAATATCGTTGGTTTAAGAGGTAGAAATTTTTCTTACATTGATAGTGGTATGAATTCTGCGCCCGTGTTCCATCCCTGATCTTTGTATACAACGATTTTTTTAATATAATTTTTTACAGCATTCAAACTAAAAGCGTTATTTAGGTCATCTTTATATTTACATAACACAAACGAAAAACTAAAATTGAGCACAAAAATGTATATTTTAAGTTTATAAATTGGCATTAACTTGTTTAGTTTTAAGTTTTATTTAACAAATTTAATCAATTTAAGGTCAATATTTTTCAGAATTAGTTTTTTTTTTTTTTGGCTTTATTTATAAATTATTAAATTTACAAAAATTTAGTCGAAATATATAAGATCCTCGCATTCGTTTGTTTATATTTATTTTATTTTATTTTATTTTAAGCTCAATCGTTTAAAATTGTTTAAATCAGCATTTTTCAATGACTAAATATCACAATAATTTACTAAAACTAACATTAATTAATTTATATAAGTAAAGTTTATAAAACATAATCATATCAAATCATAAAATCGGGTTACTTGAACCCTAGCAAGTTACTTAAAACCAAAACAATGAAATTAATAAAGTTACTCCTAGCATTAGTTTAGTGAAATATTTTTATTTAATCCGTATTCTTTGCGGAGAAACTTACGAACTACGTCCATTATTTTAATGAAACAGTGCCAGGAACAATTTTTAAATATTTTATCGTTTTGGATGCAAATATTCCCTCGAAGTTCAAGTAACCCGATTTGACGGTAATTAATTCTTTTAACTCCTGTAGCATATAAAAGAAAATCTACAAATTGAAATAATCATCATTGTATAAAAGGTATACTATTCTAATTTATATATGGGCTTAGTAAGTTTTGATAAACTTTTAAGGAAAAAATAAAATAAAAATCTATATTCTAAAAAAATTGTTATAACCTACATAATAAAGATTATGTTACCCGAATTATTAGCTTAATTTTTATATCATAATTTACCTTAAACGATATATTATACAAACAATTTTGAAGTGCTGTGAAATAGTTTTATTTGTTGCAAAATTTTTTATTTTGAAGTAAATATCCTCTATTATAAAATATCCTTCGTTCATTCAAAGCAGTGTAAGATCAAATTAATACGTTGTTTGTAAACTTAGCCGTTTTCAGAAAAGATTTCAAATAATTGGCATCATCTTGGAACGAGAATATGATCCTTTGTTATTAAAATAAAATTAACCTTTGAAAAGCTTGGTGCTTGGCTCTGCATCTAACACTCTAATGACTGGATCAAGGTGGCATGGAATTGTTCTTTCTTTCTTTCTCTCTCTCTCTCTATCTTTCTCTCTATTTAACGCATGACTTACGTTATTAAGGTTATAACTTTGTGCTTTCAAGCATGGCCTTTATATATATATATATATATACATATTGGTATAATATACTTGTAAATAAACTGTGACTATGATTATGTGGTAGAGTTGAAAATGTGGATATAATGGGGGAGAAAATGATGTATAGTTCATATTTTGTATCATTGGTGTAATTAGGATTAATTTATTATGAGTGTTGATTATAATCTGCAGTTTTTTCCATTCTGATTCAAAATAATTGATAATCAAACTCAGAATTTCAATGTCGAATCACTATGTACAATTTTGCACTTATTAAGCAAATATTATTTGCATAAATATTTATCTTTATATTTCCATTGTTAGTTCTTTTTTAATATTTCATATGTACAATTAGTATTTGATTCAAATGATCACTATCATTATTTTTATTTATTTATTTTTGACGATTTTCGTTTTAGATAGACACTGTAAACGATAATAAAACGTCTGAAAAATTGTATTTATAACATACTCATCCCTTTTGCTTATACTTTGTTAAATATGTTTTGAATTAACCACTGCATTTCTATTCTTTCATTTAAAAGTCAATTTCATTTTAATGAAAATATTTCATCTAAAACAGGTTCATATTACCCAAACTTCGACTTAAATTACATAGCAGATAATCATTCACATTTTCTAATATTATCAATCTAAATTTTTGGTTAAATATTAAGATATAGTACAATCTTGTATTGATTGGCAGATATTATAACTTAACTGGCTTTACCTTTAATTCCATGTATTTAATGAATAAATTAAATTTAAATTAAATTAAATTAAAGAAATAATTAAAGAATTTCTACACGGATTTTCTTTACTTACAAGATTTCATATCAGACGTTTTGTTGGAAAATTATGTATATGATAAATATGAGTTTTTCCTAACTGTACATTTCAGAAGCATAATTATTATAATCTTTCTTGAATTTGTATTTCAACATATTTTGTTTGAAAAAATCAGATTTCTAAATGAAACAAACAACAACAAAAAAAAAATCGTGTTTTGAAAAAATTTGAGATCTTTTTAAATTGAAAATTAAGCATCGGCTGACTCTTTCTTCAGTATTTTCTTTTTCATTCTTTCTCTATCTCTCTTGCTTTCTCTCATTCTCTCTCCCACTTTTTCTGAAATCCATTTTCATTTGATTTCATTATTTTATCTTTTCTCTATCTGTTTATTTAATTCTTTCATCCTTTCTTGTTTCTTCTCGCTCTCTCTCTCTCTCTTTATCTCTCTCTTTCTTTGAATGCGATAAATTAATATAGAAAGAAGCATACAGAAGAACAGTGCAATAGTTCGCCAGATAGCTTCATCTAATTAGACAGATTGATTAATAGCTAGACAAATAGATAGCTTACATTAATAACATAGATAGTTCGCTTTAAACTAGTGAGATAGATAGTTCGCATTCTTTTAGAGACATAGAATTTATAGTTTCTAAAATATTTTTAGCTCTTAGTTATTATATCTTTACTGCTACTTGTTTATGAAATCTTTTAATGCAATTCTGTATAATTATGTAAAATAAAAATGTTTTGTATATTTGTAATTTTTTTGTTATTATCTAATAACCCTATTTATTTTTCTTATTTATCTGTAAAATTTATTCTGTCAAGGAAAAACTCATACATTAGGCAATCTCAATTGACTGCTATGCACAAAAAGTACGCCGCAATGAGGTAAAAGCATCTTTAAAATGGTATTCTAGATAGAAGAGAAAATAGATATAGAAGAGAAAATAGATATAGCTGAAGTCATAGATAAAATAGATAGATGCGAAAGAAATGCAGAAATTTTCTTGAACAATGATTTTCCCTTTAGAAATGTCGAGATTTACTTTTATTTTAAAAATTATTGAATTATAAAATTAATAATTGATATTTTTCTTATTTATTTAACATTTCCCCCTTGTTTTAATCAGGTTTTAAACTTTTGTTTCTTTTATGTTCGGTAGATAGCAGCACTATTCCAAATTTTAACAAATGCTTCAAAGGAAGCTAAATGCATAAGTCACTTGAAGTTTCTTAGCGTGCGCGAGTGCGAATTGCTGGTTTGATGATGCACTTATGTCTAGATTTTTTTTTTTCATTTAATGAAGAGTTGGACTATTATTTTCACATGAAACAACTTTTACGAGTTTTTGTAGTCGATAATGTTTACTTACAAAATGTTTTATTTATTAAATTACATATTATTTCAATTTAATAAGGTTAACTTATAGATGTTTCAAACCAAAAATTTCTCGAAAAGGAACAATGCTATTTTTTTTTTTTTTTTAATATTTATGATTAGTTATGTGTCTAAAATCCATTTTTTAAATTAGTTTAGTAATTTTTAAAATAGATTAAGTAGTGAACGTTAAAGGGTTAAAAGGATGATCTAACACATTCAGATATTTTTCAGCTTTTCTTGAGAAGCAATCATTATACCATACCGTAAAAAAACTTCTGCAGCTTCAAAAATTTAAGTAATAGAGGTTTTTTTTTTTTTTTTTCTTCTTTTTTCTTTTACCGCATACGAAAAAGAAGATCGCACAAAAGAAAAATCTCACGAAAGAGTAGTGCATAACACTTCTAAATCAAACTACGTCCTTTTTTATAGCATCCAATTTATAGTTTTCTTTTTTCTTTTTATTAGATTTCCTAATAATAAAAAAAAAAAAGAAAGAAAGAAAAAAAAATGGGATACATTGTTCATGAAAATTTCTTCTACCTAAAATTGATCTTCTCATCAGTATGTGAGTTCAGTGTTTGATCATAAAGTAATACTATAAATTATTTAAAAAAAAAAAAAAAAGGAAAAATTACCGTCTTAGAATATGTCACAATTACGAGAGATCGTATCAATTTTATAACATGTTGAGACAGTTCCAGTGTGACTATATTGTGATCTAAAACTAGTATGTCAAGATAGTGATAATGAACAGAGTCATTTAATAGACAAATAAGGGGGAAAAAAGCATTTACATATTTTATATCAGATGGTAATACTGAAATTACACTCTTCATTTTGAATATGCCACCTATGAAATTTTCAATATTGGAATCGTAAAATATTCTTTATTATTTCATAATCGATTTAATTTCTGCTAACTAAATTTAGAATTATAAGGTCTGAGAATAATGATTATGAAATTATTGTTTTAGGAATATTTGAATTATCTATTTTAATTTATAACAGAACTATATGTTTAAAAAATAAATAATATACTTGAAGAATTGTATAAGTAAAGACAAATCTGAAATTGCAAAAGGATTAACATCTATAAAATTTATTCATAAAGTTATTTATTCTGGTATATGCAAGATTAAAATGATGGTTTTTTCTAAGAAGGCAAGAAACTTTGGTTAGTGCCATTGTGTGCCACTTTTCATTTCGTTCCATCGTTTGTTATATCCACATCTTCCTCGTGCCATAAAATATAAGACATGTTTGTGTGTAAATTGTTCAACGTAACTCTATCTGACACGTCCTGTAAATTTCGTCAATGTTTTAAAATGGTGTTTGTGGAACCTCTTTTTGTGGTGATTGTGACATTTGTATCGTTATAATTTGTGTTTGTGAAGTACAATAAGTTATGTTAATTTAATAAAGGAGTTTTAAAATAAAATTTCCATGATTGAGTTTAAAAAGTTACTAAACTGAAAAATTAAATAAATTTTTTTAAAAAGTTATAAAAAATTATAAAATTAATTTTATATAATTCTTTTTTTTTTTTTTTTCGGAAATATTGATTTGAGTCCTAAGACCAATATGTAAATATTGACGTTTTCAAAACTTAGCGTGAAAGCTGTCCATGTTTCACAAGAAACTGTAATACAGAAAAATTAAGCATATACCTTTTTTTTTCATCTTACTATCATGGGAAAAATATTATTATTATATCTTAAAAACACATAATGCACAAAACCATTTTTGTTTTAATATTATTATTTTTTAGTATGCTGTTTAAAAAAAAAAATAAAGCAGTGTTAAGCTGAGTTGGTTAACTTTATTTTGTTTATGAATTTTGAAAACGCGTAAGGAAAATAGCATTTGAACAAAGGTATACATTGCGTCGGTTTTCTTTGAAGTATTTTAAGGTAAGCATGGATAGCTTATTTTGAAATAAATAAAGAAAAAAATGTGAAAGTAATTTCTTAACAATTATTTGAATATTTCTAAATACAATTTCATAAACTTATCAATTCTAATCTATCAAATTCTAATTCCAGTCAATCTAATCAATCAAGGTATAATATCATTAATATGGCACTAGACGTTTTACTAAAGGTTTTTGAGAGCGGTTTTTTTCACCGGCAATTTATTTTTTCTGAAGAATCAAATTTTCTAATTAAGTCTATGTTATCATCCATTCTGTGAACTTTTTCGTTTTCTAAGGAAAAGTTAATTAAAGTTGCAAAGCGATTGCCTAAAGAAATGCGAAAAGTTAATGGAGTATATTATGAAACAATACTGTTTGTGATAAGAGCTTAATTTGATAATTTCTTTGTTTACCTGTATGGAAGTAGTTCTTAATGATGGTAGAATCTTGCAAAAGTAATTATTCAATTCAGAATGCAGATTTTTATCTTTTTTTACATTAAAAACGAAATCTTAATTAAAGAATTTGCAAAAAAAGAATGCAATTAAATTAGGAAAGAACATAATAAAAAACATTATCTTTGAAATTAGAATGACTTCCAAACTTTGAAAGGTGTAATAAAACAGGACATCATATAAATAAGAATACTATAAAGAGAAATTAAGTTTAAAAAAACGTCATGATATTAGAAATTAATAAAATCATTAAATGAAAATGTGATTAATAATTATGATTAATGGGATTAGAAATGTAATTTATGAGTAAATTTAGTAATACATATAACAACAAATATTTTGTTAATCAATATAAATTTCTATCTAATAATATTTTAAAAACATGGATCGAGATAATGCAGGATTCATACCACTATTATCTTATAGTAATCTTTTTAATGTCTGTAACATTTTTAATGATAACTATAATAACTAATATTACTTTAAATCAATTGTTAACGATAAAAGTTTTCAAAATATTTTTTAAACACTTTTAAGAACTTTTAAAAACTTAAATTATCGTACACCTATATTCTTTTTATAATATTATTTTTAGTATACTCTTATACTGTATTACTTTTGATAAGTACGAAGTAGAAAAATTAGCTTTCAAGCAGTAACTATCTCTTTGCATCTTATGAGATTTATTAACTATGTGAAATTCTAAAATTAACATAAATATGATAAAACGTTTTATTGTAATAAAGAAAAAAAAGCATTACTTAATCAGGGATATTATTAAATTTCATTGAAGTTTCAATTAATCTTGTTAGAAATATTTTAGCTTAGTTTTGAATGGAAAACAATATTGCAATTTATTCATTACTTGCTCTGAGCATTGTTGCTTAAACCAGTAATAACTTACAACTTGTAAATTAATGTAAAATAAAGTAAATGTTAGTTTTTATATCCGAATCGTCTGTGGAAGTATCTGTAACAAATTCACGAAACGTAGTTATTACCATGTTTTTATTAACTTCTATTCTTATTTGTTTGTTTGTTTGTTTGTTTGTTTGTCCGGTACAAATCTTGCAATCGAATTTTAACTAACTTACTTACTAGCTATAGATTTGAAACTTTTGCAATAGCTCAGAACCCGATGACAACACAATACTTCGAAGTCTGATTTTCGAATTTTTTTATTAGTTTTCTTATAATTAATTAAAATATGAAAATAATAACATCCTAATAGCGTTAAAATAGCCATTAAAATATTAGCTATACTTTAATTGTTGCCAAAAAAAAAATGACGAGTTCATTTTCTTTCGACATAAAAATAAATACATTTAATTAAACGTGAACATCAAAAAATTATAAAAAGGTAAATTATGCATCTCACAAAAATTGACGTCATTATCACTTTAAAAATTTTATGCACATTGATAAGAGATCTACGATTCATCAGAAAATTTAAAACATGGTATATAAAAAGGTTTTTTTTTTATCTTATAATTATTTTAATATGTTCCCATTCTTGCAGAAGTAACTAATATCTCATTCATGGAAGTTTTATTGCATTAATAAAAACAAAAATATTTTCATATTATTATGTTATTTGTGTCATTAAAAAAATTATATTAAATTATTTGTTAACTTTCAATCCTAAATCTAGTAGCAAATGAATATTAGTTCAATATGTGATAATATTTATCAAATGAATTTATTTCAGATTAATTTCAGTTTAAAAATCAGTTCTGTAAGAGATTTGGCATACTATTTTAAACGCGCAAAATACTGTACAAAAAATGCTCCATTAAGTTTCGTTCCTGCGTTATCAAAAAGTTAAATATTTATGAATATCTAAATGTGTAAGTATTAAATATTTATCTAATGTGCTACCGTGCAAATTTGGTACTACTAGTATAGTAGAATGTTAATTTGTTGGTCTGTTTAAACACGGTCTGGCGGCAGTGACCGTTACCCAAACTAAAATCATGAGTTATTGATAATAGGATACGTTATAGTGATTGAATTTAAAGTATATATTGCTCTAAATATTTCACATATTAAAGTGCCCTTTAAATTTTACCCTTTAAATTTTACCCTTAAAATTTTGAAATTTTAAAATTTTCTTCTTACACATTATTTTACACGAAATCTAATTTATTAAGTTTCTATTGAAAATATTTCTAGTATAAACAGAAATTTTAAAACATTAAAATTAAAATTATTTTAAAATTAAAAATTAATAAGTGTTGGGAAATTGGATGAACATGACTTTTGTTCCACACTCACCAACCCTCTGATCGCCTGAAAAAGTTCAATATTGTAACGTTGTTTTAATTGTGCACAGTTTCTATAATGTACTAAATAGGATTTTATTTCACCTTGATATTAAAAATTTAACCATGTATTTCAAAATAATCCTTATGCTTATTATACATAACATTCATACTCAAAAAAGAAAAAAGTTTAAAACCCTTTATTGTAATTTTTAATTATAAGTGTATTACGGAATCACACCAGCTTAAAGGAAATGGCATCGGCCCGTTGTTTCCATGGTACCGACACCTAGCTATGCTATATTGCTTGTTTTTTTTTTTTTTTTTTGTTTTTTTTTGTTTTTTTAATAGTTATCACTTTAAATACTTCATGTGAAAATGTATGACTTTCTCCTACAAATTTTACCCATAAAATTTATTCCATTGAAACCTTCTCATTACACTTTAATTTTAAAAGATGCAGTTATATTTTACAAAAATTTTTATTAAAAAGATACAAATTAAAGAAGAATAAAAAACATTGAAATTTAAATATGCATAAAATATTAATAGACGATGGGAAATTGAATGAATGTTAATTACTACCGTAGGGGAAAGTTGGACAAAACGGGATACCATTCTTGTTTTTTTTTTTTACTACAGAAAATACGTTGAACAAAACCACACAATTGTTTTTTTATAACTACAACATTTATTGAAGCACACAAAAAACATATTTTTAACTAATTGTAATGATTGTAAAATAGTAAAAAAAAAAAGTATTTACCAAACTCTTACACATCCCGTTTTAGCATACCTGGGTTGGATAAAACGGGATAGGGATTACAATGTTTAATTTTTTGTGTAAAACTAACTGAAAAGCATAATTAACTGACAGAAAACTGTAAAGCAAAATTTCCACTTGAAAGAACAATTTCTTCAGTAATCAGAGACTTAAAATAAGAGTTTTTTATGTTTTTATTTACAAAATGGGAAAGAAGACCTTTTATTGAGGCCTATAGCAGAACAAAAGTCGCATAAAAAGGCATTAGATCACGCTTCGTGAGCCCATTCTTGGCATCCAGAACATTGTATCCAACCTTCACCAGCCTTAGAATCAACGTACAGTGCATTACAATATATGCAGGTTTCTTCTCCCTCTGTTTCATCTTCAGACAATGACGACATGCATTCTCAGCTGCTTGCTGAAGGTTTATTAAACTTTTCTATGTTTTGACTTTTAACATCAGGATTAAGCGTTCTTTTGGATTCTTTTATAGGCCTACTTTCAGGTTTGGCTTGACCTGGTAGCTCTTTTTCTTCCTCTTTTCCATTTCCTTTTTTTATAAACTTTTTTTTGGAATTTTTAAAAGGATTTCTTAGCAGCATTTTCTTTAATTTTCTTGTAGTTTTATCATCATTTCTATTTCTTCCATTTCTAACTCACTCTTATTTGGAGATGATGTAATTGCTACAGTTTCTTTTTTTTCTTATCAGCCTTGTTTTCTGGGCGAGGTCCTTTTACTTGAGGTACAGATAGAACAAACTTTGGAGAGATGGAAAAGAGTAGCTTAGGCCGATAACAAGAGAGTTCTAATCCATTCTCCCCTGAGGATATTGCAGGTTGGTCCGTCCGTAGGCTGTCTCCTGACAGGTTTGTTGGCTGGCCTACTTCTACGATGCCCCTTGAGAAAAGTATATAATAAACTGTATCCCGTTTTATCCAACTCATAAGTGTCCCGTTTTGTCCAACTCCGACACTTTTCAAAATAAACATGGCTGCTGCCTAAATGTGAAAGGAAAATTAGATAGACTATGCATGAGAATACTCGTTAATAAATGCTTAATCAAATGTAATATTTATCGGAATTGTATTCCCATATATGTAGGAAGAATAATGAAGAAAACAATGCACGTAAATGTAGAAAGTTCCAAGAAAACAGAATAAAAAACTTCTAAGAATTACAACTTTCCATCAACTAGTGGTCTCGAGACGGGACGAGCTGAGAATGATGTAATGATGGGCGAGAACAAGTTTCTATCGTCATCCGCTCGATAGCAGTACTAGCCGGGTCCCTAGGCGACGTATTCTGTTTTGTCCGACTATCCCGTTTTATCAAACTTTCCCCTATTCACTAATATTCCATAGTATCAATCAATATATGGCTATGTTATACTGCTTATGTTTAAAATATAGATAAGTTTATAATACGTAACGTAAAATAGTGTCTCTTTATATAATAATTTTGACCCCTTGACAATTCTTTCTCCGATTTTTTTCTTATTTTACTTAATTCAAAAGTGGGAAAATATATTTTATAGAATTTTGTCAAAATACAAAAAGAATAAAAGACATTAAAAATTAAAAAAATAAATAAATTAGGGACTAATGACATTAAATGTATTTTCTATACTTACATTTGTTAATAGGAGGTGTCGAATGTAGCTCACTCTCTAAAATTTCTGGAGTGGGAATCTCACTCCTTAAAAAAGTGACCATTATTTTGACACGAATTAAAGTGAGAAAATACTATTGTCACTCTTGAAAATATGACATTTCTCACTTTTCTCGAAAGAGAGACTTCTAGTCACTCTGTCACAAAGAGTGAAGTCATCATCAATTGTAAGATCAACCTGCTGAAGAGTGAAGATTTGCTGGCGCCATCTACGTTCCTTATTTCGAACGAAATATGAAAGACAATTTCTCGGCAATCTCATACATGTAATTTGTTTAACAGAAATTATTGAATTTATTTGAGTTTAAAAAGAGAAAATAATTATGTTAAAAATTGTTTTGGTAAATATCATTTTTTTATACGATTGATAAAATTGAAGTTTTATTAGTAAAGAATCGAAAATCATAAGAAAGTTACGGAAATTCGTAATGAAAGCAAGGAGTTTTATTTGGAAATATATAAGGTATAAAAGAAAATATCAATGCAAATACTTAATGCAGAACATCTTAAAAGCATAATAAGAATTTATATTTTTATTATATTCATTGATACTTAACACATGTGAAACATTAAAAAAGCTGGCTATAACATTTTACTAAAAAATAAAATCATCAGCGAGATTTAATACTCCTGAACAGACGAGTTTTTCAAGAAACTGTGTAGATTTGTTGTAACTATTTAACTTTTTTTTTTTTTTTTTTAAACATGCACGCTCAAGAATTTTTCTTTTACCCTAAGCTACATTTAAAATAACTATTTGTCTTAGGGAATTTCTTTTCAAGTATACATTTTGATTTAAGAAATAATTTTAATTTTATTAATTTAAAAATAATTCTAATTTTAGTAATTTAAAGCAATTCTAACTTTAATTTTAAAATGTACATTAGAATTCTGTAATTTTTAATTTTTAATAAATGAAGTAAAAGTTTATAAATGCGATTAATCTCTTATGTGAACGATTTACCACTGTAAATTAAGCAAGCTCTGTGTGTCCCCAGTGGTACGGTGGTAAGACACTCGCCTGCAACGAAGACGGCTACGGTTCGATTCCCAGCAGTTCCAAAGCAAATATGAAAAAAATAATAAGAAGAAGAAAAAAGAAAAAAAAGGAAATTGGTAGAAGATACCGTCTAGAGTATCCATATTTTTTTTAGGAAAAATAAATAGTCATATTCTTTGAAATACTCGGAATAATCTCACTCTTAATAAAGAGTGAGAAATCTCACTCTTTCGAAAAGAGACTTCTCACTCTTGAGAGGTTGGCTCCATTTTGGCATGTTCAAAGAGGGATATGCCACTCTTTTAGAGTCAGATCTCACTCTTCATATTTTAGAGAGCAGGCTCGTTGGTATAACTTTTCGGAGTTTACCGCGGTCTTTTCCGAAGATCACATAAGTACGGTCTATGACACTTCACAAAGAGCCCCAAGAAGAGCAACTATCTCATTTCTAGTACCTTGACACAAATAATCTGCCTTTTAACCCAGAAATCAAACTTTTCTATTGTTATTATTTTCTGTCATATTCTGAAATGCGTTTAATTTCACAAAGTTTCGAAATTTACTTTTCCTCTAAATCTTAAATTCAAATTGCACTTACGCAGACTAATTATTAAATCCATACAGTGGTTTCACTCTGGTGATATGTCAAATATTGAGATTTTTGATGGGGTAGAATTTTCTAATAATCAATTTCTTGGAATACGGGAATTGTATTCGAAGTATTATTCCAAAGGAATATTTGGAATACTTAGAAATCCAGGTATTCCCTTGGAATATTCCAAGAAGTAATACTTGGAATTACTACTTGGAATTTATAAAAATGAAATGGATTTTTTTTTTTACTGGAAGTACACTTTATTTTCTTGATATCAGTCTGAGAATTTTTTTTCAATGTAATAAAAAAAATGAAGATCAGATTAATTTATTTCCAATATTCCTTTGCTACTAGATTATTTCGAAAATAAATGCATATTAATATTTTATTTTTCAGATTTACAACTTCTCTAAAAAATAGTTTTAATAGCACATAACCAATCATTTTCATTGTCACGTAAAATTTATTTTAACGAGTAACGGTAGTTTGCTTTAAATTTTACATTAAATGGCTAATATTTTTTTTTTCCTTTTAGTTACAGCACGTTTTCCTCGAATGCATTTTATTTAAAGTTTCAAACTTTCTGCCATATAAGCTCTTTGAAATAATTAAAACTACTTTTGCTTTGCTTCATATATGCCGATACAACTACCTAAAAGCTGCATAAAAATGCATACTTAGAATTTTAATCATCGTAAAATTTTATCTAAATTCTCTCTAACAGCTTTTGCCTATAGCGATAAGCCGCACATTTAACTTACATTTTTGTAAATAGTTAGCTGCACATGGCAAAAACTTTTTTCTAGTAATATTTTGTTTAATATTATCATGCAGCAAATTAGAAAATTTTTAATAAAGTTAAAATTTACCTTACGGTTGGATTTTTTATATTTTTCGCATTTAATTTATACCAGCATCATTTTGATATATGCAAATAAATATCAATTATTAATGATATTTTACTGGGTGCAAGTTAGTTTAATTCAATTAATTTTTTCATATAATTTTTTTCAACTTTTCTTAAATATAACTCATTTTGCTTAAATTAAAGCTCTAATTTAAAATATTGATGTGCACAGTTCCAAGTAATTTATTTTTATTCTTTTATTTAAATTGAACTTTAAACAAAAATATAAGCATAATTGGTACAGGTTTTAATTTACTGTTACAATAATTTCAAAGCAGTATAACTTTCTGCCAAACTCAATTTTTTTAATTATTGCTTTCAGTCATAGAAATATTATTTTTTTCTTTAAATAGCTAAACTTTATTTATTTTTTTCCCTCAACATGTGTACTTATTTATAAATATGATAATAATACAATATTTTTGTATTTATATATATGTTTAAAAATCTCTAAAACAGATCGAAAACTATAGTATTTTTTAAAGAAAAATTTAGAAATTTATTTTTTATTTATTTATTTTTGTAATGTTCTTTTAATATACTCTTTTCAGAAAAAAATATATATATATATTTATTTTTATTAAAATTTGATTTTTTTTTTTTTAACTACTTTGGTAAATAATTTTTAATTAATATTTTAATTTTCAATATTTCAAACTTATATTTTGAATACTTGGATTTTTTTTCATCAAACTTTATTAAAATGCAACGTTTTTCACAATATATATATATATATATATATATATATATCTTTATATATATATATATATATATATATATATATATATTTTTTTTTTTTTAATGGGATATGCAAAATATTATATTAAATGAAATTTTATCAATTACCTTAATTGAAGTACTACATCATATCAGAAATTTTAATCTAACAAAATTTATAGCTTTTATGTTTACATTTATTTTTAAAGGTTTAATTATTCTTTTACCTTGTCTACATTTTCTTTTAAAACTTTATCAAAATTTTTAGAAAAGTCTCTAGAATATGTTCTAAGAGTATAATAATTGTAAAAAGTTCCACAATTTTATATATATATATATATAAGTTTTACTATTATTATCCATGTCAGTTGTGAAATTCCACCAAAAACGTAATTTGTATAGCACAGCAATAATAATAATAATGATAATAATAATAATAATAATAATAATAACCAATTAAATGTAAGAAATTTCTAAAAAGTAACATTTATTTATTTATTTATTTATTTAAATAATTTTTAGAAGCGTACAACCAATGTAAAAGAATCGGTAAGAAGACTGCCCTTATTCTTAAAGTATGTTTTTTTTTTTTTTTTTTTTTTAAGTAATTCATTCCTTTATAATTTTTTTTTTTTTTTCATGCCATAATAATCCATTGAAAAGGCTTACAAAATTGTTGCATTAATGCAAGTCAGAACCCCATGCTTTTTCAGCATAAAAAAGTGTGTCACCATTAACACAAACATTCGCGAATTTGACTTTAAAAATTCTGCAAAATAGGCATATTCTGTGAGCCTATATAGTCATCATTAAACTTTCAAGATAATACAAATGTAATAATATGCTTTTTTCTTCTTTTTTTTTTTATTCAGCCCGTTGTCTACGTATTATGTATCTCCTGAGGCAGAAAAAGATTATATATGCAGTTTAGAAAAAGACAATGGAATTCATCGGTGCTCTGACCTTCCACCCGCTCGATATTTTGGGAGAGTTTGTAATGGCACTGCACAGCCGTTCAGTGATAATCACCCAACTAACACCTCTTGTGTAAACTGGAACCAGTATTACACGAACTGTCGAGCTGGTGATCGAAATCCCTTTCAGGGTGCGATATCCTTCGATAATATCGGATTAGCCTGGGTAGCAATATTTTTGGTAAGTATTTGTATGTATGAATAGGTATAAAAGTAATTGATACTTAATTTGGAAATCACTGTTCAAAGTAATAGCTCAATCTTCATTCTCTGTCTTGCCCCTCTAATGTAACTTTTTCCCACATATTGCAACAAAAAAACTCATTTAAAAAAATCTCACTTTCAAAAGGAATAATGCTGTATTAAGCGCTACAATGAGAATATATATATATATATATATATACACCTCTTTCACCTAGAACAAATACGTGGTCAGTTTCCAAATCCCTAAACTAGAAATATAGATTTATAAGGCACGCCAATAAGCTGAATAGACGAAATGATCGAGAATTTCTAGTCTACACATTTCTAGATGGTGAAACAACATTCTGAATATTCTGAATCTTTAGTATGGCGAAAAATTCTCGCTTTATTTCCTAGGATTAGGTCACAAACAAAGATTATAGCTGCTAAAACTAGCTTCTTGTATTCACATTTATTTGCAGAGATTTTTAAATAAGCTTGTTTTCGATAATATAGGCAATCGCTCTAGAATTCTAATAGGGTTTCTAGAACTCGTTTTGAGAGAAAAATTCTATAAGGAAAGCGCTGCACTAGCATCCATCATCCTAAACGTTTTTGAGAAATTTATTAACCCTAACTGATCACTAATTAACATCAGAATATTCACTCTTATCACTCTTACAAGTAAGGACTTCGGATATCGTATTAATAAATTTTGAAAAGCGTATTAGCTATTGTAACTACCCAGAATTTAACAGATGAATTTCTTTCGCATATTTGTAAATAAATAATTCAATAACGACTATTCTGGTAAAGCAGCGAAAATAATATTACAAAAATTTAAATTTATAGGAAAAACAATAAGATAAGCATGCTTACCATCTGCCTTTTAAAAGGGCAGAATTGTAATTTTGTTTTCACTGCATAGTTTTTCAATGTACTAATTAATATATTTTTCAACTTGAGATTTAAAATGTAACTATGTACAGGATTATAATCCTTATAACTAACCATTCACGACCTATAAACGTAAAGAACAAGCATAATTATAT
This sequence comes from Salticus scenicus, assembly GCA_963930645.1. Taxonomy (NCBI): domain Eukaryota; kingdom Metazoa; phylum Arthropoda; class Arachnida; order Araneae; family Salticidae; genus Salticus; species Salticus scenicus. The sequence continues at coordinate 65,838,041 of OZ005652.1, forward strand.
AATTATGAATTATAAGTGTATTGTGGGGGGAAAAAAACTCAGTGACCGGATATATCTGTCAACGACCGTCAGATGGTTAAATTAATCTCCAAATTTTGCTGTATTAAGGGCCCTCTTCACTCACCGCGGCCGGAAGCCGAAACTAATGTTACTCAATGGGAAATTTTTCTTTACAAATAACTTATTAATAATACATATTTTTAAATTCTGTTTTCACATTCTGAACATTCCCAGCTGTTAAATTGACGCACCTTTTTTAAAAAATTATTTTTTTAATTTTTTATATTTTATTTTGAAGCTGCAAAATACGAATTTTCAATATGTGAAACTTTTTCATTTTGCAATTTCAAAATAAAATATTAAAAATTAAAAAAAAATACATTTTTAAAAAAGGTCCGTCAGTTTAACAGTCGGGAATTTTCTGAATGTGAAAACAGAATTTAAAAATATGTATTAGTTAATAAGTTATTTGTAAAGAAAATTTTCCCATAGAATAGCATTGGCTCGGGCATCCGGCGACGGTGAGTGAAGAGGGCCGTTAACTACAAATTTTCTATTTTATATAAAGCAAATTACAAAGAAAAATCGTCTGGGAACATGTATTACGTTAAACTATTTAAAACTATAGCTGTAACTTTCTATACAAAGACAAAATATGCTTTGTTTCAAAAGAATCTTCATCTATACAAATTCATTGTTGAATACACTTCAAAGAAATCTTTTATATTCTCTGAAGAATTCCTTTCAAAAACACTTTTTATGTGAGGTCTTCCATTTGATTCTCAAAAGACTTAAGTCAAAAAAAGAAAGCGATGTCACTCGTTTTGAAAGCTTATACAGAATATCGAAATTCGAAAAATACCCATGAGGCATATCATTCTATAATAAAATAAAAGCGGAAATCAAGTTAAGCTTTACATAATAATAATTTTTAAGCTTTTTTACTATTTTTTTGTTGTTCTTGTTACTTATTTTAATTTACAATATTAAGAAAAAATAAATTTTTAAAATTATTTTTATCTGATTAAATAATTTCGAAATTTTTTTTTTTTTTTTTCCTTAAGCTGTAAATTAATATAGAAGAGTAATTAAATAGTAAGGTAAATTTAAACAGGTTTAATAATTACTCAAAATAAAATAAAGATTATTTTTGCTTTACATATTAAAAACTTGGAAATGACAATGTAAATTGAAGTACTTGAAAATCTGGTCCAGACGCATGCGCGCAAATAAAAGAGAAAATCTGTCAACGTACAACAATGCAGCATTTTTTTTTTTTTTTTTTTTTTCATATTATACTATATTTTTAAACGACAAAGGTTTTAAAATATACATTTCTATAAAAGAATTTATCGAAGCTTTAAAATTCAAATAATAGAAAAGAGGATTAAGTTATAATACATATATCTTCTTTATTCTTCTTTTATTTATAAATAGCAGGCTACGCCCGCTTCACTGGTCACTAGATTTAAATTCAAAATAATTGAATCACTATTTATTTTTTATATCACATTTTGGGCTTTGTAACATAATTAAAAACTCCTCTTAAGGCCAATCAGTCAAAATAGCATATTACAAATTAAATTAAATTAAATATTTCTTCTGTTTCGCACTCGTTTTGCAACAATGCTCTGTGATCTTATGTGAATGATTCTCAAGAATGAATCAACAATTGTTTACAAATTTAATGGATTATGCATGGGAAATAAGTACGCTGTAATTTAAAAATTGCAGCTCTTAGAGCTTCAAAACTGATAATTTTTAAAAAGTTATTCATTATTCTTTAATATTATACTGTTTTTTGTTTAATATTAGACTCTTATATTTTAAGATAAAAGCAATCGAATAACATCGCGTTGTACAACTTTGCAACGTAATACCTTTAAATCTAATAACTTGATGTATATAGTGTCCCCACAAAAAATGTACAGTTTTTAGAGCTATTTTAAAAAGGTATAACATTTATGCAGTATCTTTTTAAAAAATTCATAAGTTTTTACTAAAAAAAATGACCGACCTTTATCAAAAGCAATTGAATGATATCACGTTGTGAAACTTTGCAACGTAATATCTTTAAATCTAATAACTTGGTGTACATAGTGTCCTCACAAAAAATGAAAAGTTTTTAGAGCTCCTTTAAAAAGGTATAACATCTATGCAGTATCTTTTAAAAGAATTCATCAGTTTTTACTAAGAAAAAAATGGCCGACTTTCATCACCACAGTAGTTAAATCTGGACCAATCAAAAAAAGGAGTGATCCGCCCGGATGTGTTCCGCCGACAAACTCTTTGTTTTATTTTTATAGATATATATATATATATATATATATATATATATATATATATATATGTATATGTCGTATTTTTCTTTATAATAGAAACCACCATTATACATTTTGACTTAAAATCTACAAGAGTAATTAACTGTTGATTAGAATCTCCGGATAATCAAAGAAGCGTGTTATATAAAAATATTTCAGATATCGAGCTTGGGTATCATAATTAAATATCGTATTTGTGAAAAAACAAATAATACTTTTAATAGTTTTTCTATTTGTGTATAATCGAACCAATAAATATTTTATTCATGAGATGTTTAGAAATAAATAACAGCGTCACAGATATTTTAAGTATATTACATGTAAGGCTATAAAATAATGCTTAACCAGGATGTCGGCAGTCGAAATTTTTTCCCTGATTCTTCCACCGGTAAATTTATATAATAATGTTTTACTTATTTAATCGTGCAAACTTAGTACTAAAAATTCCCAAAGAAAAATACTGATGGAAGAATCAGAAAAAAAAATTTCTACTCTCGACACCCTGTTAAAGCAAAATTATATTTATAGGCATATACATAATATACTTGCTTAAATTAATTTCTGAATTTTTGTAATATTAAATACAATTTTTCTGTTTTACACAAAGCAGTTTACAAATAATATACTTCTAAGGTAATACAATCAGTTAAGCTATATAAAAAAATAAAGTAGTTTATCTCCATACAAAAGGAAACTATATGCTTTGTTTCAAAAGATATCTTCATCTAATACAAATTCATTGTTGAATACACTTCAAAGAAATTTTTCATATTCTCTGAAGAATTCCTTTCAAAAACACTTTTTATACCAGTGTTGCATTTGATTCTCAAAAGGCTTAGTTCAGAAAAAAAAGAGATGTCACCGGTTTGGAAGCTTATATAGAATATCGAAAATCGAAGAATACACTTGAGACAAATCATTCTATAATAAAATAAAAGTATAACGTATGGAAATTGGTTTAAGTTTTTATAATATTAATTTTACAACATTTTATGTGGACATGTTTTTGTTATTGCATTTTAAAATGTTAAAAAAGGATATATTTTTTAATTCATTTTAGATTATTATTAAGGAGTAAATTAAATTAGATTATTTTTCTGAGATAAATTAAAACTAGCGTAATAATTAAACAAAACGAATTAAAAATAATTTTCTTTTACGTATTAAAATTTCGCGAACGAAAATGGGAACTGGAGTTTTAAGAAAATTGCAAGTATAGGTATAAATAAGGGAGCACAGCAGTCAATTAAATATACTGAATTATGTCAATGATCTTTGTACATCATATTTCATTTCTTTGAAAGAAAATGGTTTGAAATGTATATATTCCAAACAACTAGTAGTGTGCTTCCATACACTGTTAAAAACGCTTTTTTAAAAATGAGCTAAATTGTTTCAAAATAGCTCCGAAACAATATATATTCTTAAATTTGAAAACCCATGTACTCATTTTTGAGTATATTGACATTTCAAACATGGGGATATTGGTATTCTTATTGGTCAACCCCATTTTTTAGCATGTCATTTTACTCCAAATAGAGTACATGGTTTCTCAAATTTAAATATATATTGTTTCGGAGCTATTTTGAGACAATTTAGCTCATTTTTAAGAAAGCATTTTTAACAGTGTATAGAAGGAATCCATATGCTTTCTTTCAGAAGAATATTTAGTGTAAAATCACTATTGATTAATAAAGAAAAATGGAAAAATAATACAATAATACTATTCCAGTATTTTTTCCTAGAAAAGGAATCAGTGTCCTTTGTTTAAAAAGAATTTTATCGGAGTAAAATCAATGTTGAATAATAAAGAAAAATGGAAAAGATTAAAAAAATAAACTTGTTTAAATTAATTTCTTTTATTATTTTTTTTTTTTTTTTTTTTTTTTTTTTTTTTTACGCACAATCTTTCTCTTTCCTCCAAATTATCTTACAAAAAAAAAAAAGTACTGATAAGAAAATGTAATCAGTTAAACTACTGTAACTTAAACAGTTAGCCTTATACTTTATTAGCTAATCTATAAAAACTAAACCCGCATCTTTCCATACAAAAAGAGTCAATATGCTTTGTTTCAAAAGAATCTGCAGCGATATAAATTCATTATTGAACATACTTCAAAGAAATTTTCCATATTCTCTGTAGAATTTCTTTAAGAAACACTTTTTATAGGAATCTTCCATTCGTCGAATCCCAGAAGACTTAAGTCAGAAAAGAAAGATATGTCACTCGTTTTGAAAACTTATTTAAAATATCGAAAATCGAAAAATATACTCTTGAGACATATCATCTAATAATAATATAAAAGTGCGATCTATGAAAATCGGGGTAAACTTTTTGTGATGATATTACTTTCTTCTATATGTAATATAGAGAAAGTATTGGATTCGTAAAAATTTTCGACGGTTTCGAAGTTTTTGATGGATTTACACGTTTTGAGAGCTGTAGAACACGATTTGACCATTTTTAGAAAATGTCTGTCTGTCTGTCTGTCTGTCTGTCTGTGTGTGTGTGTGTGTGTGTGTGACAAAATTTTGTGGCAACTGTATCTCAGGAACTACTATACAGAATTTCATACAAATTGGTGTGTAGTTGCACCTTGACATAAATTAGTGCCTATCAACTTTTGGTAAAAATTGTCTTACAGGTTGCGTTGCCATCCCGCTTTTTCTAAATTTTTAACATGGTGATATAGGACAAAATTTTGTATAAATGTGCATAAAGAAAATTATATTTTAGTAATCATTATGAAATTTACAAGAATTATTTATAATAGAGATAGTCAACTGGGAAAAAATTTTTGTATGCGTAGGAGCCTCGCCACCCCCCCTGGGGGGGAAGTCACCCCTCGAGGGGAGTAAATTTTCAAGATGGGTATCTTTCGAAAGGTCTCGTCAATACCTTTAAAACGAATGGTTGAACTATAAATATGTGATAATTTAAAACAAAGTTATCGATTTTTTTTTACTTTTAACGAAAAAAAACTTTGGAAAAAAATCATATATATATATTTTTTAAATATTGTTACTGCGTGAATTTGTATAAGAAAATACAGAAGAAAGTCTTGTGGTGGCCACAACATACTAGTTTTATAACATATATGTAAAAATTTTGTTGTTGTTTTATTGACAGTTAAGAAAAAAGGATTTTATCTGACTACTAAAGTAAAACTGAAACAAGATAATTCATTAAGTTAATTAAAATTGGCTTAAAAAATATCAAAATTATAAATAAAAATTATTTTCACTTCATCTATTATCATATTTCGAACGAATGTCCGCAAATAGCGGGGATATTTTTTTTTTTTTTTTTTTTTTTTTTTAATAGAGAGAGAAGACGCCACTTCCACACTGTAAAAGAAAACGGTAGATTTACAGCATAATATGCTGGCAATATGGGTGCATGGAGGGAGGAAAGTAAAAAAGAAGTTATTTACAGCAGAAACAGCCGTAAAAGAGTCTTTTTTTACGGATGTTTCCTCTGTAAACTGTCTTATTTAACAGCAGAATGTGCTGGCAATATGGGTGACAGCACATTTTGCTGTAAAAGATTCCGTTTTTTTTTTTTTTTTTTTTTTTTTTTTTACAGTGCAGGTGTTCTTCTAAAACAGTACATTATTTCAAAATAAATAAATAAAAGTTGTGCATTCCTGTTTAATCTGTTATAATAATGGCAAGTACAACATCGATTGTTGTGAATGAAATTTAAGTGACTTTAATACGAATACGTAGAGCTATTTTATTAAATAAAGCAATGTTTTAGAGCAGTGGTGGCCAACCCGTGGCCCCCGATTCACATGCGGCCCGCCATGTAGTTTTTTGCGGCCTGCGAGGAGAGTAACGATATTTAAACTTCGACAACTTTGGTTAACATATTATAAAATAATAAATCCGTTCTGACTTTTCGAAGCGAAAATATCTTTTAACGATTACTGTATCTAAAGAATCCCACTGCTATCATGAAATATTGTTAGATCTATTATTCATTCTTTTTATTATAGTTATTAATGTAGAACCAGAATTTTTTTTACGATTCCATCGTTAATTTAGAAGTGAAAATAATTAAAATAATTAATATATCCGAGTCTTAGACCTGGCCGAAAAATGTATTTAGATACATGATTCATATACTCACAAACATATGTACGCATACAGTCGGCAGCAAAATTATTCGAGGGCTAGCAATATTTCCTGTATAAAAAAGTACACTTAATACTGCTTTGTTAAATAATTCCTTGTCGATTCATGTTCTTAGTCAGTCTAAGAACATGATTCGGCAAGGAATTATTTAACAAAATAGTATTAAGTGTACTTTTTTAACTTAGGAATTATTGCTAGCGTTCGAATAATTTTGCAGCCTATTGTACGCATATAAACATATGGTGCGGCCCGCCTGACTAAAATCGATTTCCAATGAGGCCCGCCAAGTGTTTTTTGTTAGACAGGCCTGTTTTAGAAAAATGTCAAAAGGCGAGCTTATTGTTTCAGATATGAAGATATGCCGTCCGTAAAGGGTTAATATGTTAGCATCGATGCATTTTTCGATTCTGAACAGTAAGCCTCGTCGTTTAGCATTTGTTTAAAATATTATTTTATTTAATATAATTATTTCCGGTATTCATATTTTTTTTTTCTTTAATAATAAATGCTAGCCACTGGCTTTATATATATAAATATATATGTATTAGGCTGTCCTTTAAATTAGGGGAGAATTTTTTTCTTTTAATCTAATACACAAACCCTTTATTTTATTTATTTATTTATTTTTTACCCTAAACAGGTTTTAGTAAAATATCAGCTCTCTGGGATAATGTTTGCCAAATTGACGAGAAAATTCTAGCATCTATATTAAAAACAAAAACATTTCCCTCATTTAAGAGCTACCCTGATAAATATATATATATATGTGCACACACACTCCGGGTGCAGCATATGAAGTGTTGAACAGAAATACGAGATTTTTTTTTCCCTCTCCATAATAGGAATGACTAAAGGCAGGGCTTTTTTATGACCAACGATGTATTCTTCTCAATGATTTGCTCAAAGATAAATTACTTTTCAAAAACATTTCCATTTTCTTTTCTTTTTTCAAATCTTCTATGTATATTAAGTAACCTCGACATATATATATATATATATTCTCTGAAAGGGAAAAAGAAATATTTTTGTAACTGAGGTTTTCTTAGAATGTTGAAATTTATGTACAGAGAGAAACTGAAATAAACATTAGAAAAAATCTCTCACTTCTTTTCTTTTTATAAAAACTTATGTTAAGCCTTGACGGCTAGATTTATTCCTGATTCGTAGTCTAAGAATGTCAAATATTTTAATGATTATTTTATATATATATATATATATATATATATATATATATATATAGACATAATAACATTTTCTTAAAAAATACATTTATATATATATATTTAAATAAAAGTAAAGATTATGTCTTTAGTTGGATAAGGGGTTAAAAAACAATAAATTCAATATTTAAAAAAATATCTTACCTTGCTAAAATTTCATGAAAGAATGATTGTTTAGCTAAAGCTATTTCTGATATTAATATCTTTCAATTTGTAATCTATTAAAATTTGTTAATTATTCTCACAAAACTACTAAATATTAATACCTCACTTAGCTAAACTGAGAAAAAGAAGTGCTTTGATAGTTAAAAATAATTATTATTACAAAGCTGTTAAACTATTATAACATTGACAAAACGTTTTAAAAGTTTGTTGTTGTTGTTGTTGTTAAGTCTATTTCTAGTGTCAATTTCAAATATGATAAATTTTCTTTTTTTTCCGAAGAAAAAAAAATTACGGTTAGGAAAAATAATAAATTACTTAATTACTAAATATTCTTACAAAATTAAACTTTTTAATCTGATATCCTTCGTCAAGAATGTTCCGCCATATTCCAATTAACCAAGCAAATTTTCCGCGAACAATATCTACTATCCTTCTTTCAACCTTCGCAGGAATAATTGATATCTTTGCCGTAAGCATATTTAATAATATCCAATGTCGACAGATATAATTAAGGTGGCTGGCTCTCTTTACATCAGTTCATGGATTACCAGGAAAATTTCCCGAATTCAGCAGAACATTCTGAGGTGATTAGCTTAGGAATTACCGATCATTTGCTTTCTCATATGTATGCGTAAATACTTGTCATTTGTCATGGCTCCAGCTTGTTGATTAAACATTGAGAAAGTTTTGGTTAGCAAAATAAGTTAAGGGATGGTATAATTTTTGTAAAAGGAGATACAGTTGGTTCTCTGTTTAACGACGCTCTACTTAACGACGATTTCTATTTAAAGACGATATTTCACAGACCCTACCCCATTTGCCGCAAAAAATTTCTATTTAAAGACGACGATGTTTCTATTTAACGGCGATTTTTTTCTTTTTTTCCCCCTTGAAACTCTTATCTGTAATAGAGAAATTTCCTGTAGGAGAAAAAAAAAATAATTTTCAACAAACACAGAAAGTTTCTTTCATACAAGCAATGCTGCAATCATAAAAGTGTTGCAGGGTTTACAAGAGAAAGGGGTGGGGGTTACTGTTTTTTGGAAAATCGAATAATGGAGCTGTGTGGGAGTGCAATCACTCTATTGTCCCAAACCCCTTGTCATGTGACTTACTGTAGTAGTTGCCTCCCATTCCTTCTGATAAGGCGGCTTTTGCTTATGTGTGTGTTTCTGTTTATGTTTAGAGACTTAGCGAGTGTACTGTGTTGAAGTACGAAGTGAGCCGAACATTATGGCATCAAAGCGAAAGCATCTCAGTCTACACGAAAAGGTGAAAATTATTGAAAAATGGGAAAAAAGCATTGGAATGACGAAAGTGGAATTTGCAAAAAAAAAAAAAAAAAATGAATTACTAGAGTCTACTCTCAAAGGCATTTTAGCAAGCAGGGAAAAAATTGTTGAATCAGCACAAAAATTCTGTTTCGGATCCACATCCAAACGTAAGAAAATTCAATGTGGTCGATCGGAAGAGTTTGATAAGGCACTGCTGCAGTGGTTTCACGAAACGAGATCATCTAATATTCCAATTTCTGGCGTAATTTCTAAAGAAAATGCTGTTATTCTTGCTGAAAAATTTGGATTGAAAAATGTTCAAGATTCAAGTGGTTGGCTAACCAAATTTAAAGAAAGATATGGGCTTGCATTTAAAAGCATATGCGGTGAAAGTGCCTCTGTAGATGAAAAAAGTGTAGAAGAATATAAATTACAGCTAAAGGGGATATTAGCTGGATATAATGAGAAGGACATATTTAATGCTGACGAGACAGGCCTATTCTACAATATGTTGTCTAGTAAAACTTTAACATAAAAGGCCAAAAAGTGCTTTGGTGAAAAACACAGTAAAGAACGATTGACTGTTTTACTCTGCACTAATTCGGATGACTCAGAGAAATTTCCACCACTAGTTATTGGAAAATCGAGGCAACCACGATGTTTTAAGAATATTGCAAAAAAACCTTGTGAGTACCAGAATAACAAAAAATCCTGGATGACATCAGAAATTTTTATTAATTGGATCAGAAAATTCAATGCAAAAAATGCATAAGAAAACAGAAAAGTTTTACTTATACTCGACCGTTGCGCTGCACACCCTCCAAATATACCTGGACTTACAAATTTGACTATTAATTTCTTACCAGCTAATTGCACTAGCAGGTTGCAGCCATTAGACTTGGGTATCATTCACAGCGTGAAAGCACTCTATAGAAAGTCTTTAATTAGGAAGTAGATAAACAATTCAACTGACAGTATGAAAATTAGAAAATTTACAATCTTGGAAGCAATGCACATGATAACATCAGCTTGGAAAGAAGTTTCTTCATCCACAATAAACAACTGCTTTCGCAATACCGGCATTCACAAAGAACTTGACATAGAGCTGCCATGTATGGATGTAGAAATCAATGAAGATGACATTACCCATGAAAAATGGAGAAGTGTTGTTCAAGGTGAGGACATTTCAATTGAAGATTTCTTCCAATGTGATGAATCGGTTTTAACAACAGACTATAGAAATGTAGAACAAATTTATGAGGATTTAGTAAACGAAACTGCAGTGTCAGACGAAGAAAGTGAAGTTGAAGAAACGGAAAATGAGATACCGCCACCATCCTACAAAGAGGCAACTTCAGCTCTAGATGTTCTCCGACAATATATTGTCTCATCGAATGTGGAAGACGACACATTTAACATTTTAGACAATCTTGAAAAAAGAACAATGAAAGCCAGGCCAGAGTTGTAGCAATAAACACATTTGGATTTTTTTAAAGGTTAATTGATTGTATTTTTTTTACCCATTTTTAATGTAATTTAAAATGTAATTTTTGGAAATAAAGTACAGTAATTGTTAAAATATATATGTATATATATATATATTAATAACATTTTTAAACACGCCAATATATAGAGAAATATATTGACAGTCCTAAGCCTGTAAAGTGTGAAGGAAAATGCTATGCATATAATATTTTCACATATTCTCTTTAAGGACTTTTTCTACTTAACGACGATTTTTTACGGTCCCTTGAAAGACGTTAAACGGAGAACCAACTGTATCTTTATATGTGATAAAAACAATTCTTTCTTTCTTTTTTTTTTTTAATAAATATTCTATTTACTCATGAATCCAGAGCAATTTTAATCTTGCTTTTGTATAATATATAACAGAATTAACCAAATTTATTTTTATTTATTTATTTTTATTTATTTCATTTATTTATTTCTTTATTTTTTTTTTTTTTTGGTAATATTGTAACTTCATAAACTTATACAGATATGTTAGCTAAGATTTTAAATTAATTTTAGAGGAATGTTATTATTCTCCCTTTTTTCTCACAATTTTTCTTAAAGGGTTATTGTACTTATTATTTAATTGTAACTACATATTGAAGAAATTTTCCATTTTAAAATATGTGGTGTGAAAAGGGCGGTTATTATTAGTGTTCTGGAATAAATTAAAATGTTGATATGTCTGCTTATGAAATGTATATGTGTCATTAAATTACGTAATAAAAAAAATTATAAAATAGACTATATAAATTTATTCATTATTGTCCATAAATCAATAAATTGAATAATTTATATATTGAACGAGCTAATGCAAAATGAGCAAAATCTTCATTTTTCATGAATCTTTAAAAAAATTAATCTTTTAAAATATTTTCTTTAAAAAAAAAAAAAAAAAAATCGTTTGGTTTTAAGGTTTAAAGAAACTTTCTAATAAAAAGTAAGAAGGTTAATAGCTTGCCTTTGACAGAAATGTGGCAACTTTTGAAATAATATTCTTTTATTTTTTTTATGTGGAAAGAACTAATTAATAATTAAATGTATCGTTTCATATAAAGATAATCAAAAAATTAAAATGTTACATTTTTGACTTTAATATACAGGGTGATTATAATTAAAGTTACGATTTCAAAACGCTGTAATTTTAAAACTACCCATCAGAGCGATTTGATATTTTATCAGAGCAATCGCGATGCAATGAAATTTTGTTTTGGGGAGAAAAAAAAAAGTAGTTCCAACATGTTCCTATAGATGGCGCTGTCAGGGTAATGTCAGGTGAAACTCCTAAATGAACTCATTAAACACAGGAATGTTGTTAGCAACACAGTGGAATAGCAAGCAACAATAGACTTCAAGGGTTTACTACAATTTTTTTAGCAAAAAGACAAGAATACGTGTTTACAGCGGAAACAGTCATAGTGAAAAGAGAAAAAAGGAGCTTCATGAAACAAATACTTTACGGATAATTAACGGCACATTTTGATTTTTTTTTTTTTTTTTTTTTTTTTTTTTTTTTGCAAAACAAAATTTCATTGCCTCACGACTGCTCTGGTAAAATATCAAATTGCTCTGATGGGTAGTTTTAAAATTATAGCGTCTTAAAATCGTAACTTTAATTGTAATCGCCCTGTATATATATTAAAGTCAATATGGAACTGTAAAATGATTTAATATACATAAGAATGAATTAGTATTTCCAATTCAAGAAAGAAAAAAATCTGAACTTATTACAAAATATAATTTTCTTACTTAAGCATTCCGAAAATTCCAAATTCCATTATAATTTTCTTTAAGCATTATTTGAGAAATACATCTGTGTCGAAACCTTACGGAATAACTAAAACTAGTATCGCCCAGTGGTCGAAACTCGACCATTTTTTTTTTTTTTTTTTTTTTTTTTTTTTTGCAAAGCGAGGCAAAGCAAAATTATTGCCTTGTCCTAAACGGAATGCAATTGCAACACAGCTGCGGCAATTGTTTGCCGATATTCAATCTAACTGAATCAGCAGAGTTTTACTTAATATAACTATTTCTCTCTGTAGATGTTAGCCTTTCCTAAAACGAGAGTAAATCGCAACGTGAAAACGCCCCTTGTTGTGTGATACAGCCCAGAAGCTAATAGGAACCATGTCAAACCAAGGCCCAACCAAGTATCAAATTCTGTTAAATTAATTCGATTGGTTCATAAAGTACAGTGTTTGAACAAAAAAAAAAAAAAAAAAGATATTTTTCAAAAATGGTCGAGTTGAGTTCGGGAAATTTCAAAACGTGTAACTTTATCGAAAACCGAAAATCTAAAACTTTTCTGAATCTTATATTTTCTACTTATATATGCAGAGGAAAGAATAATAAATCCACTTTTTAAAAAATAAAAATAAGTAGTCAATTTCACTTAATTAAAATGCAAGGAAATCTCAAAACGTGTAATTTCATCGAAAACCGGAAATCAAAAGTTTTATGTATCTTCTACTTGCTTCTTCTACCCACAAAAGCTCGCAATAAAGACACTTTTTTAAAAAATAAGTAGCAAATTTCAGTTAATTGAAACGTAAAGAAAGCTCAAAACATGTAAATTCAGCAAAAAACGGAAATCGGAATTTTTTCCGTATCGTCTACTTATACATGCAGCAGTTAGTAACAAATCCATTTTCCTTTTATTTAGTATATTAGTTGAATATTTATTGCTTAAATATCACCCTTTGAAATGAAATGTTTATGTTTACATTTGAAACTGAAAGTTTGCCATTTTTTTTTTTTTTTTTCATGTGATTTTAAATTAAAATTTTATCAATTTTACAGAAAAAAATACTCAATCAAACACATGTAGACAGTAACTTATATATAACTCTACCCAAATATCGGAATTAAAATCGGCAGATAATTTCCGTTATTTTTTAATAATTTTTTACAAAAAATCCAATGGACGATTAACATACAAAATCTTTTTCATGGCTCCATGGACAGACAGTGACGTCATCACTTCGCTTGCGTATAGTGATGCTCAATGGCAACCTTTTTGAGTGCAAAGATAACTCATAAAAAGGTCACGTGATTGTTGATCTACAGAAGCCAAGCTAGCCAATATTGAAATTTACTCGCCATGCTCTAAACTCTACTTTTTATTAAGCAGACGATATTTTTCCTTTTTCTTTGAAAGTTCTTTTTAAAATTTTTATTTCACTTTAAAAGTTAGATTGTTTTGAATTTAAAAAGAATTTTATAGCTAGAAATAGTAATTAGATGTACTTTAAAAACCCTAAAAGTTATGTCAAATAAGGATTATATTTCACAGCTAAGATTCTTTTTAATATTTTTTATTTCGTTCTTTTTAAGTAATTATTTTTATAAAATGCTTATAATTTCTATACTTATTTCTCTAAATTGAATTAGTTTAACTATATTATATCTTATATTATTTCAAAAATGTGCATGATTATTTACGAGAGTTAAAACGAGTATAGACAAACAAAGTTATAAAAACTTTTGAACTTTGTTCAAAAGTGAACAAGGTAAAAATATAGTTTAGCATCTGTAGTGTTTTACACTAGTTTTGCTTGCTGTATCTTTTAATAATATTAATAATATATATATTTATATTGAAAGCAAAAAATCGTCAATAACGCGATAAATGTAGAAAAAGGTAACCTTTTTCAACATTCACGTGGTTTTATCTTTGCACTTTTTCTTGTATTCCCTTAATAATGAAATGCTCCGTCCACTCTTATAATAGGTCTATGGATGCTACATTATACAAATTACTGTGTCTATGGTTTTATTTGAGCTTTATGAAATTGCCAGATTTAACAACTTTCTACTTTTAGGTATTTTTTAATGTAAAGGAATACGTGTATAAAAGGGAAGAATGGGGGAAAATGCATAAAAAATAAATGTATTTTTAAATACCTTCTTGACATCGTAAGAAAATATTATTTGTATTCGCACCTTCCGGCTAACGATACCTTTCGAATGATACCATTTTCAACCCTCTACTCCTATAATTAATATGTTAAAAAGGGACTGCAAATTTTATGCTTGCCTATTAATATATAGATAATGTATCGACTCTTCTATGAATATCCTAATATAAATAATCGATATCATCCATGTTTTCATCAAATTTATTTCATCCTACTACAACAGTCCTCTTATTTATTTATTTATTAATCCTAGGATCTAGAAACGATATCAAAGGAATTTGTTTCGACGCAAAACTAAACTATGTATGTCCAAATCTTTACTGTTTAAGATGCATTGCTTGATTAGTGTATGGAACTATAAAATAATTTAATATGAAGCACACATGTATAAAAATATCTCGGGGTCTGTTTATAAGATGATCCTTTACTTAAAAAACAAAAACAAAAAAAAAATGTTGTTTTCTAAGTAATAGATATTAAATTTCACACAACACAGAATTAAATTTAATACGAGAAGACTCATTTTTAACTATTTTTCCATATAAAGGTATGCAATAACTGTCTTTCATTCCCTAGTATCTGTTACTACATTCATTTCTTCAATTTTTTTCTTTTTTTTTTCTTTTTTTTTTTTTTTTTTTTTTTTTTGGCATAGCTTTAGCATGGGGCCCTTGACTTGGCGACTTTAAAATTTTTGTTATTTTCAGGATGCATTAAAATGGCTATCGCAATTGCATAAGTAAAGATCTTGGCGAAGAACGTCCAAATTGTTGCCAAATTTAAAATTTTGAGAAGGGGTTCTATACTGAAGCTTTTCTGTTTCTTTAGCATGGATTTTTCTCAATTTAATTTTAATTATTTTTAAAAAATGCTTGCACTTTTATTTGGGAGGGGGCGGGGGGGGGTAACATATTTATTATTATTTTTTTTTTTTTTTCACTTTTTTACTTGTTATTTTTGGCATTAATTTATTTTTCCTTTTAAATAATTTTAAAGCTAAAATGGAATTTTATTTAATACCTTTTGAACCAATTATCCGATTGAGCTAAACAATATGGTGTTAGCTAGATGTTGTCCTGACTAATACTTATACCAATTTTTGATAAAATTTAATAATCCAGACAGGTACAATTACAAACTTTAAGCTTTATATATTTTAAATGAAAACAAAAATGTTTGCACGTTCATTCAAGTGGATAGATAAAAGTTGGTAAGGACGCCGGTATTGCTGTCTGGAAGAAATTGTATGGCCTGTTGTACTAAAAAGAAGAAAAGAAAAGAAAAAGAAAGAAAGGAGTAAAATGAAAGTTCGAAGAAAGTAAAATTACACGTGGATTCAAATTGTTTTTTCTTATCCGAAATTCATCTTGTTTGGCAGGTAGTAAAATAAAGCTTAATATTATTGTGATCATTATTCTAAATCAAATTTAAGCAACATTTATCTGTGAAGAAAAAAAAAAAAAGAAAAAAAAATCCAATCTTTAATAGTGTTTCCTGCATAGCTTATAAAGTACGCACAAACACACACAGAGACACAAATGAAAATGAAAATACAGAAAGAAATGCCCTTTATAACTTTCTATGACCTCAAACACCAAGATCTACAGCGTTGGTCCCCATTATGCTGTAATTTGTAGCGCCATGCTTTGACTATATATCGAATATCATGAATTATAATTTATTCTGTAGTTTTTATAGTTAAGTTTGCATTTCAAAAAAATATAGGGGATTTTTAACAAATGGAAAATTAAGAGCCGTAAAATTAAAAATTTGTTTTTTAATTATAGGATTTTTTCGATACCACTGATTATAATACTTTCAAAGTATTGTCATTAATAAATGGCAAATTAAATAAACAAAAAGTCATATACTAAATGTTAAACTTGCTTATGCATTCGTTGCTGGTTATTTCTTTTTAAATTTGCTTTAGCGTATTTCCATACAAAGGACCAATTAAGAGACACTTTTAAAATAAATAAATAAATAAAAACTCCTTGAGCTCATTTCGGGTATACATAGATAAAATATGGCAGAATCCGCGCACCCATCTTAGTTGCAGCATATTGTTTATAGAATAAATTTAATTATAACTACCCTATAAGTGTGTAAGTTATACTGAATAAACAAAAAAAATATATAAATAAAATATTATTTTTATTTTCTATGTAATAGATATAAAATTCTGCACAAAAGAGTACTTAATTTAGTACGACAGAACATTTTTTTTTTAAATCATTCTTGGATATAAAAGCATGCAATATTATTGAAAATAATCTAGGTACGCAAAAAGTGTTTTGCGTTTATTAGCGAAGATTACTATATTCATTTCTTAAAATTCCTTTCTTTGGTACAGCTTTAGTACAGGACACCCTTGGCGAAGTTTAAAGTTGTGTTTACATTTTAGCGCTAAATTAAAATGGCTATAATAATAGAGTAAGTAAAGAGCTTCGGGAGAAACGCACGAGCTACTTCGGTGCCAAAGTTAACATTTCGCCAAGGGGTTCCTATACTAAAGCTGTTCTATTTCTTTAATACGATTTTTCTCAATTTTATTTTAAACTATATATAATGTGAGAGGGGAAAAAAGTGGGATATATATTTTTAATTGGTCTAAATATACATAAAGCGTAAAAATAAATAAATAAATGAATAAAAAACTGTTTTTATCTTACAATATGAAGCTGTGTTTTTTAGCAGCGGTTGCTGTATTCATTTTTTTTTTTTTTTTTTTTTTTTTTAAGGTTTTACCTCAGTTTTTAATGTAATGGGGTTTTAATTTGATGCCAAAAAGAAAAATATTCTGACATAGTCAAAAGGAAACACAGCAAGTTATGACGACGATAAACGTCTAATTGAAAGTAATTGTCCTTTCGAACTACTAACAGGTTAAAATTTAGTTAATAAAAAATAGAAACACAGTAAAACTTTCAATAAAAATAGAACATTTTCTAACATAGACACAGTACATTTATCCACATACTTTTACAGCTAATTCTGTAACTACAGTTGAACTTCCCTTTTCTTCACATTGTGATGAATTGTATAAAGAAAAAAATTCCAGTGAGTCCTTTGCATGCACACCATGTGATTTAACGACCAATCAGCGTTGATCTTGACCTTATCTGTTGTTTTAATGCAAAGAACAAGCAAACATTTCTAGCCTGCTGGTTATGTTTACAGGGCGCTTACAACACCGTATCTTATTCGACGTATATAGGGATGAAGTTGCCGCTTATCTCTGAAGTAGAAGATTCTAGGATAGAATCATGGGCAACACGTGAAATTTTACCCAAGTCTTCATGTGTGTAAAACAAAATTATGCGTTGTTATGAAACGAATTTATCTTATATAGATCATTTGAAAGAACAATTATTGTAACTATAGGTCATAAAGTGTTTGTCAAATAAATATCAGTACTCTTTGCTAATGAGCATGAAATTTCGTTTCGATACTTTTCATTATATTAGGCCCCTTTTTTTATTTACTGCAAACTGCAAAAGTTATACCATGCGTGACAGCAAATAACTTTAATTCAAACTGTAAAAATTACAGTAAATGCTTTTTCTACAAACTGTAAAATTTACAACGCACGTGATTAAAAATTACAGTAAATGCTTTTTCAACAAACTGTAAAATTTACAACGCACGTGATTAAAAATTACAGAAAATGTATTTTATATCAGAGTGTAAAAGCATAGATCAGAAAAAAATTTTCATAGTATAGTACAAACCTCACATTTTTTTTCATTAGATTTAATTTTTACTGTACATTAATGTCAAATAACTGAATATTTTTAAAAAATCATTTATCTGGTAAGCATTTAAAATATCTTCCAGTTAGCTGAAAACTATTTCTAAAATAAAACACTCTTTTATCGATATTACATAAGTCAGTTGCATAAACGTGGAAAACTTTCACAAATATTACACTTAAATAAAGGCAACAGATTGCGTAGGAAAACGGCCTTGGTTAAATTAAAATATTTATTATCTCTGGCACATTAGGTGACATCATTTGCTAGCTATCGCCTGCAATTTGTTGATAAAGCATGGCTATAAAACGGACTAATCTAACATCGCGGGTTTTGTTCTAGACTCCAGATTGTACTTAATTGAAAATTGAGCCGTTATCGTTAATAAAAAACATAGATTTCGAAATTTATTAGCAGCGAAATTAAAGTTTCTTGATTGGTAAATGGTGTTTTAATCTCCCAAGTATACGAAAGTTTTTGAAAGCTTCAAAAGTTTCCTAAATATTAATGATTTTTAAAGTGTGCTATAGAAGATAATAGAATTAATTATTCGTAAAGATTAATTATTCATAGATGGTTGAGATATCAAAAATTACCAGATTTTCAACAAAATTGTTTCATTCTGAATTTTAGTAAATAGTTCAATAAAACTTAAGACATTTTTCAACGTGCTATAAGCTTCTATCGATTTTACAATTAATATGGATATTGTATCGAATCTGAACATCCTGTATAGAATTACAAAAAAAAAAATAAAATTTTGTAAAAGCTTAAATTTGAATGAAATTCCATCATTTATAAATGAAAACAATGCTTAAAAATTACCTCCTCGACTCATCTATAAAGTACTAATCTGTTTTTAAAATAGCATATATATATATATGTATTTCTTAAAAGAAGTTTTACTTATTAGTATACAATTTTGTGCAAAAAGTACGATGGGCAATATAAATCTCTTATTAATATTACCGTGTTAAAAATAAGAAATTTTCCATGTATGTTCATGTTGAGTTTTATATTATTACGATATTAAGTGTAGTGAAAATTGCTGAACTATTTTTTAAAAAAAATTAACATTCAAATTCTTTATTTTATGAAAAAAAAAAATTAATTCTATAAACATGCTAATTTTAGACTGAATCCTACGAAAATTATATTGATTGATTGGCACCTTACATATATTCTAATATATCAATATATCCAATTTAGGTTTAGTATTTAATTATTTTTTTTATGAAATTTTTAAAAAGCTTAAATTTATATGAAATTTCACCATTCATACATAAAAACGATGCTTACAAATTACCTCCTCGACTCAACAGAAATTTAAAATCTTACAAAAATTTAAAATTTTGGATTTTTTATTTTTTAATGTAAATAATTTTCGCGAAATTTTAATACCTACTTAATATTTTAATACACAAACATGGACGATTTCTTAATTTTAAGGCGGTAATTTACAAATACGCTAACTTCTACTGTCTCTTTAATAAACAAAATTTCAGGATCACAATTGGAATCTAACTTACAATGAAACAATTAATAGGTGTCATCTTAAAAAAATATTGAAAAAAATATATGTGATTCTACTCTTCATAAAACACCAGAAAGTGAAAAAAAATATCGGCTGAAATAAATTACAGCGACCACAAAAAATTATCAAATTAAGCATTTTGGCGATTTAGTGCTGTTAGGTGATAAATTCGCTAGCACCGAGATTGTCGTGTACGAACAAAACCGTGTTTTGCTTATCCGCCAAGTACTCAAAATCAATCGCCTAACAGTGTGAAATCGCCAAATAGGCTTAATTTTGATAATTTTTTTGTGGTCGCTGTAATTCATTTCAGCCAATAATTTCTTAACTTTCTGATGTTTTATGAAGAATAGAATCACATATATTATTTTCAATACTTTTTGAAGACGACACCTTTTGAATGTTTCCTCGACAATTAATTTCAGTCTTGTGATATTCTGATGCATATACGCATAATCTGAAGTTTGACTTCGTAGGCTTCACTGCGAAAAAATTCTGTAACTGACATCTAGAATCTAAATTGTGGCTCTAGAAAAATAGTTCCATGTCATCCTTATAAATTCTAGTCCCTCATGGAAAGCGTGTTCTAGAAGCCCCTATTAGAATTCTTGAGCGTTTGCCTATATTCTCGAGGACAAAGTTATTTAAAAATATCTTTAAATAAATGAGACTACAAGAGGTGGGTTTCAGCAACTATAATCTTGGTTTATTACCTAATTCTAGAAAATCCAGTGAGAATTTCTCGCAATGTAAAAGATTCAGAATATTCAGAATAATGAAAATATTGCTTCACCATCTAAAAATGAGTATAGAAATTCTCGATCATTTCATCTATTCAGTTTATTGGCGTGCTTTATGCGCATAGCTCGGAAATCTATATTTCTAGTTAAGGGATTTAGAAAATGACCACTTATTCATTCTAGAGGAAGGCGGCATATTTTTTTTTCTCGGTGTTGATTTGATATTTTAGTACTATTTAGTTAATATACCGAAACTTACAAACACATTTCAGAAAAAGAGTGAGAGATTTTTTTTTTTTTTTTTTGCTTTACTCTAGTGCTACTCTATAGACAATTGGTGACGGTCTTAGCTACACTGTCTGTTTCTGTTACAAATGTCACCAAAATAATGATTTTATATACAAAACAGATTGATTGTACAGTCGGTAAGAAAAGTGTCCGAACACTAGCAAAAGTTCCTATGTAAAAAAAAACTACACTTCATACGGTTTTGTTAAATAAATCCTTACCGAATCATGTTCTTACACTGACTAAGAACAGGATTCGAGAAGGATTTATTTAAAAAAACAGTATTAACTCTACTTTTTTGACATAGGAATTTTTGCTAGTGTTCGGACACTTTTGTTACCGACTGTACATATTTGGCCTAAGGAGCTCGTCACAAGCTGCTTAAACTGCGTTGTTTTTATAACTTTCAACTATTTGTGAAGAGTGAAACTAAATTCTCTTCACATACAGGATTTATGATGAGTATATTTATAAATTTCTGCTATTAGTGTAATAATTGCAAAATGTACAGTCGGTAACAAAAGTGTCCGAACACTAGCAAAAATTCCTATGTAAAAAATGTACACTTCATACGGTTTTGTTAAATAAATCCTTATCGAATTATGTTCTTACACTGACTAATAACAGGATTTAACCAGAATTTATTTAACAAAACCGTATGAAGTGTAATTGTTTTTACATAGGAATTTTTTCTAGTGTTTGGACACTTTTGTTACCGACTGTACCACTTCGGATTTAAGAATACTTTTATCATTTGTTTGTTGATATTCAAACGAAATTTTTAAAAAAGTAGTTTGAGGTATCATAAAGCTAAAAAAAATAATAATAACAGAGAATTACGCTAACCCTTTAACTGGCTAACATTGCATTAGAATGCAGTTCATCAAACTATTATTTTGACTATTGGATTAAAAACTTCGATAGAAATAATTCCAAATAAAATACAGAATCAAATTAAAATACGTGCATCTCATCATGAACCGTACAATTTTTAGTACTTGCCTTTCTTTTCACACCAGTCAGTTTTTAAAGTAATTTTATTCTTATGTAATCGTAATAACATTTGGAGAGAATTACTCAAAAAATAAAGTGGTGTGGAAAAAGGGGCGTTAACAATTGTACGGTTATTAATGAGATGGTTGGCAAGTATGAATACGGAATCAGTTGCACCCGTGCCAACAGCTGTCAATCAGATCTAAGGGCTAATTGCACCGGAGTGCTAATCTTATCCCTCTCCTAATCTTATTAACTTATTAATGTAGGCTTCAGATTGAGTAGCACAGGACAGAAAACTACCAATGCTTATCATTCATTTCATGCAAAATTTAATGCTAATTTTAGCGAGCCGAATCCAAATATTTATGCTTTTGTGAAAGTAATAAAACAAATCGAGGTGAATGTTTGTGCACTGTAAAATAGCAAAAATACCATAAAACAACCGAATAGGAACCTTTAAAAGAAGATGGGAAACATGAAAAGAATGAAGCAAAGGTTGCAAAATAATGAAATTTCCAGATTTGAACTTTTAAAATCTGTTCCTCATTATAGTCCTAAGAAATAAAACAAACAGTTTGAGGGGGGGGGGGACATCATAACTGTTATTCATGCTGATACGACAGAGAAGGAAAACAGAACCCACTAATAAATGCTTCTTTAGATCAAGAGCATGTATTAAACAAAACCTACTAATTTTTAAACACACCAAGAGCTATGGAAACGCCTGTCCTATAAACCTTGAAAAGTGTGAAGGAAAAATTATGGAAATTTAAAATGTACTTATTTTCCATAACCAGCTATCAAGTAAAAGATAAAATAAAATAAATCTATTTTAAAATGAAGAGAGATTTGAGATGCAATTCAGCAGTAGTTTCCCCATGATTAATTAATTGACCTCTCCTCTGCTTTTGCGGATGCAACTCGCCTGCAGATTAAAAGTCGGCAACTGTGAAACTCGTTCCTTTCACCATTCGTCGAGTGCAACTAACAAACTCTCTTAAATACATACATTTACAAAAGTTCCAATTTTAAATTATGTTCGTTAATAAACAAGGCACGTAAATTTCTTTATTGTGTATTTATGTAAACTGGTTACAAATCTTAATATGTGTATGTTACAGGTGATCAGCCTTGAAGGTTGGACCGATATTATGTATTATGTTCAAGATGCTCACTCCTTTTGGGATTTCACATATTTTGTTCTACTCATCGTGGTAAGTTTATGCCCATTCAAGCATTTTTCAATATTTAATTTATTTCTTCTTTTACATTTTGATTTTGCATAATAAAAACATTTACAGTCGGTAACAAAAGTATCCGAACACTGGCAAAAATTAATATGTAAAAAAAGTAGAGTTAATACTGTTTTTTTTTTAAATAAATCCTTGTCGAATCCTGTTCTTAGTCAGTCTAAGAACACGATTCGACAAGGATTTATTTAACAAAACACTATTAACTCTACATTTTTTATATAGGAATTTTTGCTAGTGCTCGGATACTTTTGTTATTGACTGTACTTGATAGATAGTTAGAAAGTTTTAAAAAGGAAAACAAATTAACCGATTTTTCCTTTACAAGTGTTTTGAAGTAATTGTGCAGTAAAATGTTATAATGTTGGATGTTGACTACAAGCAACATTTTGTTTATATGTATATGCAGTCGGTAGCAAAATTATTCAAGCGCTAGCAATAATTCCTATATAAAAAAAGGGTACACTTAATACTACTTTGTGAAATAAATCCTTGTCGATTCATATTCTTAGTCAGTCTAAGAACATGATTCGACAAGGATTTATTTAACAAAACAATATTTAGTGTACTTTTTTATATAGAAATTATTGCTAGATCTCGAATAATTTTGCTGTTGAAAGTTCAGAATATTTTTTATTTAATTCCCAAGAAAACTATTTTGAAATAGTGATATTTGAAATGGGTACAAACATTTACAAATATGCATAAAGAAACTTAAAATTAATTATGTCCAAACCTCAATATTTATGTCTGTGCATAAATGACATCGCAGTAATAGGTTCCTCCTATTACCGATGCTTCAAATAATCCAACAGGAGCAAGAAAAAATAAAAGTGAAAAGACTTTATTACGAAGTTAGAAGCTACAGATTTTGTCAAAGAATATATGTAAGTACAAGAAACGGCAGAGATATTCGATTACTGAAAAATTAGATTTAGAACTTAAGATACATTTTTTATGGTTTATTTTTTAATTAATTTGTTTATTTTTATCTTGTGTAAGACGTTTTCTTTCTTTCTTTTTTTCCCTCTCATAATATATCAAATTTACAATTAAAAAAAGAAATTAGATAAGAAATAAAATATTTCAACGGAAGTCTGAAAATGTTAACAAACATGTGGCTCAAAATTTGACGCAGCCTTTTTTTTTTTTTTTTTTTTTTTTTAACACCACTACTTTTACAATGGAATCTCCATATTATTGAATGAAGGATGATTACTGCAAAAGATTACTAATTTTTCCTATTAAAAAATGTGGTATTCGAATATAGTGACCTGGAAATCAAAATTTAATTGTAATATACTTAAAAAAAAAAAAAAAAAAAAAAAAAACGATATTCAAATATTTATTTCTCAAATAAAAACAAAATTCTTCAAATATCTTTTTAAATAACCACTCTTGATATGGGCAGAAAATCTCCTATATCTCTATAGACACATGTAATTTTTATCAAAGAATAAATCACATTTTATAGCTAAACATATTATGAAAGTGAAATGCAATACTGCTTCCTCAAAAACTCATTTTTCTATAAAACACCTTAAGCATATCGCTATAAAAATATTTTCCTATCTCTTTGATTAAAATTATTTGCACATACAAATATAATTTCTTTCTGAAATTGGTTGTCATAGACAAACACTCCCATAATCTTTTACATATTTGCATTCTCATCACATTTCTATACAACATTATTTAGCAAATTCTCCGCAAATATCAAGAATCCGAAATAATCAATTTAGAGAGTATGCCAAAAGATATAAGTCAATACTTTTAGTGGTATAACTGGAACATTGCTAATAGCACTTATTTCTTCCTCTAAGTACCTTTCATCAAGTTTAGAAGCTGTGATATCGAATGTTGATTGAAGAGCAATTAGTACCGATTTTGGATACTATTTATGAAGTGGTTCCCCATTGTGTTGGATCAATATCTTCAAGAACCCTATACTGTGAATAAAACCACCATATTCCTATTAAATACAGCAAGTACTACTGTTATGAGCACATGTATGGAATAACACGAGTTGCTTATGTAACGTATTAAATTGGATTAAGTTTGTGCACAAAACTTCATTTTTTATTTGTTTAGTGTTATTATGTTTTTTAGGTATTAATATTGCACTATTATTGTAATTTTATTGCCCATTTGCTTTTCCAATTTAACTAGCATTAATATTTCAATTTCAGTCAAATATATTTTTGCTGTATGCAAAACAATAGTAATGCTTCTTTATCTTGAAAATTTATTTTTCCAACTGACGGAAAATAATGCCCGGACAGGGAGTCGAACCCGGATCTTTGACTTACATGGTCAACGCTCTCCTAATGGAGCTATCCAGGCTGAAGTTGTCGTCCTGCACAGCTCAATTGGTAGAGCGTTGACCTTGTAAGTCAAAGATCCGGGGTTCGACTCCCGGTCCGGGCATTATTTTCACTCAGTTGGAAAAATAAATTTTCAAGATATATGATTTTCTTCCCAATCTGCTGATTTTATGATATTAATAAATGTTTCTTTAAACAATATGAATGAAAAATCTTGCTTATCAACATTATTATATATTTAAATACATTTTGCAATTAAAAATAATATCAGAATAGAATAATACATTTAATTGTTCCTTAAATATATTAAAACACGTTTATTTGAAAAAGAAATAACTGATTTCTGTATTTAAAAAAAGAAGGAATGAAAAAATGTATAATGGATATAGCATAAAAAGCGATATATATATATAAACCGTATGATATTTTAGTGCTACAGATATAACTTTGACATAAAGGAATTAAAGCAATGGAGTATATTGGCTTTGTTAATGTTTACACTTAAAAATTCAAAACATCGCACAAAATATTATTAATATTTCATTTCAAAACAATCAATGGAAAAAAAAAAAAACATTATTAATCATTTATAGGCAATGTAAAATTTCCAAAAGAAATTCTTCTGAACCCTAAAAGTTAATAATGAGTAATTATAGTGTACGTTATTTCAGTCTACAAATTCTAAGTGAAATGATATAGGATGTACCCTTTTAAAAGACTTTTATTGATATTCAATTGTATAAAATGTTATAAAACTGTAACGAGTTTCCATTATGATACTGAAAGTACAGAAATACAAACATTTGCAAGAATACCATCAAAAGTTATCTCGATGTAAAAATTAAATAAAAAGTGTGATATTTTTGAAATTATTCTCTAACACTTTTAGTGAAGATAGTGTTTACCCTTTGCGGCGCAAGGTAATTGTGCGTTTTTAAATTACCAGAATTTACAAACAAAATTATAATAAAAGAAATAAATGACTTTTTCTGCTATGTTATAAAACTAAAATTTGGCTAAAACAATTCCGGGATGAGTTTTTGCAGTTGAGACTTAGTAATTGGTGTCAGTCTAGCTATGACACCGCACCGCAAAGGTTTAACAGATTTTCGCATGTGGTGACATATATATATAACAAAATATATAAAGAAAGTATATCTTAGTGATTTATAAAATGATGAAAAATCACTTAAGCTCAGACTTTTTTTGTTGTTGTTGTTTGTTTGTTTGTTTACTTAATCCTACATTTTTATACCAATTCGTTAGGAAAAAAGATGTGTTTCATCATTTTTTTTTATCTTTTTCATAAGTATGCTGGGCTGTTGTTTTCAATTTAATGCAATCTGAGTCCAAATCATACACTGTTAAAAATGGTTTCTCAAAAATGAGCAAAATTGTCTCAAAATAGCCCCGAAACAATATATACTTAAATTTGAAAACCCATGTACTCATTTTTGAGTATATTGACATGCTCAAAAGTAGGAATATTAGGATTCTTAGTGGTCAACCCCATTTTTGAGCATGTCAATATACTCAAAAATGTGTACATGGGATTTTCGAATTTAAGTATATGTTATTTCGGAGCTATTTTCAAACAATTTTGCTCATTTTTTAGAAACCATTTTTAACAGTGTATATATCCCTAATTATACTGAGTAATTTTTCAATATTATTCAGGGCTGTTCTAAAATCATGCGACATTTTTTTTCTTCTGTGTGTGTGTGTGAGTGGACAGGCTGCGGTGGTAGAACTCACTGAAGTAAGCAATTTTAGTATAGGAATCTGTGTCGCGGAAATGACATATAGAGCCACAAACACAAAGACGAAATAAGATTTGATTTTTTTTTTTTTTTTTTTTTTGGGGGGGGGGGGAGGGAGGGGGTATATAAAACTGACCTAAACGCTTCTTTACAAAAGTTTTTACAAACGATGCTTGAAATTAGAATCGCCAATAGTAATTACATTGGGATTGACTGGCAATGTTGCCGTTAGAATGTGGTAAACACCGCCTTTCAATTATCCATTGAAGTAGAAATACTTAGCGAGATATCAATTAGTTAGAGATATAGAAATTAATTTATTATGTTAAATTTCTACAGTCAAAATTTAGATAGAAATTTATTTATTTATTTACTTTTATTTTATTATATTTATTTACAGTTTTAATATGTTAATGAAAAGGAATTAAGAAAATGAGAAAATATTCCTTACAAGGTATTTTTATAATTTTCCTGACAGACGGCGTATTAGAGTTTAACGAAACGAGTTATACATCAAATTAATAAAAATGCTCTACATTGAGTCTTGAAACTTTACTAAACTCACACTACTGTCTATAGCTATAATTCTGAGCATTTCTTGTAAAACTTGCTTCTAAGGACCACTTTCATGTTTAAATTTCTGTTTTTGTCATTCCACGCGTCTCTTCTGCCAGCCCTTTTCTATACAAAATATGTTCAATTTACTGAACTGTATTACCTCTCAAATATTGTCCTATGTCTTTAAGAAATGCCGTATATATATATATATATATATATATATATATATATATATATATTACTATATGTCTACTACTAATTCATCAATATATTAGAAATTGATACCATGTCTTAAATAATCTCTAACTCATTTTCAGGTGGGATCGTTTTTCATGATCAATCTATGTCTTGTCGTGATAGCCACTCAATTTTCTGAAACGAAAAAACGAGAGATGGAACGAATGAGAATAGAACGTGCCCGAGTCCAATCCTCCAGCACTCTTGCCTCCACTAATGCTTCATCCACAGAGCCTTCTGGTTGCTACGCCCAGATTTTCAAATTAATTGCACACCTTGGTCGTAGAGCAAGGAGACGATGTCTGAGATTATTTAAAAAACGGCGAAAATCCACAGAAGAAAAAGAACTTCCTTGTTCCATATCTTTAAAGAGGAAAAGATCCAAGCCAAAATGGCAACCGGGACAAAGTAGTTTGAAAAATACTTCGTCTAAACAAACTTCCGATTCAGCAACGGGAGAGTTAAGTAGCCTAGAAGTGAAGCCAGATAGTCCAATGGCTCCATTCGCAAGTCCAGAAATTTCAGATATCGATCTTGTAGCGTCACCAAGAGACACCTATCGTAGTTTGGAAGGGGTACAACGGTTAGCTCTCCCTCAATCTGAAAAAAGCCAAAGCGGTAAACAAGGTGAGTGATTTGTATAAATCATATATAATAGATGTAGTTTAACATCGGACCATCTTTCAAATGGGCAAAATTGTAATGTTTGTTTACACTGTACAATTTTTGAATGTACTAAAATAATGCTCATTTCAACTTGGGATTAAAAAATTAACTGTGCATATGATTATAATCCTTATGATTACAGTCGGCAGCAAAATTATTGAAGCATTAGTAATAATTCCTATTTGAAATATTCTTATTTAATGCTGTTTTGTTAAGTAAATCTTTGTTGAGTTACAATCTTAGTCTTATGCTGCTTATAAAAAAGTAAATTAATAATAAAAATTAGTGATTAAACTTTAAAAAAAAAATTATGAAAAATGTGGATGCGTGCTTCAATAGCTGCCGACTGCATTATTTAAAACCTTAAAACTTGAAAAATAAACTAATATTCCATTATTATAAAAAATTTTAATTTGAAATGTATAGTGGTAAAAAGAACAGCTCAGTGACCGGATATATACGTCAACGGCGGTCATATGGCTAAAATTCATTGAGTGATTGGAATTATTGGGGTAACGTGTACTCTAAAACAAGTTTTTGTTTGATAAGTTTGAATACATGTTTAAATAAGCATGCATGAAATAAGTGAGTAAATTTTTAAACCCATTTGATTGTTTTATTGAATTCAATCAAAAACTTTAGAACAGTGTAGCATTTCTTGAAATAGTTACTGAAAAGATAATACAAGATTCCAAGACATTTTTAAGATGATGTTTGGTTATCAAGAAGATTAAAAAGTCCTTATTTACTTTTAATCAAGCTCATATTCTAAAGTTTCTTTAAATTTAAGAAAACAATCTATTTCTATACCTAAAAAGAGTATAATATTCTTTCACATTTATAAAATAGTTCAAAATAGATAATTATCATAAAATTTTTAGAAAAATGTTTTTTATTAAGGTATGTGCCTACATACGAAGCACTTTTTTAAAAATACATAAAATTTTAATGGAGCACACATGTATTTAATTAAGATGGGATACAGAACTATGAATTTAAATGAAATTTTACAGAAAGTTTCAGTAACTTTTAAAATAAGGCAATATTTAGAAAATTCTTTGTGAAAATTTTCATTTACGCCAAATCTCTTGTAACAGATTCTAATGAATATATTTCAAAAATCTTTACACAGTATGGAAATAGCATACTTACCTGTGTTATGTAGCAAAAGATTTGCTGTACTCATAAAATTTATTGAAATATTCCATACTTGGTACAAAAGCTCAAAATTTAAACGAGAAAAATCCTCACTTCTCCAAAAACTGTCAATAAAATCAATAAGTAAATACAAAGAGATTATATTTTGCTACAGAGCATAGTTAAAGATGAATAAAATATTTTGGCAAAATTTCAGTTCTATTCTAAATATATTTTGAGAAATATATTTAGAATGTAATCTCAATCAAAAATAACGAAAAACGCGGTTTCTCAGAAAACGCATTTAAAGATTTTAATTTTGCATTAAAAAAAAATAATAATAAATAAATTGTAGCCACTTTAGACCTTTAAAACTCGCCATATTTGTATGTCAAGTCCTCTTTTGCTTCATTTTTAACTAATTTTGACTTTCTTTTAGCTTTTAGTTTTTTTTTCTGGATAACTTTGTTGCTTCCGAAACTTCACTTCCGGTTTATTATTTGTACTATAACTTTGCTTCTAGTTATCGTAAAAACAAAAATAAAGTATTTTTGGAATCCTAAATGTGTGGCCTATAAAATGAACAAATAAAAAAAAAATTCGAAAATTTTTACCAAAACGACAATTTTAGGGTAGGCACATACCTTAAATAAATAAATAATAGTTTTGAAAATAAATTATTTCTATTATTCATTTGTCCTTGTTTATTAAAATCATTTTTTTTTTTTTTTTTAAATCTTCAACGCATTTAAAGTTGTTTTTGTTACATGTTCATAACCTTAATTATATAATAGGAAAAATAGTAAACTATTACTTACTGTTATACAATAGTAAATAATAGTTTAATATTTTCAAAATCCTAATAAAGAAATTCACAAAATTTTTAATCAGTAGTTTTCTGTTAAAGTACCTAAAGGCGTCTAACAATCATAGAATGTTTAAAAAAAAGTTTAAAATTAAATAATTGATGAATATTTTCGAAAATAAATTATTTTTGTTATGAATTTGTGAATTACAATCTATTTTCTCATATTTTATAAAATGCTCAAATCATCTACAGTTTTGTTAAATGTTTAAACCCTTATTGAAAATACTTATTAAATAAACTTTTGACTGGTTTGCTTTCTACAGAAAGACATAATGATACTGTATTTTGAACTCTCGTTAAACACAAACTCTTTTATAAAACAATTTTTGTCTACCACTAATTAAAGCAACAAAAAATAAACTTACGTTACTAGATAATGATCGCGAAAAAATATAATTTTTTTTTTTTAACTGGTAGGAAATAAAAAACTTTTATTACGTTTTAAAGCTTAATTTATAAATTAATTACCGAACTCAAGGTATTGCAAACATTTGTGCATCGATTTTCCAACAGAATTAGCAAAATAAATATTTTCGAAATTTATAATTTCCTTTTACGCAAATAAATAATTTCCTTTTACTTTCTTGAACGGTACTTTTGAAATCAAGTGTTTAATTATGAAGTGGCTGAGAAAATTAATAAAGGTGACTGAAAATAATCTTGTGTAAACACTATTGAAAATAGCTTAAATAACTTTTTAGGATAGTTTACTATTATTATTATTATTATAAGTATTATTATTATTATATATCTGTATGTATATAAACAGTACTGTGCTGAAACTCCGTGTGCTGAAACTTTGTGTGTTCTTATACAAATACTACAAATTAGTACACAACAAAAACTATACACTTAATTACGTGTAACTCATTAATACCATACCTGCCAATATCCTAATTAATATTCCGTAGTATTCTTAGCCCAGCCTATTTTTTTGCACACCAGTACTTTTTATAAATATTTTTCTTCTTATTCAATCGTCATTGCATTTGTAGAATATTACACTACAAATTTACTGGTGTGAAGAAGAGGGTGGGACTGACAACACTACGGAATATTAATTAGGATGTTGGCAAGTATCTAATACTTGTAAGAAACTTCAGCTTATTCAGAACTATAAAATAATTACAAAAGTCTAAATCTAAAAATTTGATTTGGTAATTTTGGCTGATTTTAATGTTTTTTGGTGTGCTGAAACCAAAACTGAATCCAAATTTTCTCTATCACGTACAGATTTTTGTCAATGCAGGGTATTTACCGACACAATTTCTTCAATGAATCTTTCATCAATATAATTACATTCTAACTTTTACAGTATATCTCCATGATTAATTATAATTAATCATGAAAATATATTGAAAACTACTAGAAATTAAGAAATTGAGTCAGTGTATTGACAAAAACCTACGTGATAGAGAAAACGTAGCTACGTGTTTGGTTTCAGCACACCAGAAAACATGTGTATCAGCAAAAATTATCAAATCAAACTTTGTCACCATCATTTTTGTAGACCTGTGTTACTAATTCTATATACACCACTTTCTACAGAAATCATGCTTTATATATTTTAATAGTATGTGCTAATTTCGTATGACAAATGCAGTATAACTGTTTTAAAATATAATAAAATAACCCCAAAAGTGTGTAAACCATTGCCGTGTGTAAACCATTCTATATCGAAACAGCTTTGTGCTACACTCACCACAAGAACTATACACACAAAAACTATACAAATGATTTCGTGTAATTCGTTGGGATGTAGTAGCTTGATTGCCATAAAATTCAGCTAGTAATCAGAGAAATGCGGGTTCAATCCTCGATCCAGCCAAAGACAGTTGGGCAGATTAATGTTAGCTGATGCCCGTAAAACTCGCCGTAGTTGCAATGTCCTCTGTGTTCCAATGTCCTCTGTGTTCCACTACCATTAGAAGTTACTAAAACGGAGGATCTTTCCATACCGATTGGAATTAAAATTGTGATGGCACGTGTACGGAACACTCCTAGGGGAAAATCTCAGACCATGTTACAGAAAATTTTTAAAACATATTTCAGTTTCATTTTTTTTTTTTTTTTTTTATTTAATGCAATTTAGACAGTAAATCCCAACAGGGCATAATCAGTATAAATTCTTTCATGATTCCCTGCAAAACTATTAGTGATATGAACATCATGTTCTGTAATGATCAAATTTTAGCAAATCGTAATAACATTTTGCAAGTATATTTTTTATATATTAAACAATTTAACTAGTTAAATGCCTAATTTAAAATTTCATTCCATATACACTATAACAACTAAAATTAAAATCAGATGCCATCACCGTAATTAACAAATCCCTAAACTTTTTATCACTTAAAAGTTTTCTCTCTGGACGATCAGACATAGTAGATATGTTTATTGCTTTAACGTACATGACACTAAAATTACGATTATTTGAATCTACATATATAAATACCCAGGAAAATTATTCATGTATGTTTACTTAACCCTTCATCTGGCACGGTTATTCAGAAACAATAAATAATTTTATTGGCTCTTACATGGGTTGAGTTCACGATACACAGCCTGGGCGAGCACGGGCTTGCCCAGGTTAACCCACACCGTTCACAGACGGCATCACGTGATCATTTTTGGGTTACCCATGCATGCCCAAGGCGTTCACAGCTGGTGAATGGGTAGCCCGGGCTTTGCACACTTAACCCAGAAAAATTTTCTGGGGAAAGTGGTCACGTGATGGGTAAAATGCATGTTGTTTGTCAACATCGTAATATCTGATGAGAATTACGATTTTTATTCGTTGTATTAGAATGTTAAACCTCACTTATATTAAGTTATTTTTTCTTACCAATTTTATCCCTTGAAAATTTCAGCAACACATGTGTATTTCAACAGACGTAGAAAAATTTATTTCATAAAATTTTAAATATAGAAATATTTTCATAATATACACCTTTACAGTAATTAATCTATATTTAATCATTTGTTTTAAAAAGAAAATATTTTTATAAACTAGATTTCATTTATATAAACCGTGCGTTAAATAATGATGAGCAGTTTGAGTTATTATTTCAAATTAATATTTATGTTTCTTTTTATACATTTTCACAAATTATTTTGATGATACAGGTATGAAACTTTTCAGGGGCTACCCTTGTATTCAGGGTTTTTGAAAAAAATGCTATCCTTGAACTTCATGTTGAATTATTGTTGTATTTTAGAGATTTCTCATTTCGGATATTTTATTTACCTTGTAATGTATTAAGAATCCTCTAAATATCACTTATGATAAGTACTACTTGTACTATTAATAATAGCCATATGATATCATTAAGTCTGCCATTGCCTTTCATTCTACATTCATGTAGCAGTTTTAGGAGGGTTTTGCATATCAAATAGTTTCACCCGCTGACTCTATTACAAATGGTTTAGATTGATAGCATAAATATTTTTTCATTTTTATGCTATTAAATTCATTTGATTTTAATCAGGGTTTATCACTCAATCTTAGCAGTTTTAGTTTTCTTCTGTTCCATTGTTTGTACTAATCTAAAAGATTTTGTAAAGTTGAAACATACTTATAAATGTTTACAATTTTCACTATATTTTGATAAAAAGTATTAATATATATTTAAGTTAAATACAAAGAAATGCTGATAAGTCATTTGATGTCAGCAATGATATTTTTCCTGAACATATTTCTTAAAATTTATTTGTGTTAAGTGAAACTGTATTCAATGTGCTTGTTATTATTCAATACTGCAATGATTGAAATGATATCTCTTTATATTTTAAAATAAAACGACATATCACATGTCATTTTTTGAAGGCAATTTTAAAGCTTTGCAGCATTGAGTAATATTTTACACAAGGTTGTTATAGACTAAATCACTAAATGTCAAATTTGTTTCCTAGCGTAGCAATTTTACTTTCGGATGTGTTTAGTTACTGACTATATGATACAATTTGCCAACTAGTAAACAGTCATATTTGGAAGGGGCAATAATTAAAAATATTTTATGAGAATTTAGTGACTATGAAAAATTTAATAAAGCAACACTAAATAATTATTAAAATCCAGTTTTTTGTTGTAAAGGGCAGATAAACAGAATTTTAGAATAACAATTATATAATTAAAAAAAATTTTACTTTATAACTTAATCATAATAAGACTTTAGAAATTTTGATTTTAATGTATAATTAATGTATAATTTTTTGTAATTATCTTATTATGAACTAGCCGCCTACGGCGACCAGCTGGTTCACGATCCTTGAAAAATCATCCGACTTTCTGACTCTCGCTCAGTGGCACCTTTTCCCCATTTCAGGTCCTACAACAGCTTATTGATATATAGTGAAAGTAGCTTTATTAAAAAATTTAATCTCAGTAAATTCCTGCTTGGTAGCACCCTCTTCTCGTTTCAATATCTGAAACAGCCTGTTCGCTCATCGTGTTATGATCTTTGAAATTTCTGACTTTAGCAATGTCCCACTTGAAGGTGCCTTATCTCCATTTTAGAACTTACAACAACTTCCTTGCTCATACTGCAAATAGCTTTGAAAATTTTAACTGTAGCAAATTTCTGCTCTGTGGCAACTAAGGCGCCGCTTTACGTTTCATGATTTGAAACTGCCTGTTCGCTCACCATGTAAAGGACCTTTGAAAATTGTGATTGTGGCAAATCTGCAACCTGGTTGGGCCTATGGTCTCCCAATCTTTTCCCTGTAAGTAATTCACTCATAATCAGAATTGGAGATATTGAATTATTAAAATGTCAAACCGTCCTCTGGCGACAAAGATTTGAAATATATTACTCTTCAATTTCAATTTAAATGACTTTTAAAATGATATTTTACCTATGAAATTATCTTAATTAGAAGCTGAGATACAAAGGTAATATAAGCATTGTTATAAAAAAAGTTGTATCTGATTTTTCTCTGAAACTTGCATCTGCGGGCTAAATAGTGTTAAAAATCCTCAATACAAAATGTGAGTGGAGTATCGGAATTCGAAAGCCTGCATCATAATTAAAATTAGAGATACAGTAAGACCCCGCTTAACGCGGGGGATATGTTCCATCAAAGTAGAGCGTAATGCGAAACAGCGCTAAACAAGGCGTCTGTATAAAAATATAAATGCGTCCGTACAGCACTGCACTAAACAAGAAACACAACTACATTGTTTCGGATATGTTATTTGGAAACCTAGCGCTGCACGCGCACAATTTCGGGGAATCCCCGGGTTGAAATAAAAGAGCACTAAACCGAAACAGCGTTAAGCAGGGTCTTACTGTATTGTAATAAAGGCGGTCTGGCTTTGAGTCCTTCTATACAAACTAATTTAATTTATGTTACATATTAGTTTTAACAGAAATCATCTTACGATTTCTCTGAAAACTGACTAACATATATATTTAATGGAATTCTAAAAATACACATATTATATATGGATATGAAAACATGTACAAACTGACCAAAACCAAACTGATAAATACTTTTAAAATTCGTTAAAAATAACTAAATTATACTCTAATCTATTCTTAAGATATTAAGAATAAACAATTTACACATCAAAATTTGATTTTTTTTTTTTTTTCCTCCTTGAATTAGAAAATACATTAAAAAACAAGTCCTTCTGGTTCAATTGGAAGAATAGTTTTCTTTTTTTGGAATTGGTCACTATTTTTAAAGAAGGTGGTGATTAAACTTGATTAATGAACTCGGTTAAGATATATGTATGAGCTCGGCAAGGTCAATGAGTGTAGCCTGGAATTGAACGTGGCACTTCTTGTCTACCAGAGAGAAGAATCTCTCCATTTAGAAATGTTTTTGTAGAAGAATTAGTTCAAATATGTTAATATAATAAGAAAAACAAAATCATTGCTAAAATGCTTTTAAAATTCGAATAAACTAATAATAGGCAATAATTATGAAATATATATTTATGTATATAGATGAATAATGTAAATATGAATAGTTAAAATTATCCTGCATTTAAAGCTGGTTGACATGAGGTACCGGGTTCGAACCCAGGTCGGCCTAGTCGTTCTAAGTTTTTCATGGTTTTCTCCAAAACTTGCATAAATACGGACTAGGATCCCTTAAAAAGACCTCCATATAATGCCTTCCCTCTCACGCCTAGGACGCTTGTGCAGTCAATCTATATATTAATTTGAAACATGTTTTTGTCTGTCTCTACTATATTGAGAGAACGGCTAGGTGTAAAAATTCGGTTGAGGTGTCTAAAAAAAGGTCTTGGTCTGTAGATGTGCTATGAAAAGAGAAAAATAAAAAAAAGTCGAACATCCCAATTAATATACGAAAAATGCAATTTTTTAGAATGACGTCATTTTCGGAAATGCAACAATATAGCGAGTTAATCTGAATTTTTATTGCCTTATAAAAACGAAGTTCACATGTTATCATTTTATTTTTTAATTATTGTTCCTTTTTTACAGTGTGGCAACAGGAAAAAATATTTATTTATTTCGCCGTTTTTTCTCTTATTTCTTTATTTCATTTTTGGAAATGCAAAAATACAGCGAGTTAATCTGAATTTTTATTGCCTTATAAAAGCAAAGTTCACGTGTTATCATTTTATTTTTTAATTATTGTGCCTTTTTTACAGTGTGGCAACAGGAAAGAATCTATATATTAATTTGAAACATGTTTTTGTCTGTCTCCACTATATTGAGAGAACTACTTGGTGTAAAAATTTGGTTGAGGTGTCTAAAAAAACGTCTTGGTCTGTAGATGTGCTATGAAAAGAGAAAATTTTAAAAAAAGCCGAACGGTTTCGGGGGGGAAACGGGTTAAAAACACGTTTACGAGCTTAACTAAGCTCCAAATTACTTCACGGTGAAGAAATTGTACCTTTTGGTACTAGAGTCGAACACTAAAAAATAACTTTCTGCGAATTTGGAATTTTCGATTTTAAAGGGAGAAAGTAGATTTGGAGGAAGGGGGGAAATTAGTTTGAGAGGGAAATCCGTTCTAGACTCACACATGTAGCACCTCATTTTAAAGGTTTTGAAAAATCATGTTGATTGGAGATGTTTGTATACAATATAGGGCGTCCCCTGGTGGTGAAAAATGGAACAAGGTGATTTTGCAGTAAGCCCTATCATGTTACACCTTTTTTTAAAGATCTTGGTATTTCCTGACCGTTGGTGATGTTCGTACAGAACACACTGTGCCCCCTGGTGGTGGAAAGAGCAACTAAAGGATTTTGCAATTGACACCACCATGTGACACCTTATTTGAAAGGTCTTGGAAATTCAAGACAATTGGTGATAAAGGTCTTAAAATTTCATGTTGCTTGGGAATGTTTGTATACAATAAGTGCGACCCTGGTGGTTAAAAATGGAACTAGGTGATTTTACAGTAGACCCTATCATTTTACACCTTATTTTAAAGGTCTTGGTAATTCCTGACCGTTGGTGTTGTTCGTATAGAACACGCATTGTCCCCTGGCGGTGAAAAGTGCAACTAAAGGATTTTGCAGTTGACACCACCATGTGGCATCTTATATGAAAGGTCTAGGAAATTCAAGGCAATTGGTGATGTTCGTATACAACATAGTGCACACTCTGGTGGAGGAAAGTGGATTTTGCAGCGCGTGCGTAGCATGTCTGCTATACAGTGCTGCAGCCACAGGTAGCGGTAACACAAGTCTAGAAGTTCGTTCGGTTCAAGATTAATTTTTGAAAATTTTTTCATGTTATTAGCGGGCTGCATATATGCTGCCGCAGGCACCGGGTCACAAGCCCGAGTTCCATTTTGTTTGAGGTAATTTTTTTTTGTTACAGATGATTATTTTTTTTATGATGCTTTCTTTTAAAAATAGAAATTCAAACAAAATCGAGTTAAAGATATAAAACCATACACATTTAAGATTCATTTAAGGTTATTATCATGGGCTCGGGCATTGCCGGGCGGGTTCGTTCGGTTCCAGGTTATTCTTTTGGAATTCTTTTATGTTATTAGTGGTCCGTGTATGCGCTGCCGCAGGTACCGCGATCACAAGGCAGAGTTTTGTTCGGTTCGAGGTAATTTTTTTTTGTTACAGCTAATCATTTTTTTCGTGATGCTAATATTTAAAAACAGAAATTCAAACAAAATTGAGTTAAAGGTATAAAATCATACAAATTTAAGTTTCATTTAAGATATCATGGGCCCGGGCAACAGCGAGCGTTTTCGTTTGGTTCCAGATTAATTTTTGGGAATATTTTTATGTTATTAGCGACTGGCGTATGCGCTGCCGAAGGCACCGGGGTCACAAGGCAGAGTTTCGTTCGGTTCAAGGTAATGTTTTTTGTTACAGCTGATTATTTTTTTGCGATGCTTTTATTTAAAAATAGAAATTCAATCAAAATCGAGTTAAAGATGTAAAACCATACAAATTTAAGGTTATTACCATAGGCCCGAACAACGCCGGTCGGGTCAGCTAACATGTAGTATTTAACAGAATAGAAAATAAAAGATAGCAACTGTTTATTTGGGTCAGTTTGACGTCACATTGACAGTACTTTGTAGAAAGTGATGTCATATATAATATTTCTAAGTATTTTTCCGAATTTCTTTTTTTTAAGTGAAATGTCGTAAAATATATTACATATTTTAACTTGAAATACATTTATAATGATGCAATGATTTTTGAAACATTACAATCAATAAAGTGATCGTCGAATTTGACGGGTTTCAGCTAGTAGGCTTTATTCCCAAACACATCTTATTTATAAAATCATTTGCCTTAATTTTAAGAGGAGGGATAGGAGAAATCCGTTTTTGGCATGAAATTTTGGATTTTTGAATAAAACTCTGCAAAGAATGGAACAAAGATGTAAAAAACAGCCATGCGACTTCTTTAGGATATTTCCAAAACACGTTTTTAATTTTTTGGACCTGCCATTGTTTTTTTTTTTTTTGGTTGGGGGGGGGGGGGGGGGTGTATTGTATGTGTTACAAAGGGCAAATTTGAGACACCCTTTTTAGAGCTAAATTTGTCCTGGGAAATTTATGAGAGCTGCAGTCATGAAGTTTGGTGCTTGGATTTTTTATATGTATCTGACAACTAAAGAAACGGGATTTATCGAAATACCCCCACTTTCCCCCTGGAGGGCAGGAAGAAAAAAACGAATTGCTTCATGGTGAAGAAATTGTACATGGTGAGATTAGAATTGAGTATATATAAAACAAATACCATTTTTAATTATTGATTCTTAAAAAAAGAGAGGGGAAAATCGTTTTTTGGGGGAAATTTCAGAAATTCCGGATTTTTTAGCAGCTTTATTAAAGAAGTTACAAAGGTATTTCCAAAGATATTTTCTCTCTTGTGATTTTCGATTTATTTTTTTATTTTTTTGGGAAGGGGGGGGGGGTTTAAAGTAGCAAATTCAAGACCCCCCCCCTCTTTTAGCGGTAAATTTATCTTTGGAAATCTATGGAATGTACAATAACGAAATTTGGTGTGTAAATTGTTTATATGTATCTGACACTTATTGTAATGGGATTTTACAAAATCCCCCCCCCCCTTGAGGACGAGGGGGCTATAAACACGTGTAAAAACACATTTTTACATTTCAATTTACCTTAAATTATCTTAGAATGGCAAACTTTGGTGTGTGGATGTTTATTAGGTGTACGCAGTATGTACTTTGTCGAGATTTCGCAAAACTTCGAACTTAGCCACTAGGGAAGGGGAAGTAAGAATCGGGTAAGTTGCTGCCGAAAGCAGTGGGAACATGGACTCCTCACTTTGCAAGCAAGAAAAATCTCTACCGAACACAACGGGAACTTTAACTCAGGTTAATTAATAACGATAAGGGATTGTGACAACTCATTTAAATATTGTGTCCGGCAAAGCTTGCTAGTCTATATATAAATAAATGGCTAAGAGATTTTTGACTCTGTCTGTGTGTTGAGGCAAGTTGCCACCAGATTTTCATACTTTAGTTAATTTTAAAAAATCTAATAGTCCGATCGATAAGTTAATTAAACCGACGGATTCAGAAAAAATGCCCCTTTCATTTGGTACCTTATTTGTAACAAAACTTTGATTAGATTTTTTTTAAATTAATTAAAATGTGAAAATAATAACCTGGTAAAAGCTTTAAAAATGGACATTTTACTTCAATTTTTTCAATACTGTCTGTTTCAAAACTGTCATCTGATAAGCACCCAAATAGAAGCCCACTGGTAAGCTATTGTCACAGGCAATAGGGACAGACACCCGAGAATGAGTGGGTCACTGCCAAAGGCAGCGGGAAACCAAAGCAGGCTTTAAAGTAATTTCATGATGTCTTTAAATTTTATTTTTGTTTGTAAAACGATATAGAAAAGAGTTTTCCTTCACACATTCACGCCGGCGTGAACCACCGGTGGGTCACAGCTACAGTCATCAGAAAAATATCCGAGCACTAGCAATGATCTCTGTCCAAAAAAAGTACACTTAATAGTGCTTTGTTAAATAAATCCTTGACTAATCATGTTCTTAGTCAGTCTAAGAACATGATTCGATAAGGATTTATTGAACAAAACAGTTTTAAGTGTACTTTTTCGATATCAGAATTATTGGCTAGCGCTCGGAAACTTTTGAGTAGACTATGCAAACAAAATGTGCCGGCATGAATGTGTTAAATATAGTGACCAGCGAAGCAAGAAAAGCCTTCGTTGATTGACTACCTTCATTGATTTCATTAATTAAAAAATGGTTTCGTTAACAAACTTTGATCTATTGGTATGCAGGCCGAGTTTTGTACATATCGAGTTTGATTTTGAAATTTTTCCCGCATTCGGAAATCGGTACATTTCTGAACCGGGGCTTTGCTAGTAGTCGATAAAGATTCATATCATTTTCTTTCTAATTGGTTGTTATAGTTTCATAATTTTTAATAAAATTATTAAAAATTGTATTGAAGATGATTTTTCTTGTTTTCTATGTTTGTTTCTGATCAAACTGCTTTTTTTCCCAACATGTTTTGTTGATTAGTTAGATCACTGAAAAGCTCACTATCTTATGCCGCCAATGGGCTATTATAACTGCGGACAATTGGATGCAGAATGGTAAAATATTAATAATTAAAAAAAAAAAAAAATAAGTACCAAGTGGACCAACAGACTAATTTTTCCCTTATAAATGTGAATTGCACTATTAAACACTATTTGAATGCATGCTTGCAGCCAATATTATAAAAGAATTGAAAGATTGATCATATTTCAGAAGACACTTTAGGCTCAGGAAATAGAAGCTCTTGTGAAAATATTAGTTTTTTTTTTTTTTTTTTCAATTGTATTTACAGTTGAACACATTTCTTTAGTTTCTATTAGTACTTTATACTGGAAGTGCTTAAGCAGATGAACGAAAAGTCACATTTTTCGGTTCACATTGGTATTTTATACATTTCTTCCTTTTTTTTACATTAAAGTAAACTTGTTAATTGCAGTTGTATTAGCCAGACTTCACAATACATTTCAGATTTTATAGATTCTGTTGTTTTAAAAAAATGCAATTTGGATTTTTTTTTTTTTTTTTTTTTTTACAGTTTAAAGTAGCATTTATTATTTTTTTTTATGGATGATCAAGTTTTCATTGGTATTTGGTGTTTTAAGATTAAAGGCAACTGAGTACTCGAGGATCCCAGGCCTGATAAAGTTTACATTATATAACTACATTTAAAGTTTAAATTGCAAAATTTTATAATGTGATAAATATGCTAAGAAAAAGATATAATATCTGTTGTCCTTAGTGAAAAAGAAGAGATCACCAATTTATTTAACAAACATATTTAATTCCTCTGAAGAATCCTGATTATCTTGATAATGAATATTAAGGGAGCAATCAGTAATATGAAACAATATTTTGCCCAATATATATCATGAAAATATACACATGTCATGTATGTTTTCGATTCCCAAGGACAACATATCAAATCTATGCCTATGCTAAAAGCAAAATATAAATGCATAAAGCATAAGTCACTACGTTCTCTGGGACTTTTAAATTTTTCTTTTATAAATATTTGAAAAGCTTTAGAAGGACGAATTAACTTTAAAGAACATTAAATACCTTTTACAACATCTGAGGACGACTACGAATGTAGTCGAAATATATAATAATTAAAGCTGCCAAAAATGAAGGATTGTAAAAGGTATTTAATGTTCTTTAAAGTTTTTCTTTTATTTTTGGTTTTATTCAATGATTGAAAAATTCTCTCCACACACAAAAATTTTTAAATGATAATTTATAATTAATAGTAACTCCACTACATACACAGCATCACTTAATAAGAATGTAATATATAGATTAATCAGGATACCATTTATTATATTTCATAAACCAAAGTAATTACTTACATAAAACAAAGAATGTTGAATACATTATAAAATAGATAACATTCTAAAAAATTGAACACAATTTTATTTTTTAAATAAGACGCAATAAAACATGAAAAGTATCCGGTTTTAATTCAATCTTTTCAATGTAAACTTGATCTGATTATCCATAAAATTTAGTACTTCTTTAAATTTCAACATTAAAACATTAGCATGTACATTTTATAGGAAATTACATTTTTCTCAAATGATAGTAATACATAAAACCAAATTAACACGCGAAGCATGAATCTGTTAAATCTGATATGCATTACGAAGTCACACTAGTACAACTGCACAATTAACAAGTGCTATTTAATCTAATGTAAAATACAAAAAAGAAACCTGTATAAATAATACCAACATAAACCGGAAAATGTGATTTAACCGCTCAAATACTTCTCAGTATAAAATAATTTAAACTAAAGAAAAGAATTCGTCTGAAAATACGATTTAAAAAACATACCATGCTTCCAACAACAGCTTCTGTTTCACGATTTAGTATGAAATATCTCCTGAAATTTGTTTAATCATCCATTTCTTTTATAATTTTCATATATCTTATTCTTGGAAGATAATTTCTTTTTATTAAGCTATTTATTTTTTGTGACTCCTGTTTTTGGAATCTTAAAATATACACAAACATCTACGAAATCCGCCATGTTTGTAATTGTCTGGTTGATTTGCTAGCGTCAACAACAACAATGGGGAAATGGAGGGAGAGTGGGTAAAAGCGTTCACGAAAACGATTACCCAGGTTAAAGTTATGACGTCATTTTCGGGGGATGTGCATACCCAAGCCCAAGCCCGGGCTGTGTATCGTGAACTCAACCATGATATCTACAACTCCAAATAACTGTTATTTGACATGTTATTTGACATGTGCT
Source organism: Salticus scenicus (assembly GCA_963930645.1). Lineage (NCBI taxonomy): Eukaryota > Metazoa > Arthropoda > Arachnida > Araneae > Salticidae > Salticus > Salticus scenicus. The sequence goes on from OZ005652.1 coordinate 65,881,953, forward strand.
TCTATTGTACATCAAATTATAATAAAGGTAACAGACATTGTCTTATTTTGATCGGTTGCCGCTAGATGGCAATACGTGTGCAGACTTTCGAGATAAATTATAACTGTTTTTAAATAAAAAGATTAAACTTTGCCCCCATAAAAACTGAAAACAAATAGCTTACTGATGCCGAAAGTGTTTAATCACGTGGTGACATTTATTCTCGTCAAATCTGCTGAGGTATGACAAGCACATGACGTGTACACATGTCTTGATCACTAAAAAAGTTAGCATTACTAAAACGAAGTGAAAATAATTTAAATCCGTAACATAAAAGAATTCTACTGTGTATCCCTCTAAAAAAACAATAATTCCTACACTCATGAAAATCTATAGAGTTCTTAAGACGATGACCTATTTTCTAGGAGAAGAGAGCATTTCTACCAAATTCGACTTTAACTGAAAATATAGTTTAGGCTTTAGCATACTTCAAATAATCTGTGTCACTATATACAAAAATATTTCTTTTTGTGTCCCTATAAAATAACTATAAGCCCTACATTCAATGGAAATCTATACAGTTCGGGAAAATAAACAGGGTGTTATAATTTTAAAGTTTGCCTATTCAAAAACTCTAGAGCCGGTTCTATGGCTCCAAACGAAACAAAATTTCACTACTATTTAGTACAAGTAATGCGATCTGCGAAAATCTAAAAACAATTAGTTAAGATTTTTGTTAATAGGTGAAGCTGAGCCAAAATCTAAGAGGGTTTTCGCAGACTTTTGTGTAAAAAATAAAATAAAGGAAATTTTTTTTTCACAGTTGGTAATTTTTGCAAGTTTATTCTATCAATTTCCATCAACGTCGTCCAGACGAAACACATAAAATTTGTTTTGTTTTTTATAAAATATCTGCAAAACTCGGTTTAGATATCGGCTCAGTGCCACCTACTAACGAAAATTGTAACTCATTTTTTTTTTTTCCGATTTTCGCAGAGTGCAGCGCCGCTTGATTAAAATAATTAGGATGCGCTTCACTCTGCGAAAATAAAAAAAAATAAAAACAATAAGTTACAATTTTCGTCAACAGGTGGCGCTGCGCCAGTATCTAAGGCGATTTTTGCAGATAATTACCAACTGTGAAATAAAATCTCCTTTTTCTTTTCCAAAATTCGCCTTAGATATTGACGCAGCGCCACCTGTTGACGAAGCTTTCAACTTTTTTTTTTCAACTCAGAGTGCATAATTTGTGCTACATACTAGGTAAATTTTGCTTCCTTTGAAGCTATTGAATCAGCTATATCTCAGTCGAATAAAGCGTTTCGGCATTACGTTTTTTACCCACACATACAAAAACGTACACACATACACATATCATTATAAAAGATAATAAAAATTAATTCAGGAAGCCTCAAAACTTACAGCTACACACAAAATTCATAGTCGGACTTTTTACCTGATAACAAAAATTTTCTAACTCAGTATACGTTCTGGAAGTGAAAAATGAGTTCGTGATTATTTTAAAAATTTATATTTGCGTTTAATTAAATTAAAATAATTATTTAATTCATTTTAATTTTCTGAATTATGCAATATTTGATTCAGAATTATTTTGACGTTATTTATTTATTTATTTATTTATTTTTCAGATGAAGCATCAATGGTGGCGATTTCGAAAGATATCACTCCTTACCCATTTCACAAACAATCTATATCTGATAGCAGTAGAAGAACATCCAACTTCACCTGCGCTGAGCTTCTCGCCATCGGTGCCACACAAGGTGCTGTTTTTGCTGGCTTTGGAAACAACCTAGCCATGCAAAACTTTTACTCCAAACTAAACAAAGGTCAGTACCGATAATTATGAAAATAATAATAATAATAATAATAAATAAATAAATAAATAAATAAATAAATACTTATTTAAAATAAATGTATATGAATGAAAAAAAATGGCCTATTTTCTATAAAACATATTCTGCTATAATGACTTCACACTGCATATATGTTTTATAATACAAGCTTCATTCCGTATGGCTAATACTATACCTTACAATATTAGCATTACAGCCACCGCATTAGCATAGAGGAAAAACAGAAAAAAGGAAAGGCAGAAAAAAAAAGTGTTCTAAAATGCACGATTGCAATTGTAAAGGAACAAGTATATCAGCTGAGACCTGAGAAAAGAGTTCATGGAATTTGGTATAAGTTAAACACCCTAAGAAGCTGATGCGTGAGGCTAGAACGTTGGAATCATCAGACAAGATATGCGACCCCCCCCCTCGCCTAGCATAAGAACGTAAGAGGATTAGTTCTTTGATATTATGGGTTGCAGGTAGATATTAATGTTAAATTTTCAAAAAAAAAAAGAGAACATTATACATAAAATAAAAACACCAGTGTTCACCATCCCTAAAATTTGCACCAGTGTTTGCCACCCTCACAAAAGACATGCTAAAATAACCGTTAGTTAGCATTCCGCTCGAACTAGATTTTCCGATTCTAATAAACACTGTAAAAAAAATTCCAACACTTTCCTAGAAAATTTTGGGCAGCTAATGTGCCCAGTATTTACCAGTAACTTTCCTTAAAAATATCAGTAACCATCAAATATACACACCTTCAGAATAGTACCCCATTCCTAAAATCAGGAACGTTTCATGGACGAAAACCTGTTATTCTCAGGAACCTACACCAAACTTATTAAAACCAGGAATCTATTCGATGTGTTAGAGTAACGCTTCTTAATTTTCTTACAGTGAATCTAGCGCTTACATATTCAAATTCATAGATGTTATTGAACGCTTATTTTAACATTTCTTTTATGAGGGTGATGAATACTAATGCAAATTTTAGGGGTGTTGAACACTGGTGTCTTTACCTTATATAATTTATGAATTTTATATAATAAGTATAATTTTACTATCTATTCAAATAAGGTGTTTCAAAAAATCAGGCGAAAAGTTAATGATACACAAACATAATTATCTGCCCATGAAATTTTCATGGTTCATAATTTCATCTGAGTTATTATTAATTTTACATTGTAGATAAGTTGTTTCCATGGCCCCTCTCTCTCTCTCTCTATATATATATATATATAGATATATACCAAGGTTTATTAAAATTAGATATTTAAAACAGGCTCTAGAGTAGTTTGAATAATCTCACTTTAATTGTAACCACCCTGTATAATTGTAACCACCCATCATATGTGTATACATATGAATAAGACAAAATAGTAGTAAAATATGTGAAGAAATTAAGGAAATGATATAAAAAGTGCAAAATGCTATTTAAAATCTAATTAATTTATACATATAAATATATGTACATGTATGTGTTTTCTTAATGCTTATTTGCATATTTTGATACTATCTTGTTTTGGTTTTTTATTTAACAATTCCAAACTTAATCATTAAATAATATTTCTTTCATTCTGAAAACATAATACTAAAATAATTCATTCTGTATTTCTAAGGCAGAACAATTCTTAAATGGGCCTTTATAAACAGACAGCTCCATAAAATGGAAAATGCAGACATACATGAAACATGTGTATTGCCTATTGTAAATTCTTATTATATGCTTTAGCGTAATCATTTTATGGCATTGAACATATAATACATGAAGTGTGAATATCACCCACTCTGTTATTGAGGCGCTCCATTATTAGGAAATTACAAATTATTCAAAGAGATGTGATGTTTCACCATTCCTTGTTAGAAAGCCATACACTTGATCACTTGAAAGTAATTTATTCTATTCATCCAGAGATATATATATATCCCTTAGAATTATAATAAGAGAGAGGTTTCTTTTTAATATTCTCTAATAAATGTATAATTTTAGCGTATGGTAAAATAAAAAAAAAAAATAAAAAAAAAAAAAAAATCTTTACACAGACCTTTTTATATGATATTATGTTAATTTGTAACTATGCCAAAAGCTTTGCGTTTTAATAATTTTATTATTTATTGTATTAATTATTTTCTCGTTTTGAAAGTCATAAAAAGAAAACTATCTTTACAAATGTGAAGGGAATATTGTTCTGGGAATGAGAGCACATAAAATTCCAGCAAAGTTGATTCTTCATCAATCTTTATTTAAAAATTCATTACTTTAATTTTTACAGATTTTGTAGAAATTTCATTAAAATATTCAATTAAATCTATCATTTTATCAGTTACACTAAGAATACTTTTACAAGACCATTAATATCATAAAACGAATATGCTTAAAATTCCATATCCAAAATTTTTTGCTATTTAGAACATTATAGATATTCAAAAATAAATTAATATTTGAATAAAATCAATTGAATAAATAACTAAAATTCAACAAGCATAATTTTATATAAATTGTCCAGTTTCGATTTCACACTGGGTCAGTAAAAGCGGGTTCTAGGAAAAAACTTCCCCCAAAAAAACATCTTCAAGAAAATAAAGTCCCATGGGAAGAACCTCCCCTGGATAAAAATGTCCCCGCAGAAAAAATGCCCCCAGAAATAAATCCAGAAATTTTCGAAAATTCACACATATATCTTGTAGGTCAAAGTATTGACGGAATTTATTTATTATTCAAAATTAAATACGAAATTATAAAAAAAGAATAAAACATAGTATTATTTGAACATCACAAAACTTTCTCTATATCATTTTGTATAATAGCGGTTAACATGCAGAAACGTAGGCGCTGACTTTTCAAAATTTTATTGGGTGCACAATCGGTCTTTCCTTTTTTGTAAGAGGTAATGATTTGCCCCCTCACCTTCTCCTTCATTGCTTTGCAGTCAAGTTTTTCTTATTTCTAATGTAATAGGTTTCTTTTCTTTCCTTTTTTTTTTTTTTTTTTTTTTTTTTTTTTTTATAAATATTTATATTATAGATAAGGAGCAACTTTTTCTGTTCCGAGCATTGCGTTGTGTTCTGTTCTTTATGTCAATGTCAAGTGAAGCATTGTTACCACTTAAAAGGAAATGGCTTGTTTGGAAAATATTTCGGAACAATAATTTTATTTTGTGCCCCAAAATCTAAAACGATAAGTTATTAATAGAATTCAGAATACAAGAAATCCCAAATCTAAAAGCTTGGTCTTTAAATTTGCGTAGAATCTTTTAGTTCTAGTTTTAACTTGTCTACCAGAGACTCCAACATCCTAATTAATATTCCGTAGTGTTGTTAGTCACGCCTTTTTTTACACACCAGTAAATTTTTAGAGTAATAGTCTCAACATTCAATTACGATTAAACAAGAAGAAAAATACTCTAAAATGATACTGGTGTGAAAAAAAAGGCGGGGCTAACAATACTACGGAATATTAATTAGTATGTTGGAGTCTCTGTTGTCTACTTACAACAACTTAACGCCTAGACCATGGTTACTGAATAGATTGAAATTTTAAATTAAAAACATCATTTTCAAAATTAAAAAAAACTCTTAATGGTCGTAGTCTTTATTGTGCTGAAATTCCTTTTTATGATTCTGTTAAATATGTGCATAACGATGCGCACAGTTTTTCCATGCATATTATATTGTAGTAAGTTTCAATTACATGTATTCCTTTCTCTCTACTTTTAGTAGTTCTAGTTTATTAAAGTACAATTCAAATATTTACTGATTGTAGACCGTTATGTACGTAAAATTATTTTATGTGGCACCATTATACCAGAATTGTAAATGATATATATACTATTGTTCAACAGAAAAGTTCTGTATCAGTAGCGGCGCTAACAACTTAGAAGCCTATCCACAAAAAAATTAAAGGAATCTCCTACTAAAAAAAAAAAAAAAAAAAAAAAAAAAAAAATGTTTTTTAATAATTCACTTTTAGCAAGACCGCATTATATGTTAGTGCAAGTTTTGCTTTGTTTTTCTTTTTTCAAGTTTCAGGGTAAGAGAAATTCGTGTGAGTGCCATGGTAGATTATTTCTTAATTGGAAACTGGTTTCAGCAATAGCGGATAGAATAACGTAAATTTAGTTTAAAATATTCCTTTTAATTTTAATGGATTATACAAGATATCTTTCTAAATTATTTGAACTTCATCAATTTTTTGCAATATTTATTTATCAGTTTATAAGTGTTGTTCGAATTTAAATACTTAAATAAAAGAAATTATCTTATACAAAGTATTTTACGTGCAGTAGTGGCACCAGAAATTCCCCGACGGGGGGACACCACCTCCCCGACAGGGGAGCACTACATAAAGAGAGTTTATTATTTAAGTATTTTTCAAAAACTGCAATGCTGTTAATAATATTACTGTTAATATTTGTACCATTCCATTTGTTAGTACTCCTCGTGGTTTTGGAGATAATCGTGCCACAGACAGACATTTTCTAAAAATATCATGGTCAAAACGTGTTCTGGACCTCTCAAAACGTGTATATTCATGGAAAACTGGAAGCTGAAAATTTTTACGAATCCAATACTTTCTTCTATTGAATATAGAACGGAAAAACTGGAATGTTCCAAATTTGTACAAGGGAAGAAAAATGCTGCCAAAAATAGAAAAACTGTAAATTTTGTAATTTCCCCCCGAGAGATTTTAGGAGTATGCCCCGATGGGGGGTCACAGACTCCCCGACGGGGGGGCCTGTGCTCCCCCGGCCGCCTAGCTGGCGCCATCCCTTTTTACGTGGTATTCTATAAAAACCTTCGTGTATTCTAAACGTACATACTCTTTAGTTCTAAAATGTTTATGAAAATATTTGTTATGCATTATGTTATAATAAAAAGTGTTATATTATGTAACTTAAAAATATAAGAGTTAACTTTAATAAATTTTGTCTCATCCATATATAAGTAAATCCTCATGTGTTGAGTTTCAAATACACATTTTGTATTTTACTTATACAGCGATTTTCAAAAGATGTCATTGTCTATTCTTGATATCAACAATTAAACTTAAAAATGGTATTAAATATACGAGAAAACGTACTTATTTTCATAACTTAAATGTCTCACAAAACATTTTTTATGTTTATTTTGACAGTTTGTGTTGGAATAAGTTATATTAATAAATTATTATGGGAAATTATTAAACAAAATTTAAGACTAATAATTTGTTTTTCTTTAGTTTAGTTATCAGCGTAATCACTTTTATTATTTTTTCTCGGATTAATATTTTAACATAATGACGTTTAGAAGACAAACATTGTGTTTCATTTTAGTTTTAAAACTCTATTTTATGTTATGTGAGTGTAATAAAGTCAAATTAAAAAAGGATTTTGCTTAATTATTTATCTGAAGGATATTTTTTCTTATATATATATATATATATATATATATATATATATATATATATATATATATATATTTAATAATCTGACTTTCAGAACATTTAAATGTTTACAAATTGTTTAAACGAATTTAATTCCGTAAATAAACAAAAGAGAAAAATCATAATAGGATATTTAAGTACTTCTCCCCAATTTCATATGTTTGTAAAATGTGTCTGTTTCTTTCTTTATATATATATATATATATATATATATATATATATATCCCTGTAATAGAACTATCTATAACGAACACGCAATTTTCATTAATGACCATCCAGTAACAAATTCTTAAATACGTATCAGTTTTATCCTCTTTTAAAACATTTAATGCATTTAACTCCTATAGGACATAATATATGTAAATTATTTCATATTTTCCTATAAAAGAACTAAAATTGATATGCCGATCACTTGCCATACATATATATATTTCCGCTTTTAAAGGGACATGACAACTTTTACGGCAGCATTAAAGCAGGTTTTATGTTACAGCTTGTGCATTTGTAAGGCTGATTTTTTATACCAACTATGTGACAAATACCAGAGCCGGGAGTCGAACCCGGGCCTTCCGCTTTACGTGCGGATGCTCAAACCATCGAGCTACCCTGGCTGATTACCAGCTAGGGATTTCTCACATAACATTCGTTGGCAAAGTCACCGAGTCTGCAAACACAGCTGTATCAAGTGACATTATTAATCATGGCACAACTCCAATAGACCATGGAATTTTCAATTTTAATTTAGAAATTTTTTCATCAAGCCTTAAAGTTCATTACAGAAATGAATGGAGTGGAAGGCTGATTTTTTATACCAACTATGTGAAAAATACCAGAGCCGGGAATCGAACCCGGGCCTTCCGCTATATTTTGTTCAATAAAATATGTATTTAGGGAATAATTCTTATGGTTTCTGATATATTTTTTACAGATTTCAAATTTTTAAATTGTATTTTTTCATGAATTCATCATCTTCAAAATGCTAAAGCTTCTACAGATATTTAAGAAAAAACTTAAAAAATATTTTGGATCATTAATAGAGCCTACTTAAAAGAATTAGGGATGGGGTTTGAAATTTATTTATTTGTTTTTAAGAGACAAAAAAAAAAAAAAAAAAAAAAAAAAAAAAAGTGCATGTCCATGTAAAAATTTGGAAATAAACATGAATTTTGTTATATTTTTATTTTTAATATTTTTCTTTTAAAGATACTGAAAACTTCATCCCTAATTCATTTAAGTAGGTTCTATTAAACATCTAAAAAAAAGTTTTAATTATTTTCTTAAATATCTGCAGAAGATTTAGCATTTTGAAGATGAAGATGACGAATTCAGGAATAAGAAATGTAATCTGAGAAAACGCAATTTGAAAATTTCAGATCTGTAAAAATTATATGAACGACCTTAAGAATTGTTCCCTCAATACATGTTTTATTGAAAAAAAAATCTAATATAGTTCAATTTATAAATATTAAATGGAAATATAATTTTTTTCATTAAACCTACTTCAGTGCTGCCGTCAAAAGTACAAGGTCCCACTAAGCAATTAAGCATTAACCCTTTGCGGCGCAAGGAAACTGGGATCATTTAAATCACACTGCCAACGGTATTCACAAACAAAATTAATATAAAAAAAATTGACGACCTTTTTTGCTATGTTATAAAAGTAAAATTTTGCTAAAAAAAATACCGGGATGAGTTTTTGAAGTTGGAACTTAATAGTTGCGTCCTCGCAGCGAGGAGAGTGCGCCGCAAAGGGTTAACCCCTTAACGCGCGCTGTCCTCGCTGCGAGGACGCAAAATTTAAGATGCAGCTGCAAAATTTCATCCCGGAAATTTTTTAGCAAAAATTCACGTTTATAACATATCAGATAAGGCCGGTTTTTTAAACCTTAAAATTTAAAATTTCTTTTAGTTTAATTTAGTTCATGAATTCTGGTGGAAGTGTAATTTAAATGTTTCTAACTGTCTTGCGCCGCAAAGGGTTAATAAACAGAGGAAAAGTCTTCAATGCATAGAACGCCAAAGGAAATGATGAAATTGCAGGCAATTGTTTCGGTAGCATTGAACACACCGTCATCAGTGCATAAAGAAGCAAAAGGAAAGTGCTTCTGTATATAAGAAAGGAATCGGATTCGTCGACAGTTTATTAACCAATAGAATTTAGAAGAATGCGGAAATATTTCCTACTGGCTAATAATTTGACCATAATCTTTCTGTTTCTTTATGCACTGATAACGGTACGCTCAATGCTACAGAAACAGCTGTTTGCAATTTCATTATTCCCCTTGGCGTTCTATATTTTGAAGACTTTTTCTGTGTTTATTTATCTACACTAAATTTCCTTTCAATAATTTAACAATACTAAAAGGAACTTAAAATAATTTTAGTCCACAGACCGTAATGTATAAAAACAATACTACTTGCAAAATATTATGAGTCATATACTCATAAAATCGATGTAGTTTTTGCAAAGATGATCTATCACATGTCTGTCCAAATTTAAAGTTAATCAAATGAGGAGTTTAGACAGTAGAGCACTTCAAATAATTTGAGTGTATAAGCTGTAAAGAAAAATAATTCTTTTCATGTCACTGTAAAAGATTTATTATTCCTATGCTCATGAATAGTTATATAGTTCATGCGACAGTAATCTGTAATACAGCTACTAATCTTAAGTTTAATCGAATGGAGCTTTTAGACAATATCAAGTTTTCTCACATACATGAACACATAAATAGGTACGTGTATACATAAATCACGGAAAAATAGCAACACTGAAGTGAAGCTACTTCATAACAAACAAAAACACCAAAACCATAATCGAATTTTCTTCATGAATACAGTACTTTGCTTCCATAGCATAAGTTCGGAAACCAAAAAAGGAATAATAACACTAATAGGTATAGAATAATTCTCAATAAATCATCTCTTAAATAATTAATAGTAGTATAATATTTATTTTCCTTAAAAAATTCATACATATTTTGTTGTATAATTTTCGGCTATCCACTATTGTAGAAATTTAACTAAGTTACTAAATTTTTTTAGAATCTTCTTTGATTATTAACATAAATTTTTTTATCTTATTTGCAAATAAAATGCTTATCTTTACACACACCAAAAAAAGAAAAAAAAACTTGGATTTATACCAGTAATCTCTAATACGCAGAAAAAGTAGTGGAAAAATTATTATTTTTATTATTATTATCATTATTATTACTACTACCACTTAAATGCCAATCTAATAAATTTTGAGTCAAAAATTACTTTAAATTTAATTTTTCGATCATACAGAAAAACAAGTTAACAAAATTATAATATGACAAAGTTAATAACAATAGGATATTTAATATTCCTCTGTTATTAGATTTAAAAAATATCTAGGAAAACAATAAGTTTCGAAGGAAAAACATATATAATATAAGCATTTCGACCTTCCCCCCACTCCCACTCCCCCCCCCCCCCCAAAAAAAAAAAAAAAAAAAAAAAAAAAACTTTTTCGATACTGTCCGTTTCGATACTGATTATTATTAATTTTCTTTTTTCTTTCTTTCTTTCTTTCTTTCTTTTTATTTTATTTTATTTTATTTTTTATTTTTTTTTAAGGATTTTGATAAAATTCTGGCAAGAGCAGAATTTAGTATGGAGGACAATCAGAATTTCTTTTTTTTCTTTTTTTCAAATTATAACATCGTTTTCAGATTATTCAATTACATATTTTCGATTTCGATGAATGTCCAGCTATTGTAAAACTGGTATCGTAAAAATCCGTAGATTGAAACTAATAGTCCTCCGTACTAAAAAAAATAAAATAAAATAAAATAAAAAATACAGGAAGTGCTTTATTTCCTTTAAAAGTCTAAATAAAACTCTCAAGGATAATTGTCGTGATCATTTTCAAAACCTTGATGATCAAGACTTTAAGGGAACTTGACACCTTTGACGGCACAATTGAAGTAATTTTCATATAAAAGCTTATATTTTCATTAAATATATATAAATTGCACTATACTATGTTTTTTCAGTAAAATATATATTCAGGAGACAATTCTTATGTTTATATATATATGTTTATATGTTTATATATACACACACATTTTTTTTTTTTTTTTTTTTTTTTTTTTTTACAGATTTGAAATCTTTATATTACGTTTTCTCACTTTGCCTTTTTCCATAAATTCATGATCTTCAAAATGCTCAAACTTCTACAAATATTTTAAAAAAGATTTAATAATTAATTGGGGTTCTTAATCAAACTTACCAGAAAAAATTAGGGATGAGTTTTGCAATATTTTTAAAAGAAAAAAAAAAACGTAACAAAAATTATGTTTTTTGTCTAAATTTTTATAAAGGTATGCGCTTTTTAAAAAAATTTCGCAAAAACTAATTAATAAATTTCAAAACCCATCCCTAAATCTTTTAAGTAAATTCTATTAAACATCCAAAAAAAAAAAATATGTATATTAAGTCTTTTCTTAAATATCTGTACAAGTTTTAATATTTTCAAGATCATGAATTAGTTAAAAAATTTCAAATTGAGAAAACGCAGTTTAAATATCTAAAATAAGTGAAAAGAAAAAAAAAAAAAAAAAAAAAATCAAAAATTTAAAAACCACGAGAAGTGTTGCCTGAATATATATTTTATCAGACAAACCTAATATAGTGTAATTTATAAATATGAAATGAAAATATGAGTTTTTATATGAAACTTACTTCAGTGATATCACCAAAGAAGCTAAGTCCCTTTAAAGTTTTATTAAAACTTTTAAAATTATGATCGATATGCAATTATATTTTAGACAACTTCGTTAGTGAAAGTGAAAGACATAGAATAACACAAGTCTATAAATTTAAAAATAAGGAAGTACGTCAACTTTCATCTGGTTGCCTTTTACTCCCTTAAAAACATAAAACAGGTGAAAGTCCCGCGAACGAAAACATTCATAAATAAGAAATCTTATTTATCTTTCAAGAGAAATTTTTTGCGCGCTCAAAAATACCTTTTCAAAAATACATGCTCCCAAACTGGCGGATTGAGTAAGTTTGACTTGTAAATCATTTCATGTAATCTACACATAACTTCTGGATGCCACAGTGACGGTTGCAGACAGAACAGGCGACGTGACGTCGGAAAAATCTCTATTGCAACTAAGTTTTTTAAGCCCATCTTTTTTGACACTTCTATTACTCCTGTTGACTTAGTCTGCCGACCTAATGCCAGTCAAAATCTATCAACAGACTCAATTTAGAAACCTTAACTTTCCTATTCAAAGACAACGACCCTTGAATAAGATGTTATAAAATGAAATATATATATATATATTTTTTTTTTTTTTTAAGAAATGTCATTCACTCTTACATATGCACATGACCTTTCCATTTACGAAATTAAAATTCTTTTTAAGTTACTAACACCAGTAAATAAAGTGAGGAAAATATTTTTAAAATTCTTAAAATGTCTGGAACGTGAAATAAAAATAAAATATTTTGAGATGAAGATTTTAATATGTTTAAATTCTGAACTTTTTAATCTGAAAAACATTTTTTTTTTTTTTTTTTTTTATATATATATAAAGATGGCATTTACTGTAAGTAAATACTGTTTCTTTTTCTCTCTGTTTATTTCGGAAAGTTATATTTATTTTGAAATAACAGAGTAAAACAATCTACAGTCGGCAACAAAAGTATCCGAGCACTAGCCAATAATTCCGATATCAAAAACGCACAAATCCTTGTCGAATCATGTTCTTAGACTGATTAAGAACATAACTCGACCGACAAGGATTTATTTAACAAAGCAGTATTAAGTGTACTTTTTTTAGACAAGGATTATTGCTAATGCTCGGATACTTTTACTGCCGACTGTATATGCATAAAGCCCCACTAAAGGCCGAATGGTTCTTCTCTGTTAACTGACAGAGGCCGCAGTAGCCCAGTCGGTAGAACTCCGAGCTCGTAATTGAAAGACTGCGGGTTCGATATTCGAGCCAGCCAAAAACCATCGTGTAAATTAATGGTAGCTGGTGCATGTAAAATCCGTCTTGGCTGCAATATCCATACTTGTCAATATTCTAATTAATATTCCGTAGTGTTATCAGTCCCGCCCTTTTTCTCCCACCAGTAATTTTTTAGAGTAATAGTCTCTAAATGCAATTACGATTAAATAAGATGAAAAATACTCTAAAAAGATACTGGTGTGAAAAAGAAGGCGGGGCTAACAGTACTACGGAATATTAATTAGTATGTTGGCAAGTATGAATATCCTTCATTTCTCCATCAAAATTATACCTCTGGGAGACACCGAAGCGGGGGAGCCATATCCCTTCCGTGGATAATCAAAATTGTGATGCCATGTCTCCAGACCATCCTTAGGGGTGCGTCCCAGACCGTCACCAATCACCCATTGCGCAGTACTAGAGCGATGTTGAACCTAACCATCCAACCTCTTAATTAACTGACAGAAAATGCTGGATTCAGTGCCAGGTTTCTCTAGTGGATCTAACCCTTCGAAATTTTTTGTAGTTTTCTACGAAACTTACGTGAATACGGGCTAGGATTCTTCAGAAAGACCGTAACAGAATGCAACACACCAAGGCATAGAATCCACGCGTAGTCAGTCGGTCTTAAACCCTAACACCAATATTAACGCTATATGCATGTACTTGTTAAATGCTATTGGTTTTAGGTTATAAAAATTGTTAGCCCTGAATATCAAGTATTAAGACATTTGTGAACCATTAAACTCATATATAAACGTATTTCTATCTATTAGATTATCATAAATTTAGTGTGTATCACTCATGAATGTATGTGTACTGAGAATATACACGTTATTAAAATATTTTAAATTAAAATACTAGATATAGATTACATACAGAGGAAACTATTGTATGTTATTAAACACTCCTATTATTGTATTAGATACCAATAATTATGAAACAAAATAGGGTTTTATGATAAGTTATTTTTCCTTAGAAATTGACTTAATATAATTACTTATTTTATGGAAATGAATATAATGTCATCACGATAATCTGTCATCACGATAACTTCCGAAATACTGAATAAAATCAAACCAAAATTAGGCTGTAGACTTATTTTAGAAATAATTTGGATGAGTTCATTGACCAACTTCATATTCCATCTTGTTTTCAAGTGGCGACCACTTCAGAATTTCAAATTCTTTTGAATAACGTAATTGTAAACAGATATGCTTTACACTTGGCATATAGAGGATGATTGTAATTAAACTTGGTCTATTTAGAACAATTTGTTGCTGTAACTAAAATTTGGATTGAATGAAAAATTTTTAGATAGATAATTTAAAGGAAGAGCTAACAGAAACAAAAAAAAAAAAAAAAAAAAAAAAAAAAAATGATGATGATGATGATGATGATGATTATGATAATATCAAAATATTTCCGCTTGGGAGGAATGGGGATAGGGGAGGGATTACACCAAAATACAAACAGGCTACAAATGCCAATATATAAAAATCTTTATTTATTACAGAATTACTTGTTGCAAACTGTTTATCTATGTAAAGCATAATGTTCAATGTGGATCATCATTAAGTTCTAAAATGCGCAGCCGATGAATAGTGTGTTTAACAGTTGATTGCCAGTCTCTCTACCTATGCAACGTTATACGAACCTTTTCTTGCATAACCATAATTATTATACTTTGTACTGTCATAATGATTAAAAATGTAAAAATAACAGTTTAAAATGCCGTAAATTTTGAAAATGTTAAAATTGATCATAGTTATTTATTACAAATCTTTTCCAGCGTTCAGAAAGTAATACGTCACATAACAGATTTTTTTTTTTTTAGTGCTAGAGGCCTATTTCAGTCGGTACAGCGTTGTCGAATTTTTATACGTCACACTTAATAGTGCTAAGGGCCTATTTCAGTCGGTTTATTGAATGGGGATTAATTGAATGAAGTCCCCCCTAGGCACAACTTTGACATGAGTCCCCTCCCAGGCCCAACTTTGACATGAGTCCCCCCCCCCCAAGGTACAACTTTGACATGATGACAACATTGACAAGGTACAACTTCGCAGCAGTTTTTTTACCAGGTGTAGGGAGCCTATATATTCATAATAAAAGCTCCTTACTCTGAATAGGCCAAGTTTAATTACTATCACACTATATACTTATGGTGATAAAGGTCCCGGAAGGACATGTTGCGGGGGGAAAGTGCACTGGGACTTAATGGCACTCTTCACTTACCGTCGCCGGAAGCCCGAGACAATGTTATTCTCTGGGGAAATTTTCTTTACAAATAACTTATTAACTAATACACATTTTTAAATTCTGTTTTCACATTCAGAAAATTCCCAACTGTTAAATTGACGGACCTTTTTTAAAAATGTATTTTTTTTTTTTTTTTTTTAATTTTTTATATTTTATTTTGAAGCTGCAAAATACGTATTTTCAATATGTGAATTTTTTTTTCATTTTGCAATTTTAAAATAAAATATAAAAAATTAAAAAAATATTTTTTTTAAAAAGGTCCGTCAATTTAACAGCTGATAATTTTCAGAATGTGAAAGCAGAATTCAAAAATATGTATTAGTTAATAAGTTGTTTGTAAAGAAAAACTTCCCATAGAATAACATTAGCTTCGGCTTCCGGCGGCAGTGAGTGAAGAGGGCCCTTAAGGGCTCTCGGTAGTCATATACTCTCCCATTCTTCTTCCCCATGTAATCCAATGGGATTTTGGTTGTTTTATATTTTCCAGATATCTCGTTCAAAAATAAAGTTTTTCATTTTCCATTTTTTGAATTCCATTCTTCGAACATGCCGCATTTTTTTCTTAGGAAGCAATTTAAAAAAATAATAATAATTTTAAATATTTTATTTCATTAAATAAACTTAAAGAGTTTAATTTTCAAACATGAAAAGAAATATTTATTTATTTATTATTATTATTATTATTGCTTCCTAATAAAAAAAAATATGGCATGTTCGAAGAATGGAATTCAAAAAACAGAATACATAAAACTTTATTTTTGAAAGAAATATCCGGAAAATACAAACCAACAAAAATCCCATTGAATTACATGGCGAAGGAGAAAGGAAGGTATATGGCTACTGGGAACCCTTAAGCATCCCCCGGGAGGGGAAAAAATTCTATATCTTGTTTTGGAAGTAAGATAAGCGAACAAAAAGCATAAACATTTGTCAACTATGTTGGATAGTGTTAAAAAGATAGAAATTTACTCTTACATAAAAATATTATTCGTATATTTATAAAAATAATATTAAACGTTTATTAAAAATAATAACATCAGAAAAATGGAATGCAAAGCGTGTTTAAATGATAAAAACTTCTAATATTTATGAAGATTATATATTATATATCATATAAATATTATATAACTCACCATTTATTTAAAGTGTTATCTATAAACTGTTTGAAGGTAAGTTTCTACAAACTTTCGATTTTTATTTTCAAGCTAAAATATTATCTTTCCAGCTATGACTTTCTCTAAAATAGTTTTCTGAAATAAAAATATCTACGAAAAAAGAATGTCCGATATACTAAGTATCAAAGATAAAAAATACTTAATATATTTTTTTCTTATCTTTCGTGGGATAAAATCGAAGTTTATCAAATTTTATATTTTTATTTAATTTTGACTCTTGTTTTTAATTTCATGTCAGAATAATCGTTTTTTTTTTTTTTTTTTTTTTTTTTTTTTTTAGAATGCAGAAGAAAAAAAATCATTGGGGGAAAAGATTAAACTATGTTGTAAAGATTAAACCATGCGAAAAGTTTTTTTTTTTTTTTAGAAAAAGCGTATATCTAATATGTGTATTTTTTTTTTTTCTTTTTTAAGAATAATTAAACAAAATTCTTTATCAGCATAAACTTTTTTTTTTTTTTTCATTCTTCAAAATATTTTTTTTTTCTTTATAAATTTTAAGAATCAAAAAAAAAAAAAAAAAAAAAGAAAAAAAAGAAAAAAACCAATGACACCTGTACGATAGTTCCTTTTAATAATGACTAAGAAGACATTGGATGATTTAAT
Organism: Salticus scenicus; assembly: GCA_963930645.1. Classification (NCBI taxonomy): domain Eukaryota; kingdom Metazoa; phylum Arthropoda; class Arachnida; order Araneae; family Salticidae; genus Salticus; species Salticus scenicus. The sequence continues at coordinate 65,899,252 of OZ005652.1, forward strand.
TTTTCGTTTTTCTTTCTTTCATTTTTTTTTTTTTTTTTTTTTTTTTTTTTTTTTTCGAATTGTGGTCTTTGGGTTATAAAATTTTGCGTACATATGCATTAAAAAAAAAAAACTGAGTATATTAAAAACTCTCCAAACTATTTTTATAAAAATGTTAAATATTGAAAAAAAAAAAAATTGAATCACCTTAAACTGATTATTTTTTTATTTTTCCCTTGTATAATTTAACAATATTCTAAATATATTTGAGTGTTACTTAATAGATTGATTGATAAGTTAATTTCTTAAATATATTTTACGATTTTTTATTTTCTTTTATACTAAAAATTTGCATTAAATTACATCCTTCAAATATAAAAATATTTAATAAATAAATAAATAAATAACTTGACGATGAATTCACAAAATGAATCCCAAGTATGTTTAGAATATAAAGTCAAACTGGTTACACCACTCTAAACGACCATCACCACCAAAATATTGAAGCGATAAAATGTATGTTGGTATTGTTGGTGGTAAAGGCTAATTGTCTATATGATGGACCTACGCATAGGTGGAATACCTTCCGTGGGGTCTTTTTAAGGGTGCTAATCTGTATTCACGCTAGTTTAGGGGGAAATCATAGAAAACTGTAAAAGATTAGAGCTCCATAAAAGTCTGAGAAGTTCTGCTTTCCATCTGATTGATGAGAAGTGCCAGGTTTAATCTAGGTCTTGATTGTCAACCTAGTCTTTCGGTGTTGCCTGTTGTTTCCCTGAAACTCGTGTAAATACTTTAAAAATGCCCAGGCAGGGCATTCTACCCAGGCTTGGAACCCAAGTGCAGTCAATAGGCCATAATGTCGACACCAACGAATGATAAGGTCGATGACCTGGAAGATATAACGTAGGATAATAAATGTTAAAAGCAAATTTTAAAAAAAGAAAAAAAAAAGGGGGGGGGTAATAAAATAGAAGAAAGGTAATGTAGAACTATTGCCATTAAACTTTTTGTGTAGATAATGGACTTCTAACATCTACAAATGCGTAATTTTAAAAAAATTCGTTCAATATAATATTCGAGATAAAAATAAAATAACGTAGTCTCTTTTTTATGGTATATCTAAAAATGATCTCTATACGTGACTTTCGATGTTATATGAAAAGAAATTTTGCACATCATTTTTCTTTTTTTACTTAAAAAGATACATTTTAGTTTATACTTTAAAATCTCATCTCCATACGATTAGGAGAAATGTAAATTTATGAATTGATTTCCGAAGCTTTTACCTTCGATTGGTTTGTATTATTTATTCCAATTTTTGGTTATTAGACTTTTATATTTTCCTTTCTACATGCACGTAGCTTTGTTTAAAAAAATACGATAACTGTTTTTGTTCGTTTACTGATGTGAATTGCAAACAACCAGAAAGTATTCTGCTTCCAAAAGAACGCTGAAGCTACTCTAGTGTTGAAAAAAATGCAACTGGTTAGAAATAAACATCTATTTCTTCTTCAAGATTATTTTTCCGTGATTTTCTCTGAAATTCGTGTAAATACTGGCTAAGACCACTTACAAAAACCCCCGCGGGTTATACTCCTACCAGACCTAGTACCAATATGCAGTCATTCATCCTTAACCCAAGCACACACATACACACCTATACCTTCCTTGAATTAATCATGGAACTTTATGTTATGCTGTTGTGTCTGTTAATGCACTGTTAAAAAAATCCCGTAAGATTACGGGGAAAGCACGGCACCAAAGATTCCAGACAAAGCCCGTAAAAAAGACCATAAATTAAGTATATAATAACCTTAAATTATGTTACATGCCCGAAAAAAAAATGCCCGTTAAACTATTTTTTTTTTTTTTTTTTTTACGGGCTTTGTTTGGAATCTCTGCTACCGGGCTTTTCTCGTAATCTAACGGGATTTTTTTTAACAGTGTATTTTCTTATAACTTAACGTGTCATCAAAACTAAATGCAAAACTGGTGTACAAATGATAAATAGACAGTAAGACTTCTTCACACACCATACATTTAAATCCAGCACAACCGGTTTCGAAAGGACGTAGCCTTCCTTCATCAGGTGCAAAACAACACGTGCTACTGCCTTAGAGGCAAAAGCAAGACTGAAAGCAGGGCATAATCCAGAGGGGGAGGAGCAACACAAACAACCAATAGGAAGCATCATGCACGACCAATCAAAGAGAAACACACATGCACACACAAAAACAAAAGGAGAGAGGGAAGGAGTAAACAATAATTTTTATTTTTATCTCTTTTTTTTTTTTTTTTTTTTTTTTTTTTTTAATGATTTATTTATTGATTTTTTTTTATTATTTATTTTTTTTAATTAATATTATAGTAAAAAATAAATTTAATAAAATTAAATTATTTATTATTTATTTAGAATGATATAAACATAATGAAGGAAATTATTTAATTGAATTAAACAAATTTTTCCAGGCTGTAGACAGCAAAGTGGAATCAGATTTTTCATTGACAATTTTATCACAATTAAGGTAAATAGCTAAATTTTCCAAAAAATCCAGTTCGGAAATGCGTTTGGCATGAAAGATAATTTTGGCACTCTTAAAATTAAAACTATGATCAAATTCCCAACTGTGCTTCGCAATAGAAGATGTATGGTGTGTGAAGAAGTCTTACTGTCTATTTAACGTGTCATGTTTAAAAAGGGTTTTTTTTTTTTTTTCCTTTAATTCTTATGGAATTTCCTTTATTTGACATGCAGGCGGAAAGCATTCCTCAGCCCCACAACTTCACATTTATCAAGAAAATGACACCACCGAAGAATCCCGTCAAATGACAGATGAATATTGGTCAGAATCTGAGACAGATGTTGAATATCAAGGGGAAGAAACTCGTGGTCAGAGTGAATTTTTTAAATGGTGCAAGAAGATGCAGGCCATAATCAAATCTTTCACTGATCACAAGTATTTTCAGAGAGGAATTCTTACCGCCATTCTAGTAAATACTCTTAGTATGGGTATTGAATACCATAATCAGGTAAGATAAACTGGTTTATTAATTGCAACAACTCTCTGAACTAATACATATTTTTAAATTAAATGAATAAATATTTATTCAGTTTCTTTCTTTCTTTTTTTTTTTTTTTCAATTGTTCTGTTTTTGTTTGGTCAAAGTTTACCTAGACTAAGTTTTGTTTACCTAGCATACTTGCCAACATCCTAATTAATATTACGTAGTATCGTTAGCCACGTCTTTTATTCCGCACCAATATTTTTTTGAGAGTATTATTCTTCTTATTTAATCGTAAAAGAATTTGGAGAATATTACTTTTCAAATTTACTGGTGTGAAAAAAAAGGCGGAGCTAACAATACTACGGAATATTAGTTAGGATGTTGGCACGTCTGACCTTGGTCAGCATCAAAATTTTGTTTAACTAGTTGCACTGCAAATTCAATACATATTTGGTAATTGATCCTAAGAAGATCTTAATTTCGAAAGAAATGATAGAATAACATACGGTAGCTATACAGAATTATTCGAAAAATAATCCCAATCATCAGTAAGGAATAGCAGGAATTTGGCACCTGGAATTACTAATTTAAAAGTAAAAATGTTTGAAAGATGAATTTAAAAAATGAATAAATAATTAAATAAAGTAAAAATAAATTAGCTAAATTATTTTACTTAAAATTTATAAGTTACTTTTCTGTTTCAGGACCGGTGTCCTTTTTGGCACATTTTGACGCTTTCATACACATAGCGAGACGCAACTATTAAACTCTTTTTTTTTTTTTTTTTTTTTTTAATTTCTCTTACGCAAATCATAAATCAAAATTTTGTCCTAAACAAAATTTTGTTTAAATGTTCTTCATCTTTTTTTTTTTTTTTTTAACTGCATGTTGTCTACTGCAAAATCATTACGCCTTGCTTATTACCTTTATTTTAGAATAACACATTTTCCTTTGCCATTCAGAATTTCAAAATATAAATAGAAAACAATAATAAAATACAAATAAAACTCACGAGCCATTTATTTTTGTCCTTTCAAATTATTAAAAAATGTTTTTATACAGATTTCTGCAAAACAAAATTTTCTTAATTTTAAAACTTGTTAAATATGAATTTAAAATATTTTATAAGAATTTCAACATGTCAGCTTCCATGCAACAAAAGCCTGAAACAAAAAAACAAATTACAGTAATACAAATTACAGTACGCAATATTTTACAAAAAGCATTTGTTGAATGCATTGAATATGATTAAAGTTTTAAGATAAAAATCTATTCATTCAGACACTGACCTACAACAGTGACAGTTTTCTGAACCAAGCAGACATTAACAACCCTCTTCACTTACCGTCGCCAGAATCCTGAGCCAATGTTATTCTATGGGAAATTTTCTTTACAAATAACTTATTAACTAATACATATTTTTAAATTCTGTTTTCACTTTCAGAAAATTCTCAACTGGTAAATTGACGGACCTTTTTTTTAAAAATGTATTTTTTTAATTTTTAATATTTTATTTGGAAATTGCAAAATGAAAAATTTCACATGTTGAAAATTCGTATTTTGCAGCTTCAAAATAAAATATAAAAAAATGAAAATAAAAAAATAACTTTTTTTTAAAAAGGTCTGTCAATTTAACAGTTGGAAATTTTCAGAATGTGAAAACAGAATTTAAAAATATGTATCTGTTAATAAGTTATTTGTAAAGAAAATTTCCCATAACTGTGAGTAAAGCGGGCCCTTAATAACTTTTCTGATACCTGGGTTTCAACGTCTTCGACTGCATTTTTATTGTTATGCCATATTAAAGTTCTAAAGAGGATTTTTAATGTAATGTTTAGTTCTACTTTTTTACTGTATATGAAGTATATATGTTTATAAAAAGAGAGAATATATAAACATTAGAGACATATTGTCTGAATCACCCACATTTAATAGACTCTTTGCATTTGCACCAAAGCTTTATATTGCATTCCCTCTTCCACTCTTTTTATACAACTACATTACCATCTTCTATTAACTATTGTATATCATTGTACATTGTTTTAGCGTCGTGTATTAACAAATTTCCGAACAATACTTTTCTATTATAAGTGGCGGTGCACACATTGAATAAACCTATTGTCCAAGTTTCTTTTTCATTTTGAGACGAAGAACGTGCGTAAGTGGCACAGAAAAAAAGCCAATTTAAATTTAACTCATCTATATGAAGTTAGCTATATAGTCTTTTGTTAATGTTCTGAAAAGAAAGTTCTAAGTAAAACGTGGCAGAACGCTTCAAAAGTTTCTCCCTTCAACAATCAAATTTCTATAATTTGATTTTACAATTGTTCTATAACTGCACCATGCATTCTTTTGTTACATTTCTCTATAACTATTCATTCCTGAATATCACAAGAATAAATCAGAAAAATTTAAAATTTTCATTGATTTGATCCACGGAGCAGTGATATATAGGTAATTGAAAGTTATAATAACTCTAAATTTTGCCTTATATGAATTTCAAAAAGTTTTATTTAATATTTATATTACTTATTATTAACTGAATATTTCCATTTTAAATTATATTTATTTAGAAATATTTAAACGTAAAGTTATTATAATTGCATAAAATTTGCTTTAATCCAAAGCATTTTTAAAATTACTAACAGCTATTACAGCAAGACTGTATATCCTTTGATTTATTAATGTGTCATTAAAACTGAGAAATATGCTGCAAAAATATACAAATGTCTAAATTTTTAATAAATGAATATTGTTTTATTGTGAAAGAACATTTCATAAATTAATTGAATTTCAGTTTTTAGCTTTAAAAAATTTAATTAAACAGATATCTTATAAAATATTATTTAAAAAAAATAAATGAAGAAAATTCAATTTTAAGACAAAACAATTTAAAATAGTTATATCTGAAAATTTTTAGATAATTTAAGATAATGTAATCTTAAGAAAAAATTCAAACTTCGTACCATTTCTAATAATAAGATTCTTCAATGAATGGTGACGATCTGCGTTCTTCAGAATCCTTATTTTAGAATAGTAATCTTTTAAAATAACTTTTAAATAACCATTTGCGATATTTTAAACGATTAAACAAGAAATAGGTTTTTGTTTGGAAATATAAATTGTTTTTCTTATGGTCACTATAAATTTTATTTCAGTTTCATTTCAAAATTATTTACTTTCCAATCAAGAAGGAAACAGGCTTAATTAATAAACATTAATTTTGTCAGTAATTAAAAATATCAAAACATAAAGGTATTTTTATTCATGTGAAAATCAATAATCACAAATTACTTTAGAAGTTGCAGTAAAATAATTACAAAGTAAGCAATTATGATTAAATGTTTATAATTGTTAATATTTATCGAAATATCTTTGTAAAATTCCTGAAAAGTAGTAATTTTAACTTAATGTATTTTTATCCAGCTCTAAATCGCAAAAGCTCTGATTAACCAGAAACAATGTGATAAATAATAAATTAATGTATCAGACACCAAATATTAACTAACACATGATTTTTTTTTATTAGTATTATTAGAACTGAGGACTATTAATCTCAATCTGCGAAGTTTTTCGATACCAGTGTTACGATAGTTGGACATTTATCGAAATCAAAAATTTATCGAAAATATAATTGAATAGATTGAAAGTGATATTATAATTTAAAATAATAATAATAATAATAATAATAATAATAGTCTTCAGTACTAAACTAAATTCTGCTTTTGCCAGAATTTAATCAAAATCTTTCTTTTTTTCTTTCTTTTTCTTTTTTTTTTTTTTTTTTTTTTTTGAAAGAAAATAAAAGAAAATTAATAATAATCAGTTTCTAAATGGACAGTATTGAAAAAGTTTTTTTTTTTTTGATAATTTTGAATTAGAAAATAAAAAGCGCGCTTGCAAAATTAAATAAAAAATAAAACAAGATAATTGAATTTGAGTTGGTATTCTTTTAATATTATATTTAAAAAAAATAAAAATATTAGGTGTGCCGAAGAATGCTGTTGCTTTTTGAATTTAAAGAAACTGACCACGGAAAGTTTCTTGAACAACATTTAACCCTTTAACGCCCAAATTAATTTTGCAAAATATTATTAACTGATTATTTCACTTCTAAATTAATATAAACAACTGACAGTAAAATATATTAACTTATACAATTATTCTGGTAGTTTTAAATTTAAAGCCTAGCCTCATTTTTTTTTTCTTTCTTTTTTTTTCCACATCACTGTTATGGGTATACTGGACGATATAAAAAAATTTTGTAAATCAATAAAATATATGAATTACTAAATTTTAATGTTTCCCTAATAATATATTCTAAAGATATTTGGGTATTAGTACACGGATTCATTGGTAAGATAATTTTTATTATTATTATTATGTGTGGATGCTGAAATAGCATTCAAACATAAAAATACGCGTAGCCACATTACACTGTAGCTTAATTAATTAATTCTACTTTCTTTTCAACGATATTTGTATTTCTCTTTGAATATTTCCGTGTGAATCATGTGTCTGTTTGCGTCCCGATTTAAATACGCTTAATTTTTAACCAATAACGTGAAGTGAGGTAAGTGTTGCAATAATGTTACAAATTTGTAAATAATATTCGTTATTTTTATGTAAATTCATTCAAGGAGGCTTAGTAAGGTTATAAAATGTTAATTTTTTATATTTCTAGCTTATTTTCACGTTTAAATAGTTCATTTTATTTCAAAAACCCGTTAAGAGGCTTCACCAAGGCGGGTAATGGCCTTGGCTCCAAATTTGGTGAGTTTTTCGCTCCTTGGTGACTTTATGGTGACCATGGTGAGAAAATACTTATTATCGATATACCAAATATCTAAGCTTTAACTCGAATAGAACCGAAATTACTCGAACAATTTCAATTTCTGCGTGGGTATGTAAGGAATCGTATCATAGCCAAGTCAGTCAGTTTTCTCGCCAACCGCCTTACAGAAAAGTGCTCCTCCCTGGCCTCTTTCTACTGTTAATTGAAGTCCATTGCTGTGCGTTAATGCTATAATACAGTTTATACTGTGAATTTGATGTTGTCAACTGTTATTTAAGCTGTGTTTTCTGGTGAAACTGAAGTTGATACTTGGTTTACAGAACAATAATCTTCTCGAATTTTATGTAAATAAACTTATGAGCCTCTGCAAGATTCATCTTTCATTAAGAGACAATTCACGAACCCCGAATATGCAGCAATATTTTCTTAAAGCTCGACTTCGATTTCATTTTGCTCAGTTGCTATTATACTTCTGAAACTTATTAAGCAAAAACTACAATTAATTAACTTAAAAAAAGACGGAAAAGAATGAACTTCTTATAATTTAACAAGGTGCCACGTTGGGAAAAAAATGCCCCACCTTCATCTAGAACGAATAAGTAGTCATTTTCTGAATCCCTAAACTAGAAATATAGATTTCCGAGTTACGCGTATAAGGTAAATATATAACCTGGATAGACGAAATAATCAAGAATTTTTAGTCTACACTTTTCTGGATGATAAAACAATATTACGAATATTACGAATATTATGAATTCTTTGTTATTGCAAGAAATTCTCCCTTGGTTTCCTAGAGTTGGGTCGAAAAACAAAATTATTGTTACTAAAACTCTCTCGTATGTTCGCATTTATTTCGAGAGATTTTTAAATGAGATTGAACACGATAATGTAGGGTAGTATTCTAGAATTCTAATAGTCTAGTTTTTAGAACTCGCTAGAAAATTTAACTAGGATTTATAAGGATGACAGGGAACTAGTTGTACTAGAGCCACAATTTAGTTTTTAGATGTCTGTAACAGATTTTTTTTTTTTTTTTTAGTGCGCTTAAAGAAAATATTACAATAATCTTGCATTTCGTGGTTCTATTTGCCTGATGGCTTGGAGAAACAGTAAATTCGACCTACTATTACCCATATACAGTACTTTAAGAGATATGTAAGAGGAGTTTTCAGACAATGAAAATCTTCTTTAAATTTTTAAAATATCTTTTGCAGAGTTGCGAACATTGTTGGTCATCTCAAACTGGTACTTTACACTTTAAACATTTTAACATACCAACAAAATCTGTAAAAACATCAGGATCATATTAGACGAGACGTAGCATACCCTCGACGATAGCTTCAGGGCCCTACCTGGGCTTCGACTGCTTTTTCTAGTTAATTTTTACCTTATATTACTTCCGGTGTTAGCCTTTTTTCTTTCCCTTTCTCTCTCTCTCTCTCTCTCTCTCTCTCTCTTTTTTTCCACTGACTTTTGATTGTAAGATTTTTTTCGTTTTTATCCCATGCATTTTTCTCTGAATTTTTAGCCCTTATCTCCCCCCTTTTTTAACATTCAAATGTGTGGTGGTTTCATTGAAGGTTTCACTGAAAATTTAAAGACAGAACAGAAAAAGTAAAGTAAACATAGATAAGTGATGTAGTTGGAGTACTTGGAACAAGTATGAACATTCTAGTTACATATTACCGACTTACAAAATTCCTGGGGTAAGTGTAAAGACGGGTGATAAACCAAAAAAATTTAAAAAATAGAACAAATCTGAAATTATATTCAAAATCTACATACAAAATTTTGTTTCCTAACTGAAGATTATTTCATAAGTATCTCATCTGTCAAAGAGGGAAATGTAACCATTTTTTCAAACTTGTAAATCTATCTTTGTTGCTTGTATTATTTGGTTTCTTAAGACTTAATAATACAAAGATAAGTCCAAACAAACAGTTATTGTGATTATTAGGTCTAAATTCAGCTTATCAATGATATTATAAAGAGGTTACATTTGCCCCATTTTCACGTAAACGAAGTTACACTCATAGATATAGTAATATATATAGATCTATCATCACCATGTTATTGAGCAAAAACATTTTTGATGCCGAAAAAAAGTTCTAAAAAAAGCCATTAGAAAGTATTGAAAAAAAGAAGGAAAAAAAAAATAAATTTGAAACTGTATCTGGAGTTTTTCATTCACTTTTAGTAAATAAATTATTCATAGATTTTATGCACTAAATTATCCGTGTGTATGCCTGTGTGTAATTTATTTGGGAAAAGATAGCCATTAGAGTGACTTTTCCCGAGAAAAAAGACATCACTTTTTCCCCCTCCATGATCAATCTATGTCTTATTACTATATCTATAGTTACACCACCATACGGAGAGATATTTGTTTGTTAACTAAAGATTCAGTCGATTTTTTTTATGAAGAATGTTTCTGTTATATGTATTGCTTAATGCATTTTCTCAAAATATCTCAACACTTCTAATTATTTTTCTTTTAAATCTCTTAGCCAGAAGAACTTACCCTGGCCGTTGAAATCAGCAACTACATCTTCACGGCTATATTTTTCCTCGAGATGATTTTAAAGATGTTTGCGGAAGGCTTTTGTACTTACATCAGCAGCGGTTTTAATGTTTTCGATAGTGTCATTGTAATTCTCAGGTAAATTAGTTAATATATTAAAATACCGAATAAATATAAGAAGGATATTAATCATTTTTGTCACTAATAATTCTAGAAAAAGAAATGCCCATATTTAAATTTTGAAGCGTAAAGCTGATAAATAATTTAAAAAATAAATAAGCATGTTAATTGCCTAATCCGAAGACATATCATTATTCTTTCTCTTCTTATACCTAGTTATTTAAAAGACTTTACTTTATTAACTTAGTCATTGCGAATCTGAATCTATTTTAACTCCAAAAATAAGTGAATGTCTATATAAATATTAGAAACACTAGAAAAATTATTAATAGCGGCTAATATTAATGCAAGATAGAGAGTAACATGAATAAAGAACGAAATGCATAAAATGAAGTAATTTCTATTTTTCCGAATAAAATCAATAAATATACGTAACTTTAATACGTGCAGTCGGTAACAAAAGTATCCGAACACTAGCAAAAATTCCTATGTAAAAAAAGTACACTTAATACTGTTTTGTTAAATAAATCCTTGTCGAATCATGTTTTTAGTCAGTCTAAGAACAGGATTCGACAAGAATTTATTTAACAAAACAGTATCAACTCTACTTTTTTTATATAGGAATTTTTCCTAGTGTTCGGATACTTTTGTTACCAACTGTATATAAAGAATTTTTTTTTTTGTCATGAAATTTTTTCTATAATTTTCTCTATTATGTAGGGCTATTTAACAGGTAATTGCTTCTATATTTCTCTAATAATTATGTAGTATTTAGATTAAATTAAGAACAACATGGATAAAAGGAATGATTGGCAAACACACGTGCAATTTCTATTGCCACAAGTGACTAATAAACAGGTGTAATTCTGATGCTAAACATGACTTAAAGGAATACTTTTAATGGTCATAGAGTATCTTCAAATATTTTTTGTAGTACATAGGACTAATTTTTTAACTTTTTTTTTTTCCCCAGCCTACAATATCCGAAAACAAAACATCTATGGTTACCTTGCTTAAACCCTAGCTGAAAATAAATGCTTTTTATTTGCGTTACATAATTCTCCGACGGTTTTTACTTTTTTTAAAAAAATTAATTGTTAATTATTGTATTTTTAAGGAATATGAAAACGATGCATATTTCTATTTCCAGTTTATTTACAATAGCTTTATTTACAGTCGGCAGCAAAAGTATTCGAGCACTAGCAAAAATTCCTATGTAAAAAAAAGTACACTTAATACAGTTTTGTTAAATAAATCCTTGTCGAATCCTGTCCTTAGTCAGTCTAAGAACATGATTCGACAAGGATTTGTTTGACAAAACAGTATTAAGTGTACTTTTTTTAGATAGGAATTTTTGCTAGTGCTCGGATACTTTTGCTGCCGACTGTAAGTTATACGGTTGACAATTTTAACTGTATTCCTTTTCCACTCTTCTACCAGTTTGGTTGAACTTTGTCAAAGCAGTGGCAGTGGATTATCGGTTTTGAGGACCTTCCGACTTTTGAGGATATTGAAGCTAGTACGCTTCATGCCAGCCTTGCGGAGACAACTCGTCATCATGCTGAGGACGGTGGACAACGTAGCCGTATTCTTCGCACTTCTCATACTGTTCATTTTCATCTTCAGGTAAGTCAGGTTATACTAGGCGAGTCGTATTAATCCTGGACGATAGTACCAATGCCCCAGCCCGCCCGGTTCCCGCTGTTCAATGTATTTTTCTAGTCAATTTTGTCCCCTTATTACTTCCGGTGTGATTTTTTTTTTTTTTTTTTTTTTTTTTTTTTTAACACACTTGACATTGTGAGTTTTTTTGCTTTTCTTACCATGCTATTCCTATGGGGTTTTTAGCCTTTTTCCCCCTCTTTTTCTACATTCTAAAGTGGTGGTGGTGAATGTAGGAAAAGAGGGGAAAAAAGGCTAAAACCCCCATAGGAATAGCATGGGAAGAAAAGTAAAAAAACTCACAATGTCAAGTGTGTTAAAAAAAAAAAAAAAAAAAAAAAAAAAAAAAAATTCACACCGGAAGTAATAAGGGGACAAAGTTGACTAGAAAAATACATTGAACAGCGGGTTGGCCAGATGGTTATGTTACTCAAATCGTCATCAGAACGATGGGTCTTATTTTACCATGTTTTTGTTAACTTCTATTCTTGTTTGTCCGGTACAAATCTTGCAAGCGATTTTTAACTAACTTCCTTACTAGCTATAGACATTTGAAACTTTCAGAATAGCTCGGAACCCGATGACAACACAATACTTCAAAGTCTGATTTTCGAGTTTTTGATTAGTTTTCTTTTAATTAATTAAAATATGAAAATAATAACCTACTAATACTTTAAGAATAGCCATTAAAATATTAACTATAATTTAATTGTTGCCAAAAAAAATTATTATTATTATTATTTTAGCTTTACCAGGAAAATTATCTGAATTTGAATGAAATGTAACAAAACATTAAGCATATTTTCAGAAGAAAAAATTTCAAAATGTAGTTATTTTCTTCAGATCTGCTACAGTCGGTAACAAAAGTGTCCGAACCCTAGCAAAAATTCCTATGTAAAAAAAGTACACTTTATATGGTTTTGTTAAATAAATCCTTATCGAATCGCTAGTGTTCGGACACTTTTGTTACCGACTGTACATCAGAGAATGGTGCTGCATCTGAAATGGTTAATTTTAAACGAACAAAAGCTAAAACATTTTATTTAAACTGAATTGAAGCTCTAATCAAAACAAAACAATTATGTTTCGAAGACTTATTTTTTTATTATTTAGACAAAAACGTTCATTATAGTTTATTGTTCGTCTTTACACAGTCAACAACAATTGTCAAAGATTACGGTATAAAAATAAATTTTGTTTCCTGTTATTAATACGCTTTACTTTTCATGTAAATAAATATTTATCCTAAAGCTGAATTTGGCTGTGAAAATACTGCACAAACTGATATAAGTTCGTTTGAACCCATTCGGTCTTACTAAGGTGTTTTCTTAACTGAAGAAGTGCAATGGCTGCAACAGTAACTATTGTACTAATGAAATACCGCTAATCTCATAGCCATGAATCTACGTGACCTGTAGAGTGCAGCACACAGGGAACCAAAAATCAATCAAGCAGACTAGATCATAATATGTAACTGATTGCTTTACCACTAAACTCGAATCTGATTTCCAAATTAAAAGTGACAAAAAATGTTATTTAGGCAAAACTGATCTGGTTTAGAACTAACTTTTAAATAAAATAAAAAAAAAACTTTTTTTTCTTTTTTTTCGAAAAGAAAAAAAAAGTACGTGAATATATTGCTCTAAATACATGCATAGCTGCCAAGTTTTTTAATTTATTCCGGAATGCTGTTAGCTCCGCCTTTTTTTCACACCGTAATCTTTAAAGAAAAATTTTCTTCAATATATAATTACGATTAAGTATGAAGAAAACTACTCTAAAAAGATTACGGTGTGAAAAAGGGGCGGGACTAACAGCATCCCGGAATAAATTTAAAAACTTGGCAGCTACGTACATGTATTCTGTTCTTCATCATGTTCTTTTTAAAAAAAAGTCACGAAGTGATATAAAAAGAATTTAATTGTATTATACTAGAAAAATAATAAGCAAGTAATAAATTTTTAATAGCTTTAATAATTTCCATTTTCGAAAAAAAACAGCTTCCAAGAAAAATACATGTAATTACATTCTCTTTATATTCCAGATTTGTCACTTGTATAATAATTTAATTTCTCGAAAGTAAAATTCAACATCGAAATTTATTAGTTTAATATCACTGATAATTTAATACATCATTGAAACAAGGGCTTAAAATTTATTTTAAATGGGGTATTGCGAAAGATTCAAGAATATTTATAAGCGAAATATACAAGAAATATATCTATTTATCTATATGATGTTATATATATATATATACTATGTTTTTTCTTTAACAATTTTTTTTTTTTAATTTACTGATAGAAATGTACAGTTTATGACAATAAATATGTACAATCATGTGAATTATAAAGCATCATATATCCATATTCTTGCTAAAATCACACAAATAATAAAATTTTGATCGCATATTTTCACTAAAATACTTTTTACAAGATGTTAGAAGATTTCTAAATGTAACAATACAATTTAATGGATATAATAATGGCCTTTTATATGCATTAAGTTCGTCCCCGTACTTAAGAATTTGAATTACTAAAAAAGTGAAAAACAACTTATACGAATGAAACAAATGCAAAATAAAGAAATATATTTATTTCAAATTATTCTGCTATAATATTAAAAAAAAAAAAAAAAAAAAAAAGGGTAAAATAATTAAAACTACTAATAGATTGAAATTAAAAAAAAAAAATTGTACAAATGGCAGACTGGCCATCCATTTTTTTTCAATCTCAACATAAATGTAAATTATGTTTTTTATGAATTATATTGTAGGTATTAAGTTTTTATAAAAGGTTTTTCTTATAATTTCTTTGAAATCCATAGGAACAGAATATGTTTCTGGGTCATATAAGTCATTAAATTGAAGTTTAAATATTTTCTGATTTTGAAGACTACAATAAATTTCATCAAGTATATCATATATACTATAATCATCAAGTATATATCATATACTTGATATACTTAAAAATTTAAAAAAATAAGTTAGTGCAAATAGCAGACTGGCTATCCATTTTTTCAATCTCAATATAAATGTAAATTATATTTTCTATTAATTATATTGTAGGTATTAAGTCTTTATCAAAAGGTTGTTCTTAAAATTTCTTTGAAACCCATACGAACAGAATATGTTTCTGGGTCATATAAGTCATTAAATTGAAGTTTAAATATTTTCTGATTTTGAAGACTACAATAAATTTCATCAAGTATATGATATATACTATAATCATCAAGTATATATCATATACTTGATAAATATACTTGAAATACTTGATATACTTGAAAGTTTAAAAAAATAAGTGAGTACAAATAGTATTTATCCATTTTGTCGATCTCAACATAAATGTAAATTATATTTTTTTATGAATTATATTATAGGTATTAAGTCTTTATAAAATGTTATTCTTATAATTTCTTTGAAATTCATAGGAACAGAATATGTTTCTGGGTCAAATAAGTCATTAAATTGAAGTTTAAATATTTTCTGATTTTGAAGACTATATAATAAACTTCATCAAGTATATATCATACACTTACGTTCGCAGTCATTTAAAACTCGAAATATAATTTTACCTTTAGTTTTCTCAGATTAACTATTTATCAGTCTGAAATTGCTATCCTAATAATACAAATCATTTCTATGTGTATTTATAGTATATAACCAGTCAATGGTGCCTTGGGCTAATATGCATAACACTTAGCTCAGCAAGTGAGCAAATGCTGCTTAATAGAAATCATTCAGAAATCGGAAAGATTTCTATGAAAGTGTATTGATATAAATTTCTTCCCTTAAGGTGAAAATGTATCATTCACAATGATATAAAACTTAGTTAATACTGCAGTTGTTTCCAGCGCCAATTAGGCAATTTTTATTTTGGCAAGAATTACTTTTAAAAGACAATAAGATTAAAAAGAAATAGTTTCAATGAAAAATATTGATTAAAACGCTGTGTGGTTTTAATTATGTTATAACTGATACAAAACGTTAGAATCGGGCATTGTTAAACTTGTTTTCGGAAATATTTAGAAATAACTAATAATGACATGTAAATAATACATCAAATTATGACTTAAGCGGTACCTTATCATTTCCAACGCGTATGTCTGAATACGATTAAATTTTAAATTACGTATCTTGTTATATGTTTTAATCTGACGAACATAGTTATAAAATTACTAATGAAATTATTTCCAGCTCAGTATATGTATTAAAACAATTTCTGTTCGTCAATTGTTACCTATTAAAGACAATAAGATGAAAAAGAAAATGTTTAAGTGATAATGATTTAAAAGGTGAATTGTTTTTAACTATATTTTAAGTAAGAACCTGGGTGACAGAGTTGCACTTGGACTCATTGTAAAAAATATTCATAGTGTAAATACAATAAATTGTTTTTTGAAATACATTTCGGATTTGTTTGCCCTGGGCGAGTGCGGATTGCCGGTGACCGCTAATATTCCTATAGATAACAAAAGTTCATGTCGAATTGTCGCCTAAAAAAAAAAAAAAACCCAAACTCTAAAGTTTTATCAAAATCACTGCAGAAGTTTCCTAGAAAAGACAAGTTTTGGTTATATTTTGGCGGAATACGGATTACCAACGACTGTTAATTTTCCTGAACAAGGAGGTACGCCAGACAGATTTTTCATCTCAATAACTCCTAACCCTTTTTTTTTTTTTTTTTCAGAAGTTTCCACAAAAAATCAAGTTTTTCACATATTTTTAGCCGGGTGGAGTACGGGTTACCAGTGAAATTTAAACATTCTAAATGGGAGGTTAAGTCAGGTCTAATTATCATCTCAAAAACACACTAAATTCAGATGGAATTGTAAAATCTACGAGCAAAAACCCCTAACTCTAAATTTTTATCAAAATCTTCCAGGTGATTGCTAAGAAAACCATATTTCTCTGCCATATTTTGTCACGGGTGCAGTGTGGGCTAATAATAAAAGTTAATTTTCATGACGATAAGGACAAGCCAGATTTGTCTCTAAAAAAGTTTTTTTGTCAAAATCATTAGACCCATTCACGAAAAAATCAATTACGGTTTCTTGAAACCAAACAAATTAACCTTAATAGCAATTATTTACAACATTATACCTAGAAAGATCAATTAACATACATAATAAGTTCTATCGAGATATCTCGCTTATTACTATTATTAACCCCTTCCACTCCAGGGACGTACGTGCGTACGTCCTAGTGTTAATAGCCATTAATACCATGGACGTACGTGCATACGTCCAAAGAAAGTATACGATACTATTTCAAAATTATAATCTGGTATTTCATACATTTACACTACAGCTAGCCTGGAGCGGAAGGGGTTAATTAAACTTGGCAATACCTCTGTATATCACCAATCACCTTTTATTTTATTTTATGCCTTCATATCTAAATCTATTTAAATTTATAATCACTTTATCAAATATTTCAGAATATATAATGTGATATTTCAGCTATTGATTCCTTCTAGCCATTAAATTTCAAAACTTAATAATAATATAAATATTTCGTGCCGTAACTGCCATTGTATTGCTTCCGATGTATATTGAATTATCAGATCTCCAAAGAAGTGCTTCTGGAATTTGATGATGCATGTGCAAATACATTTAAGCGTTTTCCAATATTGTGATATGAATGTGTATTAGATACTTTGGTGTAACTTATCATTAAGGAATGGTGAATGATGTGTGTTGGTATACATGCGACCGGAATGAATAAATCTGGTATAGAATTAGGAATAACTATTTCGAATATTGTCACTAAGCCTAATATTTCATGCTTCCAAACTGTACACGTCAGTCAATATTCATCAATGTAATTTACTTGCTATATTAATCGCGTGTATAAAATCTTAATTTGAAATAAAACTATATTAAAGCTCCATGTTATGTCATTATGGAAGGTAATGGAGATAAATGATTTCAGTTTATGGGTAATTCGAAGCACATGTGGCAAAAACTCACGCATCTTCCCCACATTTTAATAAAAAAATATACCGGAAGAAAATGTAATAACTTGATGTTATTGAGTGGTGGGGAAAAAACAGATAAAAATGGCAAAGATCAGTATGCAAAATGATTATAAAAAGGAATATCATGGATTTAAGTATCATGGGAATGAAACGTACCATAAATTAACCTTTCCATAAATGACCGGAGATTTTCGAATTTTGACGTTTTGTCAAATATCTAGGAAAATTCTTGTTGAAACTATGAACGTGTAAGGAGGTGCCATTAATTACGTGAGGCGGTTTTGGTGATTTTCCCCTTGGTGATATTTCGTGAGATTTGGCTTGATCCCCACACTTGACCCCCTCCCCTAATCTCACGTGAGATTTTTCAAAATTCGTACTTTATCTGTAAATGCGTTCGATTTATTTCAAAAAACACAATTTGCTTTGTTATTTTAAGTCTAGTTAAAACTAGTTTTTAAGATTGCATAGATCGTATTCTAGAATCACAGTGATAAAATTGAACAACAAAATACTTAAATAGAATTCAACTCAATTTTCTCGCAATTTTACACTGGTTTTTTTTTTTTTTTCGGGAAAAAAATTACGTGATATTTTCCGAGACCCCCCCCCCCCTCTCCCACACGTGAGATTGGGTGAGATTCGGTGACCCCCTCCCCCCTGAACACCTCACGTAATTAATGGAAGCCCCCTAAAGAACATGTTATATCTCATATACTTCAGAGAAAATTTTGTCCCAAAAACGTAAAGGGGACTAGTAAAAAAATTAAAGTAAAAACAAAATTTTGAGGATCATCCTATAAAAAGTAATACTTGAAATTTGTTCTGGCTGTAGCATGTAGTTATCAGATTTATTATTATTATTATTATTATTATTATTATTATTATTATCTGTATTCATTTATATGAAACTGGCGCTTATATTCTTTAAAATATAAAAGTTTCGTTAAAATTTGAAAAAAAAAAAAAAAAATTCTTGTTATAATAGGGAGAATATTAAAATATACAATGTTATTTTCAGGAAAATTGACATATTACATAAGATTCAGCATCCATCAATCAAAAAATAAGAAATTTTAAATACCTGATAAAATATGAGCATTTTTACTGAGCAATTCTGAACTGCGCATGCGTAAACTTCAAGAGAATTTCATTTGCATAATTTATTAGCCAAATGTATTGAGCTATTTATTCGAAAATTCCATGCAAATATCGTGAAAATTTAAAAGTTATCGTTGTTAGAATTAACTGAAATGCAGTTCTTCTTTAAAAAAGAAGAAATGATGGGGGGGGGGGGATCTCAATATTTATTTGCAATAAACCTATGTTACTACCATTGATTGAATAAAAATAAAAATTTGGATAAAACCTCTAATACATTTTTTTGTTGTTGTTAGAGGAACTAAAAATCAGTTCATTCTACAGTCGGTAACAAAAGTGTCCGAACACTAGCAAAAATTCCTATATAAAAAAAGTACACTTAATACAGTTTTGTTAAATAAATCCTTGTTGAATCCTGTTCTTAGTCAGTCTAAGAACCTGATTCGACAAGGATTTATTTAACAAAACAGTATTAAGTGTACTTTTTTTACATAGGAATTTTTGCTAGTGTTCGGATACTTTTGTTACAGACTGTACCGACGAAAACGTTTTGAATTATCTCGGTATATACTTTGGGGGTATTCATATAAGTAGCTCAATACATTTGGATAGTAAATTATGGAAATAAAATTTCGTTAAAATTTGCACATGGGCAGTTAAAAATTATTTAGAAAAAATACTCATATTTCATTAGGAATTTAATATTTTTATATTTTGATTACCTTATGTTGTGTGCAAAGTAGTATGTCAAGTTTTCTAAAAAAAGGCATTGCATTGGATTTACAGTCGGCTGCAAAATTATTCGAGCACTAGCCAAAAATTCCTATATTTAAAAAGTACAGTTAAGACTGTTTTGCTGAGTAAATCCTTGTCGAATCATGTTCTTAGACTGATTAAGAACATGACTCGACAAGGATTTATTTAACAAAGCTGTATTAAGTGTACTTTTTTTTGGCAAGGATTATTGCTAGTGCTCGAATAATTTTGCAGCCGACTGTAATACACTACAAATTTTAATAAAGTTTTTTTTTTTTTTTTTTTTTTTTTTCCAGTGTTTTAAAGAAATCTTTATATAGCCAGTCTCATATAAATGAATACGGATAGTAAGAAGGAGCCCTATAAACATATCCTACAGCCAGAACACACTTAAAGTATTAACTTTTACAAGATGATCTCAAACATTTTTTTTTTTTTTCCCTTTTCAATATCTTCTTTTTTATTTTTTTTTTATTTTTTTTTTTTCGGAGAAAAGCTTTTTCTGAAATAAGGAGGTATTTCAGCCCAAGTTCAGCCAGAATTAAGGCTAAAGTTTAAGGATAGTTTGTAACAATTTTTCTAGATATCTGTCAAGATGTCTGAACAAGAAAGTATCTGGTCATTTATGGAAAAGTAGTGTAATAGAGGTTCGATATTTCTTTAATATTCAACTGGACAAAATGGGGATACCCAGAATTTTTTTATATTTTTTAAGAATCTTTTTTATTATTATTGTTTACTTATTACTGTAAGTATGTTTATTTCTAAGGAAATATTAATTTTTAAGGAGTGGTTATTATGATGAAAACAGTTTATACAGGTTTCGTACGGACCCGCTTTTTTTCCATAAGTCTCACACCACTATTCTTAACCCGTTAGTAGTCGCTAGTTGCCAGATTTTTTTTATTCAATAGCTGCATAAATGTTTTAGAAGTGGCATTGAAGGCGAATAAAATCGAAGAAACGTCGATTATATCACTTCTTAAAATTATTGGTGACAGTTGAAAAAAACGTACGCAATCTGTACCAGGTGGCGCTGTCTATAGCGACTACTAACGGGTTAAGCAATAGAATTCCCCTAAAGTTTTATAGACTTACTTTGTAACGGAAATCTTTTTTTTTTTTTTTTTTTTTAATTACTGGTATAAGACTCAGGGGGAAAATAAGGCCCGTACGAACCCTTTTATAATAAATATTACCGCATTTTCTAATAAAAATTTATTTTAAATAATTAACTAAAAAATAAATATTTTTTGAAATATTATTTTTTTACCATTTATAAACTATAGTAAGCATTTATATATTATTCTTCCTAAAAAATATTTAATGTTTGACTTAGCTCAAGAATTAATTTTCAATATACATATACCTGCCAAATCCTGATTAATATTCCGTAGTGTTGTTAGTCCCGCCCTTTTTTTTCCCATGAATAAATTTATAGAGTAATATTCTCTAAATGCAATTATGGTTAAATAAGATGAAAAATAGTCTAAAATATACTGGTGTGTAAAAAGGTTGGGCTAACAATACTATGGGATATTAATTAAGATGTTGGCAGGTATATGTACATCTTACATCTAGCTTTATTTTTTAATTTAATTATTATTTATTTTTCATCATTATAACTTATAATGACTCCTATTTCTTTTTTAAAAAAATTGTTGATAGGAAATTGATAGAAAAAATTATGCTTTTTTAAAATTTACAAAAACTATCAAAAGAGTTTATTTATTTATTTATTTATTTAAAGCTCAATCACACTGTATAATTGTTAAATATTCTATTTCAATGATTTTCAATTGTATTGTTTATTAATACATGCATAAATATTTTTTACTTTAAAACTGATGTTTAATAAATTTTAATTTCAGAAAGAGAAATATTGTTGGTAAATTTATAATAAATTTGATAATTAACGCCACGTAGAGAATTGTTAAATTTTTAATTTAAATTTTAATAATCAGTAATCAATTAATTAATAGAAAACTAATTATTTTAAATGTAAATATAAATACTTTTTAAACTAATTATTGTTTTTATTACTTTAATAAACGTAATTTGTGAAATTTAAATATACGCATGATTATGCATAATTCCTGTGTTAATAAACAGCGAGCAATATTTTAAAACAACTAACTTATATAACATCATAAAACATTTAATGAATTCTAAAAATCATTAATTGTAAATAACACTAATTAGTCAAGAAAATAATGTTCACGTAATAGAATCAAATCTATTTATTTTCTTTGCCAGTTTAATCAATAATTTCTAAGACTATATTTGAAATAATTTACAAATTAAAAAGAAATGTTTTAAAATGGGATTTTTTATTACTTATGCAAGTATGTAAATTCTTTTTAAAAAATTTAATTAACTAATTAAACTTATAAAATAAAACGTACAGATTTAGATTTATTTAAAGTTTGATTTTCAATAAAGGAGTTTACTTAAATAAATATCGGTCAGTTCTTCTAAGAAGGAAACATTCAAAAGGTGTCGTCTTCAAAAAATATAGAAAAAAAAATATATGTGATTCTACTCTTCATAAAACACCAGAAAGTGAAAAAAATATCGGCTGAAATAAATTACAGCGACCACAAAAAATTGTCAAAATCAAGCATTTTTGGCGATTTAGTGCTGTTACGCGATAAATTCGCTAGCACCAAAATTGCCGTGTGCGAACAGAACCATGTTTTGCTTCTCCGCCAAGTACTCAAAATCAATCGCCTAACAGAGTGAAATCGCCAAATATACTTAATTTTGATAATTTTTTGCGGTCGCTGTAATTCATTTCAGCAGATCATTTTTTCACTTTCTGGTGTTTTATGAAGAGTACAATCACATATGTATTTTTTTTTTAAGACGACACCTTTTGAATGTTTCCTTGTAAGTACAATTAAATTAACCCAAAAATTTGTGTTAAAGTATATGATATTTGTACGCAAGCCTATAAATAGAAAAATTGCGCAAAAAGTGTTTCGGATTAAAATAATTAAGAAGGACCCTACATATAAAAATATAAATCTCTAGACTAAAAATCTAGGCACGAGTACAACAGGAAAACAGCAACGTCCATTGCTTCTTTTAACTTAAAACTGTTACTACATGCTTTTGCAATTTATAATACTTGTTTTTTTTTTTTGTTTTTTTTTTATTATTTAAGATATTAATCAATTTACGATATTTTGATTAACTTGTTAGTCTTCAATTTCTCTAAGCTGTCTATAAAACACAAACTTACTTCTGATGAAACTTTTTAAATAACTTTTGTATGATTTTATTAATACAAAAATCTACAACACCTAGTATCATATAAGTTCATGTACTATAATTTAATCGTATCATTGGTTAAATTATACTGCAGTTATTTAACCATTTTCTCTTTTCATTGTGAAAGACAAAAGAATTCTAATTAGTATTTACTTATTTTTTCCTCCACGTCTTTATCTGCTTGAAATTAAGTAACGTTAGTAAGTTAGAAATAATTAAGAACAACCCTTTATCAGAGTATAACTGTTGACACCAGTACTGCATTAAAGAGCGATATCTGATACTATTTTCTACCCGAAACATTTAGCAGTGTATGATATTCGCTTATTCTTATTTAAAGTAATAATCAATTTATAGTATTTTTCTGATTTCTGCTTTTTCAATTTCTAAAATTGTATATTAAATACACAATTACTTCTGAATTACTTCTTATATTAAATTTGTAAGTTTAATATATCTGACTACGAATTGAACAAAATACACGAATAATACAAAAACAATTTAATGGACTCTTCCCAGAGTCATCTGCTCAATCACGTTATATAGAAAATCAAACAATCCAATTCAATTAAATATTGTTTTTAAGAACAAAAGTGTTAATGTTGTGCATTTGTAAACAGTAAATTAATTGTATTTGTAAGTTTAATAATTTTTAAAAAATACTTTATATGTTTATTTATTTGCACCTGTAAGAATCGATTTTTGTATGTTGTATTGTAGTGTTACTGTTACATCAACTGATCTAGCAATAAATAATAGCTTGTTCTTGTGGAATGTTTACGGATTAAAATTTTAAATTTTAAAACGTTTCCAGTTAAACTGAATCGCATTAAGATGTTACAACAAGTTAATTAACTTATCTACTGGCCTAAATGGCTTTACACCGTACGATGTTGCACTGTCAGGGATTTAAGTGCTAAAAATCAGCGTACTTAACATGTTCTCCATGAGCATTAATAACAAATATAAACTAAATGATGATTGTAAATGTATACAGCAAACCAAAGATGAGGAATAATTATATAAAATGGATTAAAAATGATGATGTATAAAACAAATAACACACATTAAATCAGATTAATCAAAAATAAGAATAGAAGAATAGAAAATGTGTTATTTCAGCAATCGCTATAGATATAGAAGATTTCGTCTGCTCTTTGTTTATCTATGTCATATGACCTCTGACGTCAGGTGCGAAGGGCCCATTCAGATTCATCAGAATGAAAATGTAGACACAAATAAATACTGCATTAAAACAGACAACAACGTCTGTCGCAGCTTTTGATCCGAAACAGTTGTTGCTTGTTTTTAAAATTTATTCTATTCTCTTATTTTTATTTAATGTATTAAGCAATTTAGGGTATTTTGCGTAAGTTATTGTTCTTTATTTTCTCTAATTTGTCTATAAAACACAAAATTATTTCTGATGAAAATTTCTTAAATACATTTCACATTTTATATATTGTAACACGCTAAATCCAAACAACTACGCGTTTGTTAAAGAGCTTCTCATTATTGAGCCACTTTCGCTGTTTTGTTGTTGTTGTTGTTTTTAATGAAATTGAGAGCGCTGTCTCCATTCTTGGCAAAATATCACTAGATATTTTTTCAATTCATAAAGTGAAGTGAAAAGATTTATTTTTAGTAGTTAGTAAGTTGTTAGCTGCAAGATGTTGCAATGACCTGTAAGAAGAAGATGTAACCGCCTAATGTAGTATGATGTTCTTTTTTTATGCCGCGCGAAAACCCAAAAGGGGTTTGTAAAAGTTGTATATATTTTGTACCTGTATATATATAAACTAGTTAGTTGTAGGGCGATTAAGGCGCCCGTTGAAAATCATCATTTCATTTTATTTATTTCTCACTTCAAATAATTCTTTTGCTAGGAAGCCCATGCGAAATTTTCGCACTTTATTTATCCCTTCGTTACCTATAAAATTTAAAATTATTATTATTATTATTTTATAGACGCCATTTTTTCTATATGCATGAGCAAATTTAATATTTTATCATTTTTTTTTCCTTCGCGTGAAAGCATATTTCATTTTATACTGAAAAAAATAAATAAATAAAATAAAATAAAATAAAATTGGCAACAATTAAAAATTTAAATGTCTATTTTAAAGCTATGTATATTTTCATATTTTAAATAATTTTTAAAAATATAATCAAAAACTCGTTACAAATAAGGTACCAAATGAAAGGGGCGATTTTTCTGAATCCGTCGGATTAAACAGATTTTCTTATTTAATTAAAGATATAAATTAATGTCACCGGAGTACTCTCTTGAAGTATTGCTCTTGAATTTCATTATAATATATAATTTTGTAAATATCTATATTTATATATATATCCCTCTGAACAAATAAAACATATAGCAGAAATTTAGAGCTACTGGTATAGCATAACGTTATTAAATGCTAAATATTACAAAAAAAGAGAGAGAGAAAAAAAATAAACGAAAAGAAAAAAATCAATTTAACGATAAAGAAAACTTAATCATACCAGTGATTAAATTATACTACTACAGTTATTTAATCATTTTCTCTTTCAATTATGAAAGACAAAAGAAGTTTTATTACTATCTCTCCCATTTTTTTTTTTATCTCTGTCTTTCTCTTCTTGAAATTGAGTGTCACAGATGTTACGTCTACATACTTTGTTATCCTAATTTGTATAATTTCATCAGTATTTTAGGAATGAACCTTTTCGGGTGCAAATTTTGTAGAAGATTACCAGACGGCACTACCCAGTGCGACAGAAAAAATTTCGATTCTTTGCTCTGGGCTATCGTAACAGTATTCCAAGTGAGTTATTTATTTGATTTCTAACACTTTTGATGAAAATAATCTTTATTAATTGAAATCTAATTTTAGTGGAAACGGAAAAAGAAATCGTTGTTCTTGTTACAGTATATCGATTAATCGAAACGTTCGTTGTTATATCAATATAATTGTTTTATATTAAATCATATGGTGTAATAGTTATTTTGTACATACATATATCATTATTTTCATTTAATATTGGGATATCTTTTTATTCTTTATTGGTAATTATTTTTGTTTGGCTCTTATTGTTGATTTTAATCAGATGTCGAGCAAATTAATAGAGATATGTTGGATTTTTTAATCTATTGCTATTATCAATAACATCTTAGTATTGTGTCCCTTACAAACTAATATAACCTTGAGAACGACGTTGTAAGAGGGAAAGTATTTTAATCGAATTCTCCTACATTCTTAATTACTTTGGATTACTCTTAATTTGTTATATTATTTCTGTTTGAATTGCTTGATTTGTTTAATTTTAACCTTGTTACACATAGTTTTAAGATATTATTATATACATATATATATATATATACACTGAGGAAAAACTATACCGCCTTCATCTAGAATGAATAAGTGATCAATTTCTAAATCCCTTAACTAAAAATATAAATTTACGAGCTATGCGCATAAGGCATACCAATAAACTGAATATTAGGCGAAATCATCGAGAATTTCTAGATGGTGAAACAATATTCTGAATATTCCGAATCCTTTGTATTGCGATAAATTCTCGCTTGATTTTCTAGAATTGTGTCATATACTAAGATTATAGTTGCTGAAACTCGCCTCTTGTATTCGCATTTATTTGCAGAGATTTTTAAATAACTTTGTCCTCGAGAATATAGGCAAACGCTCTAGAATTCTAATAGGGTTTTTTAAACTCGCTTTCAAAGGGGATTAGAATTTATAAGGATGACATGGAACTATTTTTTCTAGAGCCAGAATTTAAATTCTAGATGTCAGTTACAGAATTTTTTCTCAGTATATATATGGGATTCTTCTTCTTTTTCTTTCATTTTTGGATAAAACTATGTGTATGCCTTTCATAATCTATACAAAGTTTTGCTTAAACTCTTCGTTGAGTAAAATTTAATTATTGACCCAAAATGCTAAGAACTAAAAAACAGAAAATCCACAAAATGTCTGTTTAATATTTAATAGTTCCTTTGAGATAGTATAGGACCATAATAAAGAAGAAATTTCTGACCAAGTTTTATACATCTATAGCATGTGTTGAGTAAAAATTGGAAACCATACATGCGTCCATGTGCTTATATCTGCGTGTATACACGTATACATGTGTCATTGCATGTAAATTTATGTAGTAATGTTCATGCATAGTGTATACATAGATTTTCATGCATATATGGTAGCTAAAGTTAACCTTCCGGTATAAACTACATACTATAGCTAAAAAGTGCAAGCAAAATTATACTATTTTTGATGTGCATGATAAGATAGGATAAGATGAATGTATCGAAGCTGAATGAGAGTGCCCTAGTATCAGTCTACCACCATGGGATAATATCGAACGCCTCATGTCATAGACTGAGACGTAGCATTTAGTTTATGACAGTGTCTGCTGATCAGTAGAACTGATTTCTCTTAACATAAGAATAGTATAACTAATACTATTAATTTATAAGCACAAATATACGAAATATATGATGAGTATCAGAGTTCATCTGTGCCAACTCGTTTCTTTTCTTAAACAAACTAAAGAAATCTAGTAAAAATGATGTAATAAAACGTATTCTTTGTAATTGTGTCATAAAATTGTGGTGTTTAAGTTTCTTTCCTTAAACATGCTAAAGAACTATAAAATATGGTAAACATACATATAATGAAATATGTCTCACATGTGGTGATTTGCCGCAAAATTAGAGGGTGGTCTTTTTTTTTTTTTTTTTTTTTTTTTTTTTTCCTTTGACGTGCCAAAAACATATGAGAAAGAGTAAACGTAAACATAACTATCTATTTAATAATTTCTTCATATTCCATCTGGTGCTTTGCCGCAGATTTACAGTATAGTGTTAACTCTTTCTTTCCTTAAATGTGTTAAATAAATGTCAAAGATAGTATGCATGAATTTCTAAAAATATATGAAACATAATTTCTTAAAATTAAAAAGTTTAATAAAATATCATGTGCTATTAACAATAAGATAACATAACAGTCATTTTCATAGACGTTGGGTTAAAAACATTTTATGTATTAAAATAGTTTAAATTCATAAATATATATATATATACAGTAAACTTTTCATTATTAAACAAAATTATCAAATGCGGCAGCATCGTATTGCAATTTTATATTAACAACAGATAGTACAGTCGACAGCAAAATTATTTCTAAGAAAATGATTCGACAAGGATTTATTTAACAAAGCAGTATTAAGTGTACTTTTTTTACGTAGGAATTATTGCTAGCGCTCGAATAATTTTGCTGCTGTCTGTAGATTTTGCAATTTGACTACAGTCACAGTAAAAAAAAAAAAAATACACAAAGGTATTACAAGCATTCTTCTTTCGTCAACATCATTGGTCTCAACTTAATATTATCACCTGAATACTTATTCCAAAGAGATTATATTGAAAAAAGAATACTTTTAATACCTTTGTATGGACAATATCCATTTTCTTGGGTTCGAGGCTAAATCATATCCAACATGTAACTTCTGATTCTCGATTTCCCTATGAATTTCCCTCTAGATACAAATATTTCCCTACGCAATGCAAACATTTCCCCATAAAGCATAAATGTAAACATTATAATCCTGCATTTTTCTCTGTAATAGTCACGTGTCAGGGGTTTATTACGTAACGCGGATAAAGTCCATTGTAAGTGTAGTCAAGTTGCTATTTACATATATTCAAAAGGCCTTGTAATGTTAATATACCTGATGAACTCTTTAACAACGAAAAGCTTAGTGTATAAGTTTTTGTTTATGTAGTTTATGTATTTTAATATCTAAAACGTTAACTCTGTATGTATTAAAGTAATTTTTATCTTACCTTATATATTTTGGAATTGGTAATTCTTCATGTGAAGATTTACCAATTTAATGGGGTTTATATTTTTCTTTCTTTGAACATATAAAGAAAATATCAACAATTGTAAACTTTATTGTAATAAAATATACTACATTTTGTAAAATATTATTTGTTATTACATACTAATGAATATTTATTTTTTATTGTCTAGATACTTACTCAAGAAGATTGGAATGTTGTTCTTTTTAACGGAATGGAGAAAACATCTCACTGGGCGGCACTATACTTCGTGGCACTGATGACTTTTGGAAATTATGTTCTCTTCAATCTTCTCGTCGCTATTCTAGTAGAAGGCTTTTCGGCAGAGGTTAGCATTCCAACACTGTGGGAACTTCTTTGGGTACAGGAAGGCATATATCTATACTTTTCAGATGCGTTGCCGCTTTTTTGAAGCTATTGCCAACATTAGAAGCCTTGGCTGCTTGTTCTTCTTATCATCTACCGAGGGCATTTAAGAGAAAATGATGGTTCATAAAACCTTTTAAAAGGATAATCAACATTTGTTGGCGATACAGCGTCTTTCATAGATTTATGCAGTATCTTTCATAGATATAACAGTTATATACAGTGTCTTTCATAGATACAATAATTAGTTTAGATATAGCGTTCCTATACTTTTGACCACGGATTTTGGTATCCGAAATAAATTTGCAGTAACAGCCATTTGAGTGTCAAAACAATTGCTAAATGAATAAACGGTTGATCGAATTTTTAAATCAAATCAACTTACCAAATTGTCTTTTTTTTTTTTTTTTTAAGTAGATTTTTTTTTTTTTTTTTTTTTTTTTTTTTAGTAGTAGTTTTTATTATTACTATTATCATTATCATTATTTATTTATTTATTTATTTATTTGTACAATTAAAATAACAAGTAAGGAAAAGGAGAAAATTTGTATAAATTGATATTTCGATCCAAAAGCTCATAAATAAGTGCAATAAAAATAATATTTAGCAAGTTAAATGAATGAGTGAATCGATTTTTTATATCGATTCAATTAATTGTAATTGACTATTTTTTATATTCAAAAAACCGCACGAAAATTATTTCATAATTTAAAGAGTTTAACTGAAAAAAATCAGGTTCATTTCAATATGAATTCAGTTTTCCTTTCAATATGTGTCTGACTTTTATTGGTTGCATTGGTTGTTTATTTTTATATAAATGATGCCAAAATGTTCTATATATACGTTAGCCAGTTATTTCTATTAAAAAAAAATTAAGTTTAATACTAAGCAGAATTCTTAATCTGAATCATTACGCAAATGTTATTATTATGTTTCAGTCATAATAATTATTACATATAATTTTTATAGTGAAAAGAAAAGTACAATTTCACATGGTAAAATTCTTTACTCTAAAACCTTAATGCTTATTAATATATTAATTACATGTCCTTATTTTATCTAATTTAAACTTTTACACAAGGAATCGTTCTTTACCTGTTTTTGAAGACGGAGGATTCTCGTCTAAACTGTTCGAAAGTTCTAAATAAATTTCAGATTTATTTTTTAAAGGTGAGTTAACGAAAATAAAAAGCTTAGTTGTGATGCCTTGGAGAATAAATGAAGCTTTTGAGTTAGTAATAAAAATATTTTGCAATTTTCGGCAATTCTTACTTTTTAAAAACAATATAATTTAGGCTACTGCAGAAACAGTCTTATCGCTTTGCTATTTTAGCTACGCTTGATTCCTTTTTGAAAAAAAAAAATTCACTTATTTTTCACACAAAATAAATTTTAAAAAGTAAGCATAAATTGTAACCTATGCTACATAGCATTAAATAGAGTATCTGTAACATCTGAACTTAAAGGTTATAATGTGAAAGATCTATATATTTCTAGATTATACGGCATTTTATATTTTTACTAGATGTACATTTGGTAATATATTTTTATCTAAAAAATTTGTTTCTTTGTTGAAAAGTGTCTATTCTATTTTTGAGATTCTAGTGCTACAAAAAATTAGGTTTTATTTAAAATTCTTTAAAACCTATAAAAAAAATTCCTATGTTTATATACGAATACGCAATTTAATAGTTATTCATCAAATAAAGAAGAATAAGTAATATGACGAGGGGTGTCCGAGATGTTAGTTACGTTTTGTGAATGAAAAGATCACTATTTTTCCAAGTCATTTTTATTTTTATATGTAAGGTCATTTGTTAAACTATTTTCTACATAGTTTTCTCTGATGTTAAACAGTTATTATTCCTGGTAGCCAACTTGCACAATAGCTTATATCTACTTCTTTTAAAAAAGCTCCCGCTAGTGGTGACAGCCATATCTTCAAAACCATTTTCGTGTTGTCCTTTCATTAATAGCTCTGATTTGGAAATTGATGTTTGATCTACAAAAACAAATGGTAGTCAGACAAGAAGAATGACCGAACCCTAGACCACATGTGTGATTAGAGAGTGCATTCAACACTACATTTCCTATTTAAAGGGAAACGAACACTGAGAAAAAAAATTATACCGCCTTCCCCTAGAATGAATAATTGATCGTTTTCTAAATCCCTTAACTAGAAATATAGATTTCCGAGCCATGCGTGTAAGGCACGCCAATAAACTGAATAGATGAAATTATCGAGAATTTCTAGTGTACACATTTCTAGATGGTGCAACAATATTCTGAATATTTTAAATGTTCTGAATCATTTATATTGTGAGAAATTCTCACTTGATTTTCTAGAATTGGGTAATAAACCAAGATTATAGTTGCTGAAACCCGCCTCTTGTAGTCTCATTTATTTGCAGAGATTTTTAAATAACTTTGCCTTCGAGAATATAGGCAAACGCTCTAGATTTCTAATAGGGGCTTCTAAAACTCGCTTTCCAAAGGGACTAGAATTTATAAGGATGACATGGAACTATTTTTTCTAGAGCCACAACTTAGATTCCAGATGTCAGTTACAGAATTTTTTCTCAGTGAAGATTGGGGATCATTTTCATCGGTCACATGATGAGTGAAACGGCCACATCTGTCTGTAAGTACAGCGAAAAACCTTTGACACCCCTTATTCAAAAGTGGGTTGAGGGGCACGACAAGCGAGCTTCCTTGATGAAAACTTGAAAAGTACTCTTCATGTGATTTTTTATGTTGGTTACATTCTTCGATGAAGGATGCGAACTCTATTCAAGTATATGCTCTAGGGACAGAACTGATGAGCGAGTTTCTCAAACTTCCTTTGAGGGTACTAGCAGTATGGGACTGAGAATTGTTTTGAAGAGAGACAATTCCTTAAATAGCCTTTCTCTCACTTTATTCTTAATTGCATGGCGAAGGTGTTTCAGAGTCTCGGAGTATCAAGCATCAGTGGGGAGTTCTTTATTTGTCTTGTACATTTTAGGGGATCACTACAAACTAAAATAACGACACAGGTTGAACTTAACGACGTACATGGAAAAATGCGTGACAAAAAAGACTTATGCGCATGTTCGTAGTGCTTTCTGTAGTAATGTGTCACAGGCGAAAGAACGAAACTGAACTTATTTCCCGGACATGCCTCGTATTCTACACAAAAATGAAAAAAAGAAAAAAAAAGAAAAAGAAAGAAAGAAAATGTTATCTATTAGTAAAAAGTTACAAAATATATTCTTTGAATATATTTATAATTAAGAAGTTAATAGCAAATACTACACATGAATTCTCATATTGTATCATATTAAGATTTTTTCAAAACACTCATATTTTTGCTTAATTCTTTTCACACTTGCAATATACAATTTTTGCTTTTGCAATTATTTTTACACTTATTACAATTTTTCTTACAAATATTGATTTTTCTTTGCACGGATATATGTACTTTTTTTTTTTAACAAATTTTTTCACCTTGGAATGCAGATAGCACATCTAAATTCCGCTGGCATTATTTCGTAAAATAATAGCAATATCGCTTTGTTTTTTTTTTTTTCTTTGATTAATCGCTACAATTTCTATACTTTTATTCT
Organism: Salticus scenicus; assembly: GCA_963930645.1. Taxonomy (NCBI): domain Eukaryota; kingdom Metazoa; phylum Arthropoda; class Arachnida; order Araneae; family Salticidae; genus Salticus; species Salticus scenicus. The sequence continues at coordinate 65,932,277 of OZ005652.1, forward strand.
ATTTTTAATATTACGTTTCTTATATTTAAGCATTATATTAATTATTAACTAATTTTCTTTTAAAGAATTGCGTCATCTTAATTAGTTTAAAATATCTTTAAAAGCAATTTTTGAGTAAATTTGTGAGTGAAAATTTGACCTGGTAGAAAAAGTTTTAGAATTATACATATAACTCCAAATAAAAATGTATGGATTACCAAAAAAAAAATATATAAAAAAAAATTGTAATCCTTAAAAAATAAATAAAAATAAAATAATAAAACAGAATTTTGACAAATTTTTAAACAAATATATCATAATCTCTTTCTCGTTTATATATATATATATATATATATATATATACTGGGTGTCCCACAAGTCTGTAAGACATTTTAAATGTTCATAAAAATTAAAGAAATTGGTAGAATTGAACTTGGTTTGCGAAAATGTTATTCTTGTAAAGGGGGGATTTTTTAACAAAGAAAAAAACATTTTTGTCGATAGAAGGCGCTGTATCTGAGCAAATCACACAAAATCTATATTTATTTGCATGCAAACGTTTAAGGCACATTAATCCTATTATATGTGTCCGCTATCACCAGAAATTATCGTTTGCAAATAAGTTACAGCGTCGCTTACTGCCGCTTCAGTTGACGGTCCTTACCTGAGGAAAAGCATCTTCGATAATAACGCTTTATCCATCAAATCAACATCGCAATTAAAATTCATGTATGCGCAGATAGTTGGCAAATAAAAAACAATCTGGGTTAATCGTAAAACCGTGCAATTTATCTGCTTTGTATATTTATCATTATGCATTCGTGCAGCGGCCTCTATCGGCGAAAACTTTAACTATTTGTTTTTTTCTTTACTAAAAAAATTCCTCTTCACGAAAATAACTTTTTCGCGAACCACGTTCATTTCTACCAATTCCTTCATTTTTTATGAATTTTTAAAATGTCTACAGACTTATGGGATGCCCTGTATATAATTTAATTGGAATAGACCTTAACGCTGAAACATTGTTTTCTGTAGGTAAATAATTTTTTTCGGTAAGTAAGTGATTTATTTCTTCTAAGTTTTATTTTATCATCTTGTAATTCTTGGGTTGTATTTATCTTATTTTCTTGTTCAATTAATATAGTTTTTAGTAGGCGAATTAGACATTAATATTTGTTATACATTAGCTTTTTGTTTAGATACAGGCAGAAAATCACCTATATTTTTATAAAATAATTCAATTAATGCCCTTGGCTGAATATTGTATGCATTAATTTTTTTTTATTTTGTGTTTATCTTTTCTTTCTTAATTAAATCATATTACTTTCTGTAAATGTTCGAAAAAGTTTTCTTACATGTACAGTCGGTAACAAAAGTGTCCGAACACTAGTAAAAATTCTTATGTAAAAAAAGTGCACTTCATACGGTTTTGTTAAATAAATCCTTGTCGAATCCTGTTCTTAGTCAGTGTAAGAACATGATTCGATAAGGATTTATTTAACAAAACCGTATAAAGTGTACTTTTTTTACATAGGAATTTTCGCTAGTGTTCGGACACTTTTGTTACCGACTGTATCAGGTGTCTTATAAATGTGTAGACATTTTTTGAAAATCATAAAAATTGAAGGAATTGGTAAAATTGAACGCGTTTTCTGTAAAAGGTATTCTCATGAAGGAGGATTTTTTTTTTTTCTTTTTCAGTAAAGAATAAAAAAATAGTTCAATTTTTTGTCAATAGAGGGCGCTGCACGGATGCATAACGAGAAATATGCAGATGAGAGTCCTATAAATCTCACGGCTTTATGATTAACACCGCTTATTTCTTACTTTGCCTCCTACTTGCTCATAGATGAAGGTTTAATTGCGATGCTGACATGGTGGATAAAGCGTTATTGGTGAAGATGTTTACCCTCGGGTAAGAACTGCCGATTGAAGCTGCAGTTATTTGCAGTTGCAACTTGTTTGCAAACTGTAATTTGCGGTGATGGAGGATATATTAAATAGGACTTATGCGCATGTAAACATTTGCATGGAAATAGATATAGTTTTTCACGGAATGTGTGATTTACTAATGTAAGGTGCCCTCTATCGACGGAAATTTTAACTATCATTTTTTCTTTACTAAAAAAAAACTCCCCTCACGAGAATAACTTTTTTGCAAACCACGTTCCTTTCTACGAATTCCTTCAATTTTTATGAATTTTTAAAATGTCTACGGACTTATGGAACACCCGTTATATATATATAAAAACAGAGGGAGAGAAAAATAAGAAAAAAAGAGAGGAAGTGGGAGATTATGAAGTGCTCATTTAATATTTTATAAAAAATTATAATATATATATAAATACCCTAAAAATAATTAATGGATTCTTAATTGTTTACTCAAATGTAACAATAACACTAATAGAGAAAAATGCTCTAATTCGGTTTCAAAGGAAACACAGGAAATGCTTGAATTATTTAAAATGTGAATTTATCAAATAAATAGAAAACAGGAAATAAAATAAATGAAATAAAATGAACAGTGTTAATTAACAAAAATAATATCCTTTTCATTTATCTCGAATAATATCTTAATAGACAAATTCGCCTGTAGTAATGTTTGCTTTAACACAAATCAGAAAATACACAATTTCCGTCATTGATTCAATTTAATTTCATGTCATTGTTGCTAACGTAATTGTAATTAATTTATTAAAGAAACTAGATTTTATTTAGTCATGTTTTATTATTATTATTATTATTATTTAAACTGAAAGTATAAACTCAAATTCTCATTTTTTTTTTTTTCTGTCCCTGGCAGAATACAAAAACTTGGTATGTATTTACGTCATTCGTAAATGCATTAAACTTCATGCATCTAGAACTTTGAATTTAAAAAACTTTAAATTTAAAAAAAAACAAATTTAAATTAAAACAAAGTTGAACATTAAAAAAATAAACAAATTCCATTTAGATTTTTTTTCTTTTTAAGATCTATGAATTAAATAATTAGTGTAATTTTTCATTACAGTCTTTAGCAGAATACAAAAATTTTGCATTCTGTAATCCCAAACGCATTAAATATCTTATATGTATTTTTTTAATATTTGATTTTTTTTCCTTTTTTTTTGGGGGGGGGGGTTGGGGGGGGGGGGACTGAGGGTCTATTAGTCTCAATCTGGAATTTTTGCGTTGTCGATTTCGATAGTTGGACATTTGTCGAAATCTAAAATTTATTGAAAATATAATTGAATAATTTGAAAGCGATGTTATAAATTGAAAAAAGAAAAGAAAAAAAAAACTAATAGTCTCCGTCCTAAACTAAATTCTGCTTTTGTCAGAATTTCATCAAAATCGTTTATTATTATTATTATTATTATTGAAAGAAAAAGAAAAGAAAATTAATAATAATCAGTATCGTTACAAGCGATATCGAAAAAGTTTTTTTTAATAATTTTGAATTAGGAAATAAAAAGTGCGCGTGAAATAATATGAAATAAAAATAAGTAAAAAAATAAATTTAATGATTTAATGTTTTTGTTTTTCGGGGGCTGCTCATGCATATAAAAAATGCGTATTAAAACGAGTCGAAGAAGGAAGCGAAATAAGTATTGAGTTATATTACGATAAATACGATATATAATATGATACGATATATTAGACCTATTGTCCAGGGTTAGTAGGCATTTTCGTTGAAAGAAATAGTTTGTTCGCTCGGTGCAACTTGCACATTAGTCCCGTGAGGTACAACTTTCACATTAGTCCCTTGAGGTACAACTTTCACTTTAGTCCCGTCAGGTACAACTTGCACATTAGTCCCCTTTAAATATAGTGACCAGCGAAGCTGGCAAAGCATTCGTTGAATCACTACCTCAATTGATTTTTTTTTTTTTTTTTTTTTTTTTTATGAAAATGTAATTTAAATAGCACAACTGGTTTGCTTACAGAAGTTGAAATAATAATTTGGATATTTTTCTAACCAGAGAGGTATTTAATTTAAAACTATTTCGATACATATGTTTTTTTTTTTTTTTTTTTTTTTTTTTTTAACAAATGATTTAAATATTCGACATAAGTGTATATCTTGATTGTTATTTTGAATATAAATTTTAAAGTCTTTAAGTCTAAGCTTGAATTATCTAAAACTTTCAATTACCTAATTTTGAACTGAAGAAAATTGACTGTTATATTATTCATATACTCTATGATGAAACTAGTATGTTGTGGAAATCAATTTTTTTTTTTTTCAATATCATTGAATATTACAGCGCTACCCGTTAAAATGCCCAAAAATAAACCAAGGTGATTTCTTTTAATAAATATTTTACATATGCAGTCTGGTACATTTTTAACTACGAGACACTGAGATATTCCTTCAGGAAAAATCGCAGATGGTAATTAGTAGCAACGCCATCTGTTAACTGATATGCATCCAAATTAAGTCAACAATTTTTTTTTTTTTTTAATAAGCATCTCACAATTTAAGTTTGGTGCATTTATACGCTATAGAAGCTGAAAGTTATCTTTTCCATAACCAAGGAAAATTGCAGCATAGCGACATCACTTGTCGGCCGATATACATTCAAATTGAATAAGTATGTTTTTCGTAATGCCCTTTCATATATTACTCTCATATAGCCCTTCATACCCTCACCTTATATACTTTGTACGATTATACACTATAAAAATTGAAATCTAGTTTTCCTGTATTTGGGTTAGATTGCCGAATAGAAAGCGCCGCCTGTTCGGCGAACTTGCACCAAAAGTTGATCGAAACCGCTTTATATACAGATGAAATATAATTTTTTATCAAATTTTTCTAATCAGCTCTTGTCTAGAGCTCCAAAAAAAAAAAAATTGTGACAGACAGACACTTTCTAAAAAAATCGAATCATATTCAGGATATCAAAAATGTGTAAATACGTTGAAAATGGAATTGGAATTTTTTTACAAATTTAGTACTTTCTTTTTACTAAATATAGAAAAAAATTCTTTTTTTTTTTTTTTTTTTTTGAGATGACGCAATGTCTTAAACATTAACTTTTTTTTTATACTTTAAGCGCAAGTTTAATAATTAAAGTCACTTGGAAATACCTCTAGGAATAATTATTGATGAAAATTCTTTCTCTTCTTTCAGGACGACAAAAAGGATTCTAGTGAAAATAGATCCAGTTGTTCCTTGTGTGAAAAGCAGGAATGCGAAACGAGTACTGACAAAGAGAACTTGGATAATGTCAAATGGTTGTCTACTGAAAACGATCCTAAAGACAACATTGAAAAAGGTAAGTATTGTAAACAAATTGGTTGGTTTACAAGGCTGCATAAAATCCTTCATATACATTGCGGGCTATAGTTGGAAATTGCTAGAAAAGCATTGCCTGTTGTAGTCTACATTTTTAAGACTTTGCAACAAAATTTAAATGCGATTGTGATTCTAATTTGTGTAGCTATCTGTCTTATTGCATAACATTTATATATATTAGGGAGCATTAATACACTACCCACCTTTATTTCACACCACTTTGCTTATACAGGAATTTTCTCCAATATGTAATTATGGAATAAGAAGAAAAACCCTTTTGAAAAAAATAATCTAAAAAAATAGCGGACACAAACAATGAAATTTATCCAAATTCATTATGACATGCTTTCGATTGAAAATGACGTAAATAGCGTAACTGGTTTGCAGGCAGAGACACACAAAAGATTTTTGTTGCATCACAGTCTATGAGATGTATATTTTTTAAAGTATACTTTAATGTCTTTATACTTCACACACAACATAATGAAATTCATTTATGTTATTAAGATATACAATTTTGTCCCCTATAGAATAAAATACGATTAGTGTAATTTATTGCACTTTACAGGACCCCACAAAGTTAACACCCAGGACTAACCCACAGACGGTGTCGCAAATGAAATATTTCTATCTGTGTATAAAGCAGGACTAACCTTCAATACATACACCTCAACGTTTCTTGACATTTCGACCGTTCATTACTGAGATATTAAAGTTTTAGTGACTCTAATTTTGATATTTTCAAAACGATGGACAAAGCTGAATTACGTATGTTGATTAAACATTGTTTGTTGATGGGCAAAATTACTGTTGAAATTCAACAATGGTTTAAAAAGTGTTACATGAAATCGACAGTATTTTTGCATATCAAAAAACAATGTATAATCAATTCACGAAATTCAGTTTTGTCCATCGTTTTGAAAATATCAAAATTAGAGTCACTAAAGCTTTAATATCTGGGTAACGAAAGTACAGCGTCCAGAATAAACAATGTGGAAAGCGGCGAATAAAATTGTACTAAAAAAATTAAGCCTGTCACCAGATGTCATTGTAATCGAAGCTAGTGTCACGACAACAAAACCGAGACTCCCTATTGGTTAATTATATGCTTAGATCACGTGATTAAACTGACGAAACTGGGAAAAGCCAATCAGGTCTTCGATTTAAGCAATAGCTTCGATCACAGCGACATCTGGGTAAGCTTAATTTTTGTAGCATCATTTTAACATCACGGTTATAGGCGATTGCCACACTGTTTATTCTAGACGCTGTAACGAAAGGTCGAAATATCATGGTTGGCTGGTGGGTTGTTGCGCACTACTGCTGCGCATGAAGCTCAGTTTTGTTCATCGTTTTAAAAAATATCAAAATTAGAGTCACTAAAACTTTAATATCTGGGTAACGAACAGTCGAAACGTCATGAAACATTGAGGTGTATCTTTTGAAGGTTAATACTAATACGAAGGTTAATATAGCCACATAGAAATATTTCATTGGCGACACCATCTGTGGGTTAGAACCGGGACTTATTAACCGATGTGTTTGTTATTCATATACATTATGAGAGATAAAAGAGTGAAGTTTTAGAGTTATTCAGTGTGAAGTTTTATTATTATGAGGAATTTTCTAGTACACTACTGGTTGTGTATGAAAATTTTTAGATGATATAAAAGCTACACAAAAACTATTTTTAAAGCTTCTTTTTTTAAGAATTAAAATTATAAAGTTATCTTAATGAGATTCTTTCTTCTAGAAATAAAAACAAGATATATATATATATATATTTTTTTTAGTGTTACTCTTTTTAAACAATATACAGGTCTAAGGAAAAGAATTTTTTTTTTTTATAATTTTCTTTAAAAGTAAAACTATGAAAATAGTTTTTAAAAGTTTTCTTCCACCATAATTAAAAAACAAAATGGATTTTAAAGTGTCATCATGGAAAATACATGGAAAGTAAACCATATATCAGACAAATACAGCTGGAAAGTGTATATAATTTATGCAAACCCCGTTACATTTCTCTCTTGTTTCTTTTATATGAATGTTTTGAAGCATTTCATATCCGAATAGCTATAAAAGTATCAGTAAAAAAAAATTTGAAAGAAATTTAATTATATATATATGTTTTTAAACAATCTGATCTTAGGGGAAAGGGGAAGGAAACTAGCATGTTATGGCCACCAGAAAACTTTCTTCTATATTTTCCTATGCAAATTCATGTAAATTATTTATTAAAATTATTATTTATTAAAGTTTTTTTCGATGATGGCCGATTTTCATCTAGACACTGAATATTGAACACTAAATATAACACTAAATATTGAAAGAAAGTCAAATTTGTGCCCTATAGGCATTTAAGGAACTTTTCTTCTTCTTCTTCTTCTTTATGTAAAATATCTAGAGTGACTCCACTCGACTTTCTGAGCATTTGGTAATTAGTGGTTGCTTACATAAATCTCAGCGAGATATGTCTTTAAATTAGCAAAAAGGAAAATCGTAACAGTTATTTGAGTGTTTACTTCCTCCATAATAGAAACAAACTGGATTTTAAGAAATCACCATGAAAAGAAGAGACATTGAAGATCAAAGGATACAGGTAGATTCGAAAAGTGTTTATAATCTATACGAAGCGCAATTTCTCTCTCTCTCTCTCTCTCTCCCTCTTTTTTAACACGCTTTTATTAGCTTCACCTGTATGTATGTTTGTATGTTTGTACGTTTGTAACCGCTCTGGGAGCAAACAAAAAATCTATATTGTAAAAAAAAACTTTCACTACGTGAACGTCGTGGCTGTGAGGTAAAGCGCCGCGCTACGAACCTAAAGGTCTAGCGTTCGATCTCAGTCAGGGGAGATTTTTTAAAAATGGTTTTTGTTTAATTCTAAATTATTTTAATTAAAAATTTAAATGTATGTAACTAGTATGGTGTGTCATTCACACGATTTTCTCTTGCCCTGCATTTTAATACTAAAATAGATATTTTGTGCTTTTTAGTTCACATTTCCATAAAAGCGTGTTCTTTATTTTTTTAAAACTATAATATTATTTCTTTTAATTACAGCTGCACACATTAATGAAAACCTTATTTTTGTGTGTATCCAAACACTTTTCAGCTAGAATTCCCACTTTTTTCTCTTTTTCTTGTTTTCAAGTCTTGCTTGCGAGACCTCAAACACCAGCATTATTTAGGACAAAAGTTCTTAATATTCTTTTCTTTTTTTTATTTATTATTCACGAATGTTTCCTACTTTAATTTTAAGCAGTGGTTAGAGAACCGGCAGCCGGGTGTCTATTATATTTCCGGCAGTTCTGAGGCTATGCGCAGTATGACTGCCGGATGATTTATTATTCAACTGCCGGTAAATTGAACGACTCTTATCAACATATGCTTTTGATAATTCATATTATCGCTTTAATTCGCATTTATTTGTATTGACCATGTTTTATATTTTGATTTTTCTCGTTAAATATGTGTTTCATTATTCAATTTTATTTTATCTTATATTTTTTGCTTTATCTGCTACATTGTCTTTCGTTAAACGAGTTAATATAATTAAGCTAAATAAATCTCTCAAATTGCTACAGATACTTAATTTTATTATATAATATATGCATTTTAAGTCTAAGTGACATTTATTTTTTTTTTTAATAATAACAAGTAAAACCAATGCTATTCTGATATATATAATACGTTACAAAAGAAAATGCTTAATTATAGGAAAAATCTCACTTATAAAACATATAACGGCAATTTAAGTCAATGAACGTTTTAAATTTTACAGACTTCAGTTTAACTTTTTATTTACTGTTTTATGAAATCGATAAAAAATCTTAAAACATGTTCCTAAATCAACCTTCGGAATTTTAATTTGGAATCGTTACAATCTGACACACGTGTAATAATACTAAAATTTATACATGCAAAATTTGCACGGTTATTTTTATATAAAACTATATTTTTCTAATCTTGATAACAAAAATAGAATAGGCTTGTTATAATCAAAATGCAATAAGAAACAGACAAAATTGCACCAACAATTTACCCGTTGATTGAATTAAGATCCAGTAAAACTCAGTTACTTTACCTGATGCACATTCTAAAACACGCCTAAATGCCTGATAAGTTTCTTTAAACACTTTAAAATTTTATTTAACTTAACTCTTTGACGCAGATGGGACACCGGTGTCCCTTTTGCTTTTTTATTTTTTGACGCTCTTATTACAAATATTATTATTATATGATATTTTTAATTATAAAAGAGAGTCTAATAGTTACTATAAGAAATCTATTAGATTATCAGAGTAAATTCTTTACTAAAATAAAAATGTTAAATAAAAGTAGTTTGAAAACATTTTATCAACCAATTTCAAAAATGTATTTCTAATTAAATTTGATTATTTAAAAAAGATCAGTAATGAATTATTGCTACTCCTATATATAAGCAATTGTAAATAAGTGCAATTTGTAAAAATATTTATTCATGGGACGCCCGTGTCCCATGATGAATTTACCTTTAACGCAGAAAGGAACATCGGTACCCCACTCTATATTTTAGAGCCAAAATTAATTAAAATTTTAAATATAACATTTTCCACTTAGTTAGATCTAAAATAACTTAAAACTATCAAAAAAGTGTAAAAATTATGTTTGATGAGAAATCTGCTTCAAAGGGTTAAGATTTACTATTCCTGTTTTTCAACGACATATTTTTCTCTTCTATTTTCAGAAAATAAAATGAAGACATATCCATATGTTCTAGCAGTCATCAAGCAGCAAGATTTCCATAATAATGGAAATGGCACAGACAACCCTTCATCCCCTCCTGTCATCACACACACAGCAGCAACTCCCCAGGGATCTCCTAATGCCACTCTGACTATGCAGAGGGATACGAACAATCGCCTTTGTCCAGAGAAAGCACTAAATATTAGCAATCCGTCCATAGTTACAATCGATAAAAGTTCGGTGAGTAGAGGGAAAATGAGAGTTGTAGTTCATAGTGAATTCGTACGTAGGCATTTTGGTCATCTGTTAAAGTTGTATATATATATATATAAGTGATTTTTTGCATTAAACAAAACATTAAACGCATGTCGTTAAACTACAACTCTCTATTTAATACTCCTTTTTGTTGTTAAAAAATCTTGTTTGAAAAACGTTATAAATATTTAAAAATAATTTTTCATTTTTTTCTCATATCCCATTTATGTTTCTAATACGACTTTTAATCGATGTTTAAACTGTGATAATAATATACTCTATAACAAAAAAAGTGACGCTCCATACAGGACAAAATTGACATACATACAGGTTTTGATGGAATCAAGCACCAATTCGTCATTATCGTTGATCCTACGCGCAACTGGTACTTCAGTGACTTCAAATACCTTTAATAGGCGGCTCAGTGAAATGGAGCTGAGTTCAATCCCCGGATCTCTCTTCCACTGAGGACGTTTGGAGCATCATAAAAAGGGTCCTACAACCAGCTCGGGATTTTACCAATCTAACGCAACAATTGGACAGAATTTGGCACGATACTTCACAGGAGCACATCTGCCAATTCTGTCAATTAATACCAAGCCGAATAACTGCGTGCATAAGGGCCAGAAGTGGACCAACGCGTTATTGACTTGTTTACTTTGTGAGGCCCTTTCTCTTGATTAAATCAATCAAATTTTCTGAAACTGTAATCAATTGTTTTTCTCCACGTGGACATCACATCTACCAATTTTTGTCCCATTCGGACAAACCATTCCACCCCACCTACCAATTTTTGTCCCCACTTCTTCTTGGTGCGTCGATTATTTTTTCCTTTTGATATAGAGTGTATATTGTAAAAGAAAAATCAATTTAAAACTTTTTTTTTTTGTTGTTGTTGTTTTGAAGATTATTATTATTTTTTTATTATTATTATTTTAATAATGTAGATTAATTTTCTTCAATATTATTTTGCATTATTATTTAAGCACACACACACACACACATATATATGTATAAGTATATATAGTATCTAAAACCTAATTGAATACTTTTTCGTATTACATGATTAATATTTATACTGTTAGTATAATAAAATATAAAACTTATTAAATTATTTAATTACGTAACCTTATTTTATTTCGTACACTTTTTTTTTTCACTTTTATCATGTATTTATTATTTAGTCTGTTATCAAAATATATGAATGTAATATAATTTATTTTTTAAAGTGAATTTATTTAATTAATACGCATACGCATTTTTACAATTCATTTGAAATTCTAGTAAAAAAAAAATAAAGTTATGTATTTTTTTTTTTTTTTTTTTTTTTTTTTTTTTAAGGATTTTTTTATACATTTGAAGCTTGAAAATACATTATTTTATTTCAGTGTTAGTTTTCTTCAATAATAAAGAGAAATTTAAGGAGAAAAAAATTTACTTTCTGATGAGAAAAATTGACATTTGGTGATAGGTTTTTTTCGTTGGAAATAAATTCTTTTATTTAACATTTGGAGAAGAAAGAAAAAAAATGACGGAAAGTAAAATTTCTCATGTGAAAAATTAACATTTCATTATAACTTCTTTTTAGAAAATGTCCTCCTTTTCAAAGTTTGGAAGCAAAAAACTGAAAAGTAAAAAATAAATGTTTACTGATAAGAAAAATTTCCTTCTGTGAACGTGCTAAAATTCTCAGTTAATCAATATTATGGAGATTAAAATTTCTATTCATGGCTGGATAAGCAATTAAAATATCTTTAACACGCATTCTCTATATGTTTTCCATTGATTCAGATACAATGAAATGGTTTTTAAATGAACAGTAGCCGCCGCTTAATAAACTCACTGGTTAATAAAATCAGCCGCTTTATCTGATCAAATTACCAGGATCAGAATCAAATCAATACAAACTACTTTTAAAGCCGCCGCTTACTAAAAGCAGCATCGCCGGTTAATGAACTTAAAATCCTCAGCCGCCAAAAATATCATTTATACATACAAAAAAACATGTTTTTTTTTTTTTTTTTTTTTTTTTTTTAATAAAAGAAGGAATTAAAGCACAACAATGCCTCCGATATCGCTCATTGTCAAAAATTTTACATTTGCAGCATAGTTAAAAAATAAATTAAATAACTAATTTATTTCCGTAACAATTTCAAGGAACGTATTTTTCAAAGCGCAGTAATAAGTTACAAATTTGATTTAATTGGCAAATGATACATATTTTTTTTTTTTTTTAATTTTTTATTATTAAAAAACAATTTCTAGTTTTATTTTTGAAACAACTGTAAATCAAGAGGTTTAAATGGAAAGATTTTAAAGTTAAAAGAAAAACATGAACTTTTGGTAAAGTTATGATGATTTTCCTCAAAGCAAAGGGCATAAAAACTTGGAATGCGTTTAATTTATTTATTTCGAAAGAACAATTAATTAATAATCTATCACAAATTAATTAGTATTTTTTACTAATTCCACTATTCGTCACCTTTTGAAGTTTCTTTCGAAATTCATACCTATTTTTTAAGTGCTGGAACGTTCACCGGATATAAAAATCAGCCGCTTAATAAAATCACTTTGGCTCAGGGCGAATGTGAATTTAATAAATATTATTTGTTTAGGCATATATATTCGTCAGTAACATAAGTTATATTTTTAGAATTACTTTCCTATTTTTATAAAATATTTTCTTTTGAGTGTTCATTCAGATCCAAGTTCGCGTAATTTATTTAAGTATCGTCTTCACTATCAAATAATTTAATGGATATGCATAAAACTTTTAAGCATCATAACATTTTTTTGTTTTCTTTTGAGTTAAATACATGCTAAAAAGTTTATTTGTATAATTTTAAAGGGTTATGACTTTTTCATACGAAAATTGGATTATAGAAACAGGGATGGAACACGGGCGCAGAATTCATACCGGAATCCGTTGAAGAAATTTCTGTACCTATAATATCGCTGATTTAAGAAGTAGAAAATTTTCTTACATTGAGAGTGGTATGAATTCTGCGCCCGTGTTCCATCCCTGTAGAAATAACGCAAGTAAAAATAGTTTTGAAATAATATATATAATTAAATATATATATATATATATATATATATATATATATATATATATATATATATATATATTTAACTCTAAATTGGCGTATTACGCTGAATCTAAATTTTTATTTACGTGTATAAAAGTGTGTAAGATTTTCTAATAAGTTTTGTAATATGCCGACTGGTCACAACATGCTGTTTGAGCTTGTATATATTGTAATCCTCAGCATACTTAGAAAAATATAAGGTAAGGCTAGGAGAGATTGCGCACACAGAGAATAAGCGGGAAGGAGTAGAGTGGGCACGCTGAGACTCCAGGTAGTTGTACAACATCAATAGTGGCGTGTCGACTTGAATGTGCATGTTTATTGCTTCAAGCGTCTAAGAATAAACGCGGTTATTTTGTCTCATTTTTAAAAATGAATGTTTGAATTTTCATAACTCTTCCAAAAAAATTCTATAGAATGGTAGCATTATAAAATATTTTTTAATTAAAAATTTTCTCATGGACAAGTTTCTATACGTTACTTGTGGTAGGTGGTTGCACGAAAGCTGCACCATATATAAGAATAAGTGCAGCGATTGTGAATAACGACAAATTAGGTCAGCAAACAAGAACACATACAATGTGAAAAAAAGAAAAGTACTAATTTTATTTAAACATGTTATCTAGTAATAATGTTATTTTGTAAACTTATCTGGCCTTTTTTTTTTTTTTTTTTTTAGTATTTTTCTTTAAAAAAAATTTTTAACTCTTTTTGAATTTTTTTTTTAATTATTATAATGAAATATTTACTCCTAATACAGAAATATTTGTTTACAAAAACCTTTCAAGAATTTCATATAAGTGCAATTATTCTTGTTAAAAAATTAATTGCAGTCATAATTAAGCGAACTCTGCTACCCTGCAAGGAGAAATTGCGCAGAATAGCTCTTTTGGTTTTATTACAACTGTTGCTTTAATTTATTGTATAAATATTAATAGAAATGCATAGAATATGAACGAATTCAAAATTATTCAGTAATATAATTTAGAAAAAAATTAATATTTGGATTTTTTATGTGATTCTATTGAATTGTGCGCAAAATCTCCTTCACCTCATATAAAATACATCACTGCAATCTATATAATATCAAGTTTTTTTTTTTTTTTTTTTTTTTTTTTAGCGTTATTCCAAAAATAAAAGTTTTTTTTTTTTTTTTCTTTTAAAAAATATAAAACAGAAATCCTGTATGTGCATTAATGTATGAATAAATAGATGAAATATTCAACATAGATGAAAATTTCAACAAGGTTTTGAGGTAGAATGTCTCATTGGGTTTTGAGACAAAAGGATGTCGCCGTAGGTAGTCAGTATTGAAAGTAAGATTATGAAAGATGTAGCGTCGAGTTACGGTAAAAGGATGTCGCCAATTCGGAAAGTAAAACATTGATCGGAGATTGAAAACGCGAAGCTGGGCCCAGCACGATTGATGACGTAGTGATTGAAGTTATTGAGTTAGGATGATTTTAGGTCGGCATGGAGTAACTAGAAGGAAAGTAGATTCTACGCAGGATGAATAAGAATGGTTGGATACGATTAATTTTGGAAATGTAAGTAGTGAATTGAAGTGATGAATGTATTTTGTTTTCAAGGTGGTTAAATAGCAGAATATTGGAAGGGAGTTTGTGTTGGTTGTTAGTGTTGGAGTTATGGTGGAGGTTTAAGCAATTGCATATTAAGCTAGCTATTTATATTGTGAAGAGCGTTAGTGTAGTGGATAGTGTGCTACGGAAGATTATAAAGCCTAGAGTAGCACTGATTTAAGTAGTAGTGCTAGTTGTATCAGCTCCGGAGGTATTCTTCGTTTCAACTGGAGTTCTTCCAGGTTTCTTCAGGCAGCCATCTTAAAGTAGATACGAAATTTATATGCTCACCGCTGATGTTAGCCATCAGCGGTGAGCATATAAATTTCGTATCTACTTTAATTTAGTCATTTAAATATTTGAGTGAGATTCTTACATTTCCCTTACCTCATATCCTTACCTCATTGAATTAACGTTAGTTTTATTTTATACAAGACACTCTGTTTATATTTTACAATTAAGTAATCAATAAGATGGGGTCTAGTGCTGATGCCGGGGCACAGACCGTGCAAGGTGACAATTAATGATTTTATGTTAAACTACACAATTCATCCCTCATTAAAAATGTTTCAGTAAACTTATTATGATAAGACATGAAATATTACGAAATGTCTTAAGTGGCATTAGTACTTTAAAGATGGAAATTACCTTTTAGCCACTGATAGTAATATGAATGACATTTCACGTGTATTTTTCCTGGAAATTAAGGAATAAATTAGATAAACGATGGAGAAAAATGATCAGAAAAAGATTCAGAATATTTCAGATATGATAGAAATTTCTTAAACATCAGCGTAGATAATCCAAATTTTGAAAATTAATACTTAAATTATCACTATTAAATTTGTCTTACAATTGCAGGAAATTTAGCAGACCCTTAATTGAATATCACTTTTTCTACAGAATTCAACAATCGCTTGCAGTTATTTTCAGTGATTTTCGAAGAAAAATGCGGTATTTAATTAAGGACAGATGCCATTCAAATAAGGAAAAGTGGTATTCAAGTACTACTGTAGCGACGCCATCAATGCCATCCAAGGGTAGATAATCCTTTCTTACCGATGGACAATAGGTTAACCTTTTGTCCAGAGGTACGGCGCAGGATTTCTATCAAGATGACCCTGGTTCGAATACAACCTATCGCCACACGCACTTTCCTTCACTGGTGACCACGGACGCTTCTAAAAACAAAGAGTTCTTAACTTCGCTCCATGGCAACAGATGGCAGCACCACACCCTCCGAGTAACAAAGCCTGTGAAACGCTCACAGCACAAAGTCTGTCATGCCCCACGCAACTTGACAAACGAGCAACTGACAGCACAATCTGGCAATCGCTACCGTCTACAGCAATAAATATCGCTCGTACGACGGCGTATTCTCTAAGAGGGGGAGTACTGTAGCGACGCCATCAGCGCCATTATAAACCTAACTTACCAATGGACAATGGGTTAACCTTTTGTCCACAGGTACGGCGCAGGATTTCTGTCACGATGACCCTGGTTCGAATACAACCTATCGCCACACGCACACTCCTTCAAGACCACTAAATGCCATGTAATTGCTATTGCAATTACATTGTATATCATTGTGGCAAGATGCCTGTAATTATCTCCTAGTGACCTGTTATTTATCTCTACACCGTTAAAAATAATAGTTCGATGTTTCACCCTAAAAGCAGTACATATAAAAAAATATTTAACTGCAACGAACATTTTGGTTCTCTATGTTTCACCATTGTAGTAGGTGTTACTTGAATAGTTAACTGTATTTTAATGGTGCTTACTTTTCAAATAGCACTACTGAAATAGTGAAATTTATAGAGTATACCAAACTTCTTAAAATGTTGGTTGCAGTTAATTTTTTTCCTAATTTGCATCTTTTTAAGGGTGAAGCATTGAACTGTTATTTTTAACAGTGATTTTTTTTCTTTTTTTTTTTTTTTTTTTTTTTTTTTTTACCTTTTTCAGAATATTTTAGCATAAGTCTCTTAAGGAAAATGAATTTGTATCTGATACAATTCGACAAAAGAATTTTTAAAAAATCCACGATATTTTTAGTTGCTGCTTCATGATATTCTTAGTCCCTGAAGCAGAAACAGGGGTACTATAAGCACTGAAGCGTCCAAACGAATGGATCTTTGATGTTGTTGTTTTTATTAAAACATTTGCTTAATGAAAATGGTTTTTTAGCTATGTTTGATAAAAATCTGTTCATTCACTAATTATTAGGACTGAGGACTATTAATCTCAATCTGCGGATTTTTACGATACCAGTTTTACGATAGTTGGACATTTATCGAAATCTAAAATTTATCGAAAATATAATTGAATAATTTGAAAGCAATGCTATAATTTGAAAAAAAAAAAAGAACTAATAGATCTCCATCCTAAACTAAATTCTGCTTTTGCCAGAATTTCATCAAAATCTTTTTTTTTTTTTTTTTTTTTTTTTTTTTGAAAGAAAAAGAAAAAAATTTAAAATTAATAATAATCAGTATCGAAACAAACACTATCGGCTATAAAAAGCGAGCGTATGAAATGAAAAAAAAAAGAAAGAAAGAAGATAATTAAGTTTGAATTTGAGTTGGTATTTTAAGGATGCCACTGATATAGTAACTTTTTTTATTGTAAATTGTTTTTAATAAATTAAAATGCGGATACCATTATTGAGCTAGTAAAGACCTTTGCGAGAAACATCCGAGTTACTTCGGTGCCAAATTTCAAATTTTGCAAAAGGAGTCCTGGACTAAAGTTCTTTTTTTTTTTTTTTTTTTTTTTTTTGTCTGCGACCGCATCTTCTCGCGAAAGGCAATGTTCTCCGCATCATGAGGGATATCAATGTCTCCAGAATACGCCAAGGAAGGTATTTCAGTTGCTTAGATATTTCTATCATCTTAATTAACGAAGTTCGGGTTAGTGAAGGTACTCTATTTGCAATCTTGCAAAAAGTTTCTCCAAATCGTTGTTGCTGTTTTTTTTTTTTTTTTTTTTTTTTTTTTTTTTTTTATTAAAAGCAATCTTTAATAAAATCCTGTCGCATGAAGTTTGAAGCCTCTGTCTGGGCTATCGTAGCACCCAAACGGATGGATCGATTTTAATACGATATTTTTCTTTTCTTTTTTCTTTTTTTTAAATCTGGTTTAATCAGGATTATTTTTAGATCTATGTTATGTTATATATTTCATCGGGGGGTTATAAAGTTCAAGGCTTGCAGTATACCTAAAACTTTACGTGCGTTTTATTATGTTGTTGCCACTATTTTTAAAAAGAATTTTTTCTTGAAAGCTTTTATGCTACAAGATTACTTAAAAATGACTGTTCTGAAGTAGTGGTGGTAAATACATAAAGCATACATTAAAAAATTAGGAAAGTTGTGAGCCCCGAAAACTTTCTTTGAAATTGTTTATTACAGGCATGCCAACATTTTAATTTAAACCGTAGCGTTGTTAGTACCCTCCTTTATTTTTCCCACCCCCTTTTTAAAGGGTATTTTTCTTCATATTTATCGTAATTACATATTGGAGAAATGTTCGCTACAAATAAAGAGATCTGAAAAAAAGGGCGGATAATAACAGTGTTCTGGAATAAATTAAAATGTTGGCATGCCTGTTATTATTTTATGAGAGTAATGCTTTTAAGTGTAATATGTTTTTGAACTACAATGTATAACGTATGAAATTTATAAATTTTTAATATTTCTGTACCATATTATTTTAAAATGTAATGCATGAAAACTTGGTAATAGCTAAAGTATTGACGGCCAACTGACGTGGGTAAACTGTTGTTTCTTCGAATTAATTTATAAAAATTTCTTTCACAGAGTCCCCAGTCTGTCTCGTCAGAATTCCTCCAAATAAACGGCATGCCGGTATTCCAAGTCACATCCCTTAACATTCCCTCTGTAAACTTGTCTGTGACTCCTCAATGTAGCCGCAGAAATAGCGTTATTGTTGCTTTGTCTAGACAGTCGAGCATTATATCCAATCTAAGCAGAAAGGTTTGTAAATATTTTATTCGTCATTTATTTATATTTTATCCAAATTTTATATTAAACATTTACAAAAAAATGTTTTTCCAGGTGTGTTTGCGTTCCGGATTTTTTATTTTATTTCCCACCAGTAATTAAGAATTGTATTTTTGGCTATTTTAATTGCTAAACATTACTAGAAAACTACTAATAATATCACTATTAAAAAATTACTGGTGGGATATAAAATAAAAAATCCGGAACGCAAACACCCCTGTTTTTTTTTTTCTTTTTTTTTTTTTTTTTTTTTTTTTTTAACATTTCGTATAAAAGACAAAATCCTAATATACATGTGTATGAAAATTACAAAATTTGGTTGTACAATCTGTATAATGCCCTAGAAGACCTTATGAATCTAGAAACTCCCATTAACACTTCCGCGACCACTGACGTAGATTCACGTCATTTGAAAATCTGTAACTCCACCAGTGGGCGTTTCCTTTGCATTTCGTATGTCATTTATTTCTTAAAAATATACACAATATTAATATTTGTACAACCAATGTACTATGGCTATAAATACTTTGTCTGGAAAGAGTATAATTATATTGTATGCCCATTTGTAATATGAATCTGAGTATAGAAAATTTTGTTCTGAAATATTGTAACTTGGGAGAATAACGCCCACAGACAGACCTTTCTGTCAAAAAGACAAAAACATGCGGTCGCGAGAGTGTTAATTCATTTGATTTTGTCTTATTCTTATTATTCTTATCTTTATTCCATCTATTCATATTTTGCTAATTTTCTATAACTTTTCATTTAGATATATACAGTCGAACCTCGTTTACGTGAATTACTTTTAACATGAAGTGTTTCCACAATCCCCGTCAAAATAAAGATTAGTTTAGTTATATGAAGATTAGTTACTGATAGCACGAACAAGAGGTCTGCACGGGCCGAAATTTTCAGGCCCGGGCCCGGCCCAGCCCGTTGGAAAGATTTGCTTATCCTGCCCGGCCCGGTATGAAATCGAAAAATTCGGCTCAGGCCCGGCCCGATCCGTTTCTTTTTTACTACCGTACGGCCCGGCCCGGTCCGTTTAAAAAATATGTAAAATTACAAAAAAAAAAAAAAACATGCTTTTCTACGAAAAAGATTTTTAGTAGGTGTTTTGTAGAGGTTTTATATAGCTAAGCAATAGAATGTTCTTTAACAAAACTGCTGAATGTCTACAAGATATTTATATATAAACGGTATTTCATTATTACAGACGTACAGAAGGCACAAAGACAGACAGAAAGTCAAATCGAAAATACTAGCATTCCTCAAACAATACAGGAAGATATTTAAAATGGTTAATAGTACTAAAAATACACTTTCAACCACTTCCTGTTATATACCGTAATGTATCCAAATCTTTCATGTAATCCGGTAAACAAAACTTTAATGCTAATCCAACCATATTCAATAGAAAAGATGCTTTTGCACATGCTAAAATTGATGCTACTTTCATGTAGTGCCCCGGAGAAAAAAAAAAAAAAAAAGCCTTAGAAGCAAAGTTACAGCGGAAAGATTTTTATAGCCTTTATACCACCTAAACACTACAGACCATAGAAAACAAAGCCTTATATACAGTAACGTATCTAATTTCTTTTGTTTGTTACATGTACGCAAACTAGTAGTAACATGCATATTATTTTGAATTAGAAACCATCTAATATTACTTTAAATAAAATATATTAATTTCGAGACATGTCTAACATATTTGCGGAAAATCAGATCGAGAGCAGTGAAGCTGATAGACAATTAAATTGTAGTTACATACACCTAACAAAATAAAATTTTATGTGACATACCAGACTGTAAAATTATGTAAAATAAATGACTAAAAAAGTATTTTATCATTTTCCTTTTTCGTTGATTAACGAGGAATTTAGAAAAAGATTCGGGCCGGGCCGGGCTCGGGCTTAAAATTTTCTCCAGTCCCGGCCCGGCCCGAGTACACACAAAAAATATTGAGCCCGAGCCCGGCCCGGCCCGAGAGCAAATTGAAAAATTCTGCCCGAACCCGGCCCGAGGGCCGGGCCGGGCTCGTACTCGGGCCGAAAGCCCGGCCCGCGCAGACCTCTAGCACGAACTACTGATAATATGGACAAATGTTTTATTCCCCTTGAGATTCATGTTAACGCGGTCCAACTGTATTAATTCCTATACTAAAATTAGAGAAAATTTTAGGAAAAATGAGAAAAAAAATCTTATATATATATATATATATATATATATATATATATTGTATTAATAATATGTATTTCTATTTTATATTGTAATGTTTGAGTTAATATTTAAAAATTATTCATAATCAATTTTGTACAAAAGACAAAAAGTGTATTTAACGCTATCTGTCTAATAACAGCGAACATAAAAAAAAAAAAAAAAAAAAAAAAAAAAAAAATCGGCGAAAAAAAACTTTTTCTGTATTTCGTCAGATAAAATAAAAATTAAATTTCGCTCTGATTAGTCTAAAATGATTATCTTCTAATATTCAATTCTGATTAAGAATATAGATGCCCGCAGGAAATCTTTAACACAAATTGAGGTAAAAGTCTGCTAAATGTTGTATGTAACGAAAAGTCGCTTAGAATTAAGCTAGTTACGACACTTTTTCTTTATTCTATCATATATATACATTGAAAATGCATAGTTCATATATAATCCATACATGTTATTCTTTTCGTGCAATAACATAATTTTCAATATCAGACTAATTTAGAATTATAAATATGTATACTTATATTCAATGATTCAGATAATCATATGGTTTTTTCTATGAAATTTGAAACATTCCCGTGGCCAGGATTCGTGCTAAAAAAATAGTGATTACGCAAAGCAAGTCGGAATTGGATTTAAAGTGATTAGTTTTGCATGTTAAATTGTAAAGATGATTTTTAAATTATTTAAAAGCAGCGTAGGTAATGAAAATTATAACACAATGAAAATTGATTGTTTAATAGAATAAATCAATTCTTTATACAAGAACATACTTAAAATACACAGAAATACAACTTTTTAATGTAGGAATTTATATAAGACCATAATAATAATAGTTTCTTATATATATTGACTTTGAAAGAGCAATGTTAAAATTTTACTGATATCTATGTTTTCATGTCTGCAACATTAGCTGTGACTTAATGTCATGAAGTCACGATGGATGTGTAACCAATACTTTTTCATAGTTGCCAACCATCTCATTATGAACCGTACAATTTTTAGTAACCGCCTTTATTTTTCACACCAATAATTTTTTAGAGTAATTTTAGTCTTATCTATTCGTAACAACATTTGGAGAGAATAACTCTAAAAATATAGTAGTGTGAGAAAAGGGGTGTTTTTTTTCAGGGGGTGTTTTTTCAGGAGGCATTAACAATTGTACGGTTTATTAATGAGATGGTTGGCAAATATGCTTTTTGTATGTACAAGGTGGTCTCTGACGCATTTTAAACTTTAATATAAAATCAAATAAGTGGCGTTCGAAAATGCAGTTTACACTGCAATGCTTCTCACAGGGAAACGTTTGATTTAAGCAAAATTCCAAAAAAAATTTCAAAATTGTTCGCTCATGGAGCTCCACTTGTCTTTATGTTTACCCCAGGTCGTCGACTTAGCCGTTTGGAGTTTTTCAGTGATTTTCTCTGAGACTTGTGTAAATGTGGGCTGGGATCCTTCAGAGCACCGGATATTCCATCCTAGCCTAAGACCCTAACATAGTCAATTGGCCTTAACTTCCACACAACTACACTTATGTTTGGTTTGTATACCATTTCTTGTAGTTTTTAAACGGCCATTTGGATCCTCATATTTAATACCTCTTGATTTTACAGGTGACACTGTTTTTAAGTTACAGCGTCACATATGAATAAAATTTGGTACTAACATTTTATTTGTTAAAACAAAACTTTTTCATCTTACGGAGCATTGTACTGTAAACCATATTCTCGTATACCGATTTCTCGATATACATATATATATATATATATATATGATTAAGGCTTAAAATGTGTCAGAGATTTTTCGGTCCACCTTCTATATATATACATAGAAATATATACATAGAAATATATACATAGATTGGCATGTTATTTTCAATAAAAATTAAATCCTTTTTTACTGAAATTTTATCCACAGAACTCCCTAGGGCCTTGTTTTAATCTTCAGCGAAAAGGTAGCAAAAGCAGCACGGGAAGTGGTAACAACAAATGTACTTTCAACGGTTGGAAAGGAAGCAAGAGGAAAAAAAGCGAAAATGAAAGCTCTGAAAACGGTTCCGGACCTGAAGACGTGGTCTTGAATAATATGACCACGCCTCATTCACCCAGGTATATTAAAAAAATTATATTTTACAATTTAAATTTATTTTTCCATGAAAATAAAACTAATTTGACACATCGATGACTTAAAAAAAACACTATACAGGGGAATTCAAAACCCCATTTAGAAACTTTTGGGGTAGGTAGGGCACATCATAAGAATTGATAATTGCATAGGAATTCATGGCTGCAAACTCCATTTTAATTCGTTTTTTGGTTAATTCTTAACAGTAAAACTTGCATATGGGCATTGTTTTTGTAAATTGCATTTTTAACTGAACGTTATATGGTACATGAATGTTGATATACCACCCCTTTCTATGTAAACATTAACAGATAAAAACGCTTAGCTAAAAATGCAATATACAAAAGCCACGCGCATTTGTGTGTTTTACTGTTAAAAATTAACCCAAAACATCTAGTTTTTAAAGGGTTAAAATGACGTTTGCGGTCATAGGTTCCTGTGCAGTTTTTAATTTTTACGATGTAACCTATCTCTCTTAAAAGTCTGTATGTTGGGTTTTCAATCAACCTACATAAGAGAAAATTCATTTTTTATGCTTATTGTAATAACATTTCCATATGTTAAAATATTCAACGTTTGACAGAACCAAACAGACATAGTGCCGTACTATCGGGTCACTCGTTCCATAGCCTCCTAAACTAGATGCCTGTCGCGTTACTCGTAAACTTAGCAACAGTTCAATCGGTAAACAGCACCACCTGGTACAGATTGCGCGACTTTTTTATTCAACTGTCACCAATAGTTTTAAGAAGTGATATATGGCATATGTGATCGACGTTTCTTCGATTCTATTCGCCTTTCATGTATATTAAATCTCAATTTTATAAATTTTTGGTGGCTGTTGGATAAAAAAGTCGCGCAATCTGTACCAGGTGGCGCTGTCTACCGTTTGAACTGTTTCCAACTTTGCGAGCCACGCGACAGGCATCTAGCTTAGGATTTAATAAAAAAGCACCACAAAACTGGCGTTGTAAAATTATTACTTACAAACTTTCAATAAACACCATAAAAATTGAATTCGTGCGTGGATGCTTTGACTGCAGCACTCGTACTTACTTTATTCGGCTGATAAAGGGTCGTATGTTTTTTCGACTCGAAACTATTGTTGCGAGTTTATTGCATTTTATGGTGTTTATTCAAAGTTTGTAAGTAATAATCTAGCTTATGAGGCTATGCTCGTACTATTACTGGCAGTAACTGGCAGTCACTCGTACTACATCAAGCAGAGATTCAAAGTAGAACAATTAATAACAGTATAACCTCATAAGTAACACTGCATATAATTTAGAAGAGAAAATAATTTCCTGGACTAATTAAGATTAAAACAATGCTCTGATTAACATGAATATTGTCACTAAAACTCAACTAACTTGAAAAATGTTTTAAATGCTAACCATCGATTTTCTTAAAAAAAAAAAAAAATCGCTGTCGATTTAATCACGAATAATACCTTTCAGCAATGTTAGATACGACCTTGCACACCGTAAATATATATATATATATATATAAAATTATTAATAAATGAGTTCCTAATTTGCGACTCTAAGATTGCAATTTTAATCTAGTTTCTGTGAAGTTTAATAAGTTATTTATTTATTTCAATGTTAATTTAAATTAATTAAATAATCCAGTCTGATTTCATTTTATTTTTATTGTCTGCAAACTAGTGCAATTGTAAATGCTAAGTAAATTTAGCAAGATAATGAAAAAGTAAACCTTAATTGTTTTAAATCTATGCAATATGGAAATTGTATATTAAATATAAATTTTAATTATACATGGCTGCCACATGTGACATGTTTTATATTCTTTTCGTACCACTGTTTACAAAAAATAAAATGTATATTATATTTTCACAGGTAAATCTACACTTTGCCTGTATAAATTTATCATAAATTTTACTTTATAAAAATACTGGTGAAAAAAAATAATAAATAAATAATATCTATATATATATATATATATATATACCCTGTGGCAGTCCTGTATACTGTAAAGAGATGACGTTACATTTTAAGAATTAAAGGTGTTCGACATATGTAAGTTATTTGGCAAGGTTGTTTAATATAATTTGGATATGAAGTTTCCGTATTTATTATTCAAAACTTAGAAAATGACAATTTTTATAATTTTTTCTGTTGCGTCTTAATAACTAAAATTGAACAAGTAAATTAAATACAATAGTAGGTAATGCAATTTTGGCAATTTTTTCAAGATAATCGGAAATTAACACTTGAAAACTTTTCCTAAAAAAACAAAACAGAATCTTAAGTCTGTTAGGATCTGCTTTTCAGAAACCAGCATTATGATTATTGTAATTTATTTTCATGAAGAAATAAAATTTTTGATAGATACTACTAAAACAATTAACAGTTATGGACTTTTTAAACTAAGTTAAATATAAAAAAAAATTGCACGGGAAATTTATAAACTCTAAAAATGAGAAAGTCAGAATCATTTCCCATTATTTTTAGTCAAACATAAACCACTTGTCTATTTCACAGGTTCACTTGTCTATTTTTCACGTTATTTCAACCAAGTTCCTTGCGACCGTGGGAGCCTCTTCTGCGCATGTGCTAATTCAACGTGTTCAGTGTTAAAATAGGGGTAATAATAACCCTTGTGGTCGGAAGAAAATAAGCAATAAGAGAAAGCGAAGTAACTAGATGTTTTCCAAATTTAGGGACAATTTAGTGTTGTCAAATTTAGGGACATTTTTATTCAATACCTACCACTAAATTTTAATAGGAACGGTTGCCTAATCACTTCGAAGATTAATCGTCTATTATGTATATCATACACAGTGATGCCAGATTAGGGAATTTGTCCCCATTTTGGGGATTTTTGAGGCTTCTGGGGACAAATTTGGGGACCAAATGTTTGTGGGGACTTTTTTGGGGAATTCTAAAATTTTTGGAGACAAATCTGGGGAGTTCTTCAACTTTCTGTCAATGTTGGCAACGAAATGATTTATCCCTACTACCAGGGATTTTCAATAGCTTTTTTGTTATTTGGGGATTTTTTTCAAAAATTACCTTCATTTGGGGAAAAATCTGAACGTATATCAACTTAAATCTGCTTGATATTTTCTTTTGAAAAAATTTTTATTTTCCCTTTTTAGTAGAAGTCAAGTTGGGGATTTTTTCGAAAAAACCCCCTGATTTGGGGAAATTTGAAGAACTGTTTGGGGAAATAATTTTCGACCATCTGGCATCACTGATCATACATCACTCATTAAAATTATTGGTGATTATTAAATAAAAAAGTCCCTAAATTTAGCAACACTGTTACCAAATACCAAATTGCCACTCAGTTTGACATCCTTCCAAGTCTTTGGAATCGTCCTCTATACTAAGCATGTAAAACATGGTCGCACTATAGTTCACTTTGTTAAAAAGTAAATAAATAAATAAAATAAAATAATACAGTAACCGCCGCTTAATAATTTTACTGGTTAATAAAATCAGTCGCTTACACTGATCAATTTACCAGAACCGTAATCAGATCAATACAAACTACTTTTAAAGTCGCCGCTTAATAAAGATTTTAAATATATAAGAGAAACGTGAACTGTTGGTAAAATAATAATGATTCTTCTCACAGGAAAGCGCACAAGAACTTGGAATGAGTTTAATTTACTTATATCGAAGGAACAGTTATTTAATTATCTATCAAAAATTAATTAATATTTTTTACTTATTCCATTATTCATTACCTTGTGAAATTTCTTTCCAAATTCAAAGAAGTAATGCATTTTTCTTAAGTGCAAAAAAGTTCGCCGGATATAAAAATCAGCCGCTTAATAAAATCACTTTGGCTCAGGACAAATGTGATTTTAATAAACGGCGGGAACTGTAGCTGATTACGCCACACTGGTTCAGAGAACTTCGTTTTCGTCTGCTACTAACTGTACACAACCGTAATGGTTAATAGGAAATACTTTACTTTCGTTCTCAAATGGAAACTGTAAGAACCAGAAGCATCTGCTGGGGAAAATAAGCTCCGCTTGCAAATACATACTTGCCAACCATCTCATTATGAAGCGTAAAATTTTTAGTACCCGCTTCTTTTACACACCAGTCATTTTTAGAGTAATTTTATTCTTATTTAATCGCAACAACATTTGGTGGGAATTATTCTAAAAATAAACTGGTGTGGAAAAAGGGGCGTTTTTTTAAGGGGTGTTAACAATTTTACGCTTATTAATGAGATAGTTGGCAAGTATGCGAATACTGAGAATATTTTAAATATTTTTATGAATGAAATAAACTTCTAAACATGTTATTATAATCATTTTAAAAGCACCCTTATTAACGACTGGTAAGAACGATTATTGTAAACTTTGTTTAGCGTCTGAGAATTCCATCAGTATGATGATCATTTTACTATTTTACAGCAATAATTGTTCGGAACACCCCCACTGTAATGGCAGCATACCTACTCTTCAAAACACTCCCAACAACAAACGACCCAGTCCTATCCAAAGTAATAATAGTTCACGGGTTCTGAGTCCACAGAACTCCATCAAGAGTGTCTCTTTATCTCACTACCTAGAAAATGGTGCTTCAACTCCTGTTCCTAACGAACAAGCCCCATGTAGTCGTCGTAATAGCAGTATTCCTAGCCAAAATACGCTCAGTCCTTCCAATACTTGCTACATACCGAGTCGCCAAATGTCTATATCAGGTAAGTGTTGTTTTTCCTCAGATTTACAGTATTTTTACTCTTAGATGTAAATATATATACTTTATCCTCATTATATTTTATCACTTCATGAACCATCTTTTTCTCAAAAATTTGTTTTTTTGTAATATGCTTTAACAGTTATCGCTTATAATTCCACCGAGTTAAAACATTACATTTTATTAAATAAAACTTCTGGTGTAAAGTCAATTTTTCTCACCTATAGGTTATATACCATTAATACTGCTCGGCATGAAAATTGCCTCTGACGCCATTTCAACGTATTCTTATATAAAATGACCTCCTGAATCCGATTATGACGCCTATTTTGCCCTATCACCCATCGTTTTTAGGAATGACCCCCCCCCCCTATTTTTATCATTTTTCAGTGATTTTATGGCCATAAATTTGATTTTTAGGAGGGGGAGGTTTATTTTAACCGTTAAATATCTTTTGAGGGGCTACAGAGTTGGAAAATTCTAAAACATGGACATTTGCGGCAAGAGAAAAATTTTGGAAGTGATTTGCCAATGAAATTATGGATTATATATTTTATATTTTTTTAATCTGTTATTAATGTTATTTTTTTAACTTTATATATTTTTTTTTGTTTTTAGGTGTTAAATTAATTATTTTTCATTCTTCAAATCAAATTCATAGTCATAAAATTATCGGACAGGGAAAGAAATTGAGGGAGGGAGTGGTGTATCTAGAAAACGGTGGGTGACTTTGCAAAATGGGAGTCATATTTGGATTCAGGGGGTCATTTTACATAAGAATCAGCAAGAATGGTATCAGATCTCGGATTTTTTTTTTGAAGAGCAGTGTAATTATATTAATAAACAGAAAAAAAGTATTTTCATTTCACATTTTGCAAGTAGTTTGTCGAATCTGTCCGACTTTCAATTCCACTTAATACTACAATATAAATTAATTCTTTCACTGTAATAATTCAAAAATTATGTTTCTATATCACAAGATACTTAGAAACAAGTCTAAATTTTTAATCAACGAGATATATATATTAGAGTGCTGATTCAATGGATGAAGGATTAGCTTTCCGTGGTTCAAGATAAATCACGTGACATGCTCCAAAAGATTGCTGTGTTTGGCCCTTTATCGCTATTTTGGCATTTAAAATATCAGTTCGACAAATTATCATTATTATTAGGTAACACGACAGTCCTATGACCGAAATAAATTGTTTTTAAAATAATTTTACACATATTTCACATTTTAATAAATAATAAATACCTTTTTTTTTCATCGTTTCCCAACAAAGTTTAAAAGTGTTTATAAAGGAAAATTTAAACTTTTAAAGAGCTAAATTTAACAAAAAATAATTTTTCAACTATTTTTAAGCATTTTGTCGGTTAAAGTTCAACTACACGAAATAAAAAAGAAGTAAAATCGAAATCAAAATGATTTAGAACAAAAGAATATTAAACTACGTAAGTAAACAAAAACATTGAACAATCTCCAAATCGTTGCCATAGAAATTTACTGAAAATAAGCTGTTACCAAGGGAAGCGCCGAATACGTAGGTGCAAGGAGAGCATGTCACATGATTCATCTTGGACCTTCTCAAGGGTTACCATTTATCACTCTACTTTATATATCTCGTTGTTTTTAATGATTAAGTTTCTTATTTGTAAAATATGTTTTTCATTTCCATTTTAGGGTCTTCCATTAAAGAAGAATTTAAACCTAATAATTTGGAAGGACTGCAGACCAAAGTAGAAAATAGTAAACCACCTACTGCAGAATATGAGCTTCCGGACAAAGTAAGTGAAGTACTTTAACACATAACTTAAAAATATTTTTGATTCGTTCTTCCATAGACAAAGAACAAAGCTGACATGTTCTATCATAGCCTCCTAAACTAGATGCCTGCCGCGTGGCTCGGAAACTTGGCAACAGTTCAAACGGTAGACAGCGCTACCTGGTACAGATTGCGCGTCTTTTTTATTCAACAACCACCAAAAATCTTTAAACGTGGGATTTCATATACATGAAAGGCGAATAGAATCGAAGAAACGTCGATTTTATGTATCATGTATCACTTCTTAAAATTATTGGTGACAGTTGAATAAAAAAGTCGCGCAATCTGTACCAGGTGGCGCTGTCTACCGCTTGAACTGTTGCCAAGTTTCCTAGCAACGCGACAGGCATCTAGTTTAGGAGGCTATGGTTCTATATTTATGCGTAAATTTTATACTAATCTGTGTGAAATAAATAAGTAATGGTTAAATTATTCTTTTTTTAATAAATATGATTATTTTAGGGCGAATTATTGCAGTAATTTTTCTTACGTGAATGGCATATTGTTTTATATAGCTGTAAATTAATCATAATAATCCAGTGTAACCCTCACACGACTTCCTCTTACACTGCATTCTATTATTATAAAGAAACGTTACAAATTGTAAGATAATAACTACCGTATATAAACGTACTTTAAAAACGGTTTAAAATAGTCTTAGAAACTGTTTTATTTAACGTACATTTCTATGTGTGAGAGGCTTAGTTTTCAAACAATTTCAAAACAGTTTACACGTATTTAACAGTTTTTATACGTATTTAACAGTCTGCCATACATGTTCATTTTTTTCTTCGGTAATAATCATTATCAATATTAAATTAAAAAGAAGTTAGTTAACAACGTTCTGAGTAACGTAACAATAAAAATATAAGCTTCGAACTTTAAAAAAAAAAATTTAAACTCCGTGTAAAAAATATTTCTGTATTCAAAATTTTAAAAGAAAATTTGGTACTTTCTTAATTTAGAAGCTATTTCATTCTCAGATTCCATCACCAATTTGAATAACCACCTATTTTAAATAAGTTTATTTTCTATAGCATAAATTTAGTTTTATAAATAAACTCATACCATTCCGACAATAGAATTTATCCATTTCTGATTTGTAAGTATATTGTTAAATTTTTCTTTAAAAAACATTTTACCCAATTAAGCTGTAGAATATAAAATTTAAAATATTTAAATCTGCATAACTTTTTGCTATTAGATGAGGTATGGCCTGTTTAAATATTGAAATAATTCATAATTAAACTCTTAATAGAAATTCGTATCACATTAATGGGTATGAAGTTCTTATAGAAGTTAAAGAAGAATCAAAAACAAATAAAAAAAATGACAATATTAAAAGGAATATGCATTTTTTTTAATGTGCCAATCAGGCAAAAGTAATGATTTAAAGAACAACATAAAATAAATTAAGTTTATAATTATGTATGCAAACTTATTACATATAGACCATTTTACATACAACATACGATTCCAAAAAGATTTGAAACATTTTGCATATTTCAAAAGAGAAAAGTTTTGCGAAAAACTTTATGATAATCAAATGATCATCGCATCTATTTATCAATTTATTTCATTACATCTACAAAGTATTACTAAAATTCATGCGTGAAAGAATAAAGATTCTGAAAGCAATAATTAATCATGTCCACTGCATATTTATTACTCTTTGCGTGTATTCCTATAATACATTAACCTAAAAGGAATAAACCTCTCTTTTAATTTTATAGCCTTCTGTGTAGTTCCAATAGTTTTTTTTTTTTTTTTTTTTTTTTTTTTTTTTACACTAACCAGGCAATTTTACTCTTATCTCATTTTTAACTTCCAAAATATCTGTTTGAGATTTCATATTTATGATTATAAATATTAAAGACGTTTCCATTCTCTAGATAAAAATTTTTAATTCAAAATTTATTCCCATAATTATTTGAACAGAGCTCCAATTTCACCATTTGCGGTATAATTAACCACTGAGAGCTCAGAAATAATTATGAATTAGAACCCATAGAAAATTCCATCATTGATACAGAACTATTGTCGAATTTTTTAAAGCAGTATACTTCATTTTATTTTATTTTTTTAATAAACTACTGAGGTCATCTCTTTCTATACTTGATATCTAATATCAGATATAATACAAAACATAATATTTCCTTACAAGATGTCATTCCATTTTCAGACTTACGACATTTTTGAAACTTTTTATCATAGAAGCCCAAAATACATGTATTACTGCCCCCATAGACGTGATCCAGGCCCAGATGTGGATTCAGATGAGGAATTAATCTTTGTGCAAGACTTCTGGTCAGATTCTAAAGTTTGGAGAGCTGCAACAGCCTGCATTCAACAGGTTTGATATATTGCAGCGTGCCGAAATATTGCATCGGACACAGCTGGAATTTAAGCAAAAGCAATGCACTTATATCTTATTATACGGCTCGACTTTTCTGCTTATTATTTATTACACGTTGCTGCCAACAAATCTGGAGAAAAATTGTTCAATAACGATTTGCAGTGATTTTTTTTTTTTTTTTTTTTTTTTTCAGCGTAATCAGTATGATTCCGCAATTATTTCAGCAATTTCTTTTTAAAATTTGCACAGTTGCTTAAGATTTATTATTGCTATCCTGAAATGCAACAAATTTCTACAGTAAATCACGAATCAGAACAACAATTCTGTTATTAAATTATATGTACATACTTGCCAACCATCTCATTATGAACCGTACAATTTTTAGTACCCGCCTTTTTTTTTCACACCAGTCATTTTTTAGAGTAATTTTATTCTTATTTAATCGTAACAACATTTAGAGAGAATTACTCTAAAAATAAAGTAGTGTGAAAAAAAAGGCGTTAACAATTGTACGGTTATTAATGTGATGGTTGGCAAGTACGTATGTGGATGGCAGGGGTCGTACTCTCCGCCCTTATTTCTTTTCAAGACACTTTTAAAGATAAGAAAATTCTGTCTTTTTTGCCACCACTAATTTTATGCAGATATACTTCTGTGTAAATTTATAGCAATTTTCCATGATTATACAGGTTAGACATTATTGCATAAATATAGTGGTAGCAATAAATTAAAAAAAAAAAATTATTCCTGAGAATGTTCTGAAAAAAGGACGGAGAGTATGACCGCTGGTAGGTGGCTATTTCGTTTATTACTTTCAGCTGCTTCAAAGAAAACAAAAATTAATCTACATATCAATTTTACAAATATTAGTTACTTTGTATTTTTTGTTTCCGAATTTTTAATACAAACTGAACTGGTTTTAACATGAGCCTTGTGAAATTCGTTGATGATTTTCAAGAATTTTCTAAATGTAAATGCACAAAATTGTTGATTTAATGCAATTTATTGCACTGCTGTCTCAAATTTGCTTTCTGAAAACAAAAAAGAAATCTGAAAATTAACCATACAAACTTTGGTTACTTTTGTATCTTCTGTTCCCGAATTTTCAATACAAATTGCAATGGTTTCAACATGAGCCTTGGGAAAATTGTTGATGATTTTTCAACAATTTCTGAAATCTAAATGCACAAATTTGCTGCATTTTATGCAATTTATTGCACTGCTGACTCAAATTTGCTTTCTAAAAATATTAAGATTGAGCTTCTATAAACACTGCGCTGCTGCAAATAATCCATATGCGATAAATTCACATTACATTGCTTTCTACTCTCATTTTATATTATGCGCTGTTGAACGAGGGTCATTTCATAAATTATGGCAATCGTGTTGTAGTTAAAATTACAGCAAAGATAAATCATCATTTTCGTTTGGTGGCAAGTAAAATGTGTTTGAAAATACTGTGAAAAATTTGGCATGTAAACCCGAGAAAAGTTTTAAGTGGCAACTGGATAAAGGAACTATAAAATATATTATATTGAATAATGAAGAGTTCAGATTGAAATAATTTTTATATTGAATAATACAAGAAGAGTTAATTTCTTTCAAAGATGGAAATGTGTACTAATACATAATTGAAATATTTTTTATATTGAATAATAAAGAAGAATTAATTTCCTACAAAAATAGAAACGAGTACTACTACATATTATCTGATAATGTCCATTGCACTATTTTTCTAACTTCCATACACCTTTATCAATTACCGGAAGAGCGATGAAAATTGCCTCCTATGTATGCATACTTTAACAACCGGCATCTTTATTGGTGGATACTTTATTTTTATGCCTTCTATTGAACAATTGCTTGCCTTCTATTGAACAATGTTACATACTGAACCTTGTGATTTTTTTTTCTAATGGAAGAAAACGATGAACGATTAATTTGCTCCATATCAGATGTTATTTGTACACATTTGAAATGATTAACCCCACATGCGACTTTCCTTAAGTTTGTTAAATTGTGTTATCAGTTTATTGCTCTTTCAACTCCACTTGATACTAACGATATTTCATATCACGGATATATCGGCAGAAGGATGTTGCTCAACTTAACTCGGTTTCATTTCTAATTTTTGAAGCACGTTCTACAGTAAATTGGTTCCTAAGTGCATTACTTACAGGAAATCTATGCTTGAACATCTAATCTATGAACAGAGTTTTATAAATTTTTTCAAGCTATACATACTTTATTTTCTGCGCTGATACACGTTAACAAGCTATTATTTGGAAGCCATAATTTATGAATAACTTCTCGTATGCATATTTTTTCATTCATATTTTTAAAATTTGCTATCATTTTTATTACCTATACTCCATGATTTTTTATAAAACATTTTGTGTAAATGGTTTAATTAAAAATGATTGTGTAGAGATTGATGCTTCTAAAGGAAATTATGCCTAGATCTTTATAATTCTATACTTCTTTTTCAGTTAGATTGTTTAAAACTATTTTGTGAAATTAATATGCATGAAAGAACAAAAAATCTTTTTTTTTTTTTTAATATTCCTTTTAATGTATATGAATGCTATCTATTGCTTAAATTCATTGTTATCTTCATATTTTGAAATTTGTGCATGGCTTTTTTAAAAAGGTTACGTTTATATTCTTATTCTTTTTCAGATTAAGTATTAGTGAAATTTTGAACGTTTTTTAAGCATGGAATAAAAATTTTAAAATATAGGTGTTTTTTTTTTTTTTTTTTTTTAAATACATTATTTTCTAATTTTATACTGATATTTCCAACAGCTATGCTGGTTTATCGAATCAAAGGGCTGGTTCAAAGAGAGACAAGACTATTCTTTATTTTTATTTCCTAAATCACATTGGTGAGTAATAAATACAAATTTTAAAATTATCAGAAATATTATGTCTTTAAGATGATTTTAATATATATATATATAAGATAAAATAATCTCTATAACATATAATATTATTTATAATATTATGTAATTAAGATAAGTATAAAAGATAGTAAGATAATATAATACATACATACTTGACAACATCCTAATTAATATTCCTTAGTGTTGTTAGCCCCACCCTTTTTCTCACACCAGAAATTTCTAGAGTAATATTCTCCAAATGCAATTAATAAGACGAAAAATACTATAAAAATATACTGGTGTAAAAAAGAAGTCGGAGCTAACGATACTACGGAATATTAATTAGGATGTTGGCAAGTATGTACATATACGATAATTACATATACGATAATTACAAATAAATATATACGGTAATTAAAGTTATATCTTGCTGTGATATATATAAGTAACTAGCAGGCAACGCCCGCTTCGCTGGTCCCTATTTTTAAATGAATCACTATAATGAATTCTCAAAATTGCATTAATTTTTATCACATGAAAAAAAAAAGAGAAACAAAATCTGAGTAGGAAAAATGTCGCACCGGGTTCTCACTGCCTTCGGAAAAAATTCCCAAAATGCTCTAACTCTTATTTCTATTATTTTCCCACTTCGCCCCCCCCCTCCTGTCTATCCTAATAATTTTACAAATTTGAAATATCCGCAATCGATTTGTAAGTATCAAAAACATCTATGCACCAGTTTTGAACGATATATCTCTATTTTTATTTTTTTACCGCTCTACTCCCCCCCCCCTTCCCGCCTTCCCAATAATTTTAAAAATTCGAAAATATCCGCAATCGAATTGTAGGTATTGGAAACCTCTATGTACCAATTTTGAATGATCTAACTCTATTTTCTTTTTTTTTTTGCCCCTCTGCCCCCCCCTTCCCGGCCCTCCTAATAACTTTATACTTTCAAAAAAATCCCCATTCGACTTGCAGGCCTCTAAAACCTATCTGTACCGATTTTGAACGGCCTAACTGTATTTCTATTTGTTTTTTACCATAGCCCCCCCCCCCTTCCCGCCCCACCTAATAATTTTAAAAATTCGAAAGTATCCGCAATCGATTTGTAAGTATCGAAAACATCTATATACCAATTTTGAGCGATCTAACTCTATTTTTATTTTTTTGCCCCCCTCCTCCCCCTCCCCTCCCCCTTTCCCGGCCCTCCTAATAACTTTACACTTTCGAAAATATCCCCATTCGACTTGCAGGCATCTAAAACCTAACTGTACCAATTTTGAACGGCCTAACTGTATTTCTATTTGTTTTTTACCATACCCCCCCCCCCTTACCGCCCCCCCTTTCCGCCCCACCTAATAATTTTAAAAATTCGAAAGTATCCGCAATCGATTTGTAAGTATCGAAAACATCTATATACCAGTTTTGAACGATCTAACTCTATTTTTATTTTTTTGCCCCCCCTCTCCCCTCCCCCTTTCCCGGCCCTCCTAATAACTTTACACTTTCGAAAATATCCCCATTCGACTTGCAGGCATCTAAAACCTAACTGTACCAATTTTGAACGGCCTAACTGTATTTCTATTTGTTTTTGCCCCATAGCCCCCCCTTGCCGCCCCCCCCTTCCCGCACCTCCTAATAATTTTATAAATTCGAAAATATCCGAAATCGATTTGCAGGTATCGAAAACCTCTATATACCAATTTTGAACGATCTAACTCTCTTTTTATTTTTTGCCCCCCCCTCTCCCCCCCCTGCTGCCCCACCTCGGGGCTGAATTTCTAAAATTCCAGAAATTGGTTTTTAGATATTTGCATTAGCTATATTTTAGAGCAAAAATTTCACGCATATCTATTTTTTTGTTTGAGATATATAGGATTATGCGAAATCACGTTTTTACGCATGTGAAATCACGTTTTGCCCCCCCGCCCCCCTTGGGGACCGAATTTTGAAAATTCCAGAAATTGGTTTTTAGACATTTGTGTTAGCTATATTTTAAAGCAAAAATTTTACGGATATCTGTTTTTTTTGTTTGAGATATGAAGGATTTTGTGAAATCACGTTTTGCCCC
This sequence comes from Salticus scenicus, assembly GCA_963930645.1. Classification (NCBI taxonomy): domain Eukaryota; kingdom Metazoa; phylum Arthropoda; class Arachnida; order Araneae; family Salticidae; genus Salticus; species Salticus scenicus. Next base: position 65,969,371 of record OZ005652.1, read on the forward strand.
CCCTCCCCCCCCCTTGGGGGGCGAATTTTGTAAAATCGCTTCTTAGTAGATGCCTACGTCATGGAAAGAACATTGTCACAAAATTTCATGCTTCTAGGTCCAGGGGTTTGGTCTGGGCGTTGATAGATCACCCCCTCACTCAGGAAGTCTTCTTTTATATATATAGATATAAGGTAATTAAAGGTATATGGGATACATGCTTTTAATTATCTTAAACCATATAAGATAATATACCATAAATATTTTATATATTATACGATTTTAAATTATAAATAAGATAAAATATTATATACGACAAGTAAAATAATATTTAAAATATTACATAAGATAATTAAAGATATACAAGATAACGAGATGCATATAAAATAATCTATATGTATATATATATATATATATAAAGTTTGTAAAGAAAGTAATGAGACTGAATTTTTTGCGCCAAGCTGAAGGGCAAAGGTGCGAAATTTGTGAGTGGTACAGGTTGTGAGGACTGTTACCTACACTGTCTGGTGAAAGTCAAGTTGCCTTGATCCTTTGTAGTGCACAGATCACTCATAAAGTAGACACATGTTTGAAAGTATCGTTAGGTTTTTAGAATCCAGCAGAGTATCCAGCAGCGATACGCCATAGAGTTTTGCATAAAACTAAACAAATCGGATATTAAGACGTTTGTCATGTTACAAGAAGCCTATGGGAAGTATTTTTTTATCCAAGGTTCAAGTGTTTAAGTGGCATAAAGTCTTCAAAGACGGAAGAGAAAACGTCCATAACGTACAAAGCGCTGGCGTCCATCAAGTTCTCAAACTTTAGACAATGTGGCTAAAATTAAAGCGCTTTTTGGACGTTTGAGTCAGATGAGTGTCGTCAGATGAGTGTCCGAATGTTTGCAGAAACACTGGGACCGTACAAAATCGATTGTGCATCAAATCATCACGGAGGAACTTCAAATGCAGAAAATCTGTGCCGAGCTTCTGACTCAGTTTCTAGCAAAACACAGGGTCACAACGCTGTTCCAACCACCGTATGTCCCCGATCTGTCACTGCTGGACTTTTTCCTATTCCTTCGATTAAAGTCTAGCTTAAGAAGCTGTTTTGAGGTTCTTTCTGATGGTTTTGACAATCTGAAGAAGTTTCAGAGAAACGTAACGCGCGTTCTAAACAGCATTCCAGTTGAAGACTTCCAAGCTATCATTAATCGATGAGAGACTCATTAGCATCGGTGTATTAAGAGAAAGGAAGCTAGTTTGAAGAATATTAAGTTTCTGTAAAATTATCTTCAAATAAACGAATTTTACGGAATCAGTCTGTCTCATTATATTTTGGACAGACCATGTATATATATATATATATATGTGTGTGTGTGTGTGTGTGTGTGTGTGTGTGTATGGTAAATGTATATAAGATAGTAAGATAATATTAATAATTACACATAAGTATATAAGATAATTGAATTCATATATTGCTATAATGTGTATGTAAAAGATATAATATAACTAAAGGCATATAAGAATAAGTATATGAAATAATTAATATAGCATATGTATTCCCAAAAGGATTACAGAGGCTGTTCGCACATTTTTTAGACGATTTTGATGGAGTGTACTGAAGCAATTTCACTCATATTTCGTGTTTTATTTGTTCAGTTTGATAGCCCTTGTTCTTAACTAACATTCTACATCATAATTTCTATGATAATAAGGCTTTTTATAATATCGGAAGAGGTAAGTAGTGTAATTTTGGGGATTGACCAACAGCTGCACCGCTGCACGGGCGAGCCGTGCTGCTGCCGCACCGTTATCTTATAGCATCCGATGACGCATGACCTTGTAAAAGATAAGGTAGGCTAGAATTACGATGTTATCTTTAATGATAATGAATATTATTTACATTAATTAATGATTAATCTTAATTTTAAAAGAATTATGGTAATTTGAAATATTTTAAACTTAGAAAAAAAAAAAAAATTATGATTTAAAAAGAGAATTTTAATGAACGGTAGTCGATAAAAATTTAAAACAATGAATTACCCAGGCAGCACATAACGTTGTTATAGCGTTGAAAATAAGTCTGAACAGTGGAAAATTAGTTGTAAAAACGTTAAAACAACGTTATGTGCTACTAGGGTAAGTATATTTTAAAATGAATTAAGTTTTAATGAATGTGATTAGAAAACTTGGTAATTCCCAAAAGTGAATTTTAGAAAATGTACTCACCTTTGCTACGGTTCGAACCAGAGGGTTTTTAAAAAAATTAAATAAAGAGATATACTCACCTTGGACTCGAACCCGGAACTTTCCCTCTTCAAGCAGAACCAGAGGGCTTTAAAAATTAAATAAAGAGATATACTCACCTTGGAATCGAACCCGGCACTTCCCCTCTTCCAACCTTCGGTGTCTGGTGCAGTCATATGAAATATAATTATAGGGGTCCCACCATCCACCTGCCACATTTATAGAAAAATGTGACGCCCCAATTTGTTTTTCAGCGATCTCCTTCCGGTGGATATCTGAAAAGAAAGTAATTAGGTGTGTGCCTATCCCACTTCTTGCATGGGGAGACTTTAGACTCCCCCATAGGCGGGTTAACACACACCATTCACACACCATTCACACATCATTCACACACATTTTTTTTTTTTTTTTTTTTTTTTTTTTTTTAGCTATAACAGCTTTTTCTTTCTTGTAGTTAAATAAATTTTCTTCCAAGCAAGTTCTTTCACAAATTTTCTTCCAGATAAGTTCTTGGAAAAATTTTCTTTCACAAATTTTTAAAAGCATAATTTTAAATTTTCTTCCAGATAAGTTCTTGGAAAAAAAATTCTTTCACAAATTTTAAATTTTTTTCTAGATAAGTTATTGAAAAAATTTTCTTTCAGAAATTTTTAAAAACATAATTTTCTTCCAGGCAAGTTCTTGGAAAAAAAAAAAAAAATATTTCACAAATTTTTAAAAGCGCAATTTTCTTCCACGCAAGTTCTTGAAAAAAAATATTTACAATATATATATACATTACAATATTTTATAAAAAACTATTTACATTTTAATTTTATAATGCCCATGTGCCAATGTATGCACACCGTCTTCTAATATGAAGCGCTTATCATCAAATGCACAGAGTGTTTCTTTATTTTGACGAATCGTATGCAAATGGTGTTTCTTACTTGCTATTCTGAATTGTTGTGCAGATGTTGGATTCAAAGTTTCCAAACATGCCTTGTAGTGCTGGTGTTTAATTTTTTCTTGGACAATGTTTCTAGACACCCCCTTTGCTGTCTTTTTTTCAAACTCTTTAGACAAAATGGAATACATTTTCGATCTAAGTCCTACAAACTCAATTATTGGTTTTGAGTTGAGCTCGTCCTTGAGGCATCCAATTTTCTTTTTGTTGTTTGTGCTGTGCAGAGGATGACTAGGAGGATAATCTGACGTGTCTAATATGTGGCTGAATGCTTGCATGTCCCTGTAGATGTCTTCAGTGTATATATTATATGTTAGAGAGTCGGTGTCTGTGAAGAGGAGATGAGCATTATTTCTATATTTTTGTTTCATTACATTATAATGAAAATCATACATTAGTATTTTGCATAATTCTAGGATTATAAATCCAGCATAAATTGGTTTGTCTAATGTGATTATGTTTTTAATTCTCTCCACACCTACTAACTCATTATCAAAGGTGGTGAATCGTTTGAATGTGGGAGAGGAGGTTAATTTTTTTGCTTTGGATTCAGAATTCACAAGTTGCATATCCACACGTTTTCTAATATTTTCCATGTTTGTTCCATACACCGCGTTATTCATTAACTTGAAAAAATCTTTTTCAAAAGATGAGGTCGCCATTTTCCTCTTTTCAGTGTTAAAATCGATGTATGGTTTTAGCCATGGTTTTTGTCGAAACTTGAGTACTTTATGTACAGCATGTAACTCAAGGCCTTGCATTAAGTAAAATTTCAGATTGGAAATATGAGTTACATAATGCTTTTTGTTTTTTAAGTTGGGGACTAATTTGGTTGTCGAAATATAATTTTTGTCTCCCAATGCCTTAATTGAAAAAGGAGATAAATCTTCATAATTTATGCTCATTTTTTCCGGTGCCAGTGGATAGTCGTTGTGAAGGTCGTGTATCTTCGATGGATAATCCAAATCCACTTCTAAAATATAACCTTCAGCTCCGTCGTCTGGGATGGAAAGAATCCACTGTGGTGTGATACCATCTGGTGACACCCATTCAAAGTGTCCGTATGCGAGAGGTCTTGACATGGCCCAAGCATATAAATTATTTGCATCTAAGTATAAAATGTAGTTTGATGGGCGATTTTCATCAAAATTTGATAAATATTTATTATTAGCTTGTGCATATCTTTCGGTGATTACCGATATTCCCCCACGTATGCCTTGCTCTATGAAGAGGTGCATGTCGATGTCTGTGAAAAGTTCCAAAGGTTGATTAGTCATTTTAAGACATGCTTGCCAAGCCAAACCTGGTGCTGTTAACAGATGCAAACAGTCAATATCATAATAATTTTGGCATATTTTTCTAAAATTTTCAAACACATCTGCAAGCAATAATACGTCGGTTTTTACGTATAAGTTGTGATAGTCCCCCATATTTTTGAGTTTGAAGGATTTCCACACGTTTTGCGCGTGTTCGTAATCCTCACTCGAAATTGATTGTCCAGTTAAGGTGCTGTCGAAGGCATCGGGTGGTGGTAGCTGGCATTCATCAAATTTTTCCAAATATTCATATATATTATTAGAGTCCATATATTCATATGGGTAAACACCCTTTCGCAACAGAAATTCGGTATTTTCAGGGAAATGGGACTTTAAATGTTTAAATTTGTCTTTATCTAAATTAGAAACTAATTTTTGAAGCGAAGTGCTCATAAAAAGAAAGCTGTCGATGAAGGTGAGGGATACACTAAATTTATCATATTTTTTCACCAATGAAAAGGAGATATATTTTTCCATATTCGTTGGTATAACATTAATTTGATGATCTGTAATTTTCCCGAGTTGTTGCATAATAAGGTGACCATCGTAGTGTTTTAAGTTGTGGAACACAACTGGTATTTTCTTTTGTAATCTAAATTTTAAATTACACATATTATGCAATGCCCCACGATATTGTCCTGTCAAATGATTATGATCTCTTACACGATCCCCTTTCAATTCATTTTTACATAAGTAGCAATGTGTTGCTGTTTTAAAATTTAATTCGTCCTGTGGAGACATGCAGATGGGAGTAATAGATGTTAACTGTTGCGCAATTTCCTCCTTTTCTTTTAAAATCGATTCCAAAAAGTGTTGGACAGCATTAGGTCCCCTGTATACAACAATGGGTATTTTAGCTTCGCCGTTAGGACCAACAATTAAATAGGCATAACCACATGCCTCGTGATCAGCTATTTTTTCCGTTTTTAAATTTCCTACAGAATTTCTTTTGATGATAAGCGCTTCAAAATCAGCGTAAATCACGAAAAGGACAGGATGCTGATAATGAATGTTTTCAAATTTTAATTTTTTTTTTCTTTTCATCGGGCATTCTTGTATGCTGTATGGAATGTTGTTTACAATAAGGCAAGTGTTTTTGTAAAAGCTCTTCACTAGAAAAACGATGCAAGTATCGATAGCAATAATGTGAAGCAGTCTTGTGTTTGGTAAGGTTACTCAACAATCTCGAAAAGTTTCTTATTAAACAATAATGTTGCCTCTCTTCATTTGATATGTATAATAAGTTAATGACATCACGATCATCACGGGGAGATATATATAAGGGAAATACTTCTTCTTCGTAGCCAAACACATTGATCCGAAGATCATTTAATTTTTCTATCTGTGAAATTTTATTCACTGGCACCGGATATGTTATATTACTTAGTTTTATACTCTCTTCGTAAGGCAGATAGTGAGATATACGATGGGGTTGTTGATTGAAATGCAAATTCAGTTTATAGGCGATTAAACACCAAACAAGTCATTTTTGATCATTGTTTTGGATATTGAGTACAGCTCTCTTATCCACAATCTTTTTAGGAAGAGGTATGTAGCTGCTGGGAGCAAGGGGGTGATATTTAGCTACATTTAATTCTATATATAAAAAAATTTCCAACACCCAACCTGATCCTCTCTGTGTGAATTCTTTAAAAGATTTATTTATTTTTGCGAATGCTTCCTCCATATGATTTAATATTGTGTCATCCATTAACTCAGTTGCCATTTTAGATCTAAAGTGGGGTGTGATGTACTCTTTTTCCCCATTACTGGTTCTGCGACTAAGAACAGCTCTCACATCCGCATACCATTTAATAGATTTTTTCTCTTGCATTTGATGCAAAAGTTCATCATACATAGGAGATCTTATCTGATTGAAGAATTTTAAAAAATCTTTTTCATTTTCCTCTTCACAATGAAAACGTATAGAGGAAACAGTGTTTAGAGCATCAACTCTATTTTCATTTCTAGGTCTTTTTGGAGGGGGAGCTGCCTGAGTAAGGGTCTTTCTTTTCAAAGTGTGGCTTTCTTTTTTATGAGCCAATAGCAAAGCTTTAGTAGAAAATGTGTTTTCACACGATTCGCAGTTAAAATGATTGTTGTGTATTAAATTGTGACGATTCAGATCCTGTTTTAATTTAAAGGATTTTCCACATGTTTGGCATACGTGGGGACGTTCATCGTTGTGTGTTTTTAAATGCCTGTTGAAACTTCCTGTGTGTTTGAATGTTTTACCACAAGTCGGGCAGGTCTGAAAATTAAGAAAAAAAAAATATATGTTTTAAAAACCTAACATTATTTTATTTTATTTATTTTTTAATTATTTTAAAGTATAAACCTAACTTTAAATTAAAAATTTTATTTATATGTGTAAACCTAACTTAAATATTTTAAAATAAAGTATTTAATTGTTTGAATGTATAAACCTTCCATTTTTAAAAATTAAATATTTAATTGTTTGAATGTATAAACCTAACATTATTTTATTTAAAAAGGTTTTTCAGATATTTAATTATTTTAAAGTATAAACCTAACTTTAAATTGAACTAAGAAGTATATATATATATATATATATATATATATATATATATATATATTTTTTTTTTTTTTTTTTTTTTTTTTTTTTTTTTTTAATGCAAACCAATCAAAGTTAAAATTTTACCTAACAAACATTTAATTATTCGAAAGTTAAAATTTTTCATACCCTAAAATGAAAATTTTACTTAACCCAAATATAAAAATCTAACAATAAAAAAATATCACATACCTTGTTTTTAGATGATGGAGGCTGAGAAGAGGCATCGCTAGACACGATGGTGTCAACACCAGTAGGCACGGTTGCGGTAGTAGGAACGGACGTAGCAATAGGGACGCATGTACCACCAGTTGTCTAAAAAAGAAATAAAACAATTTTTTAATTAAACGTGATTTTTAAATATACATATATATATATATATATATGATTTTCATTAATATATTTACAAAAATAAGTTTAAATTACTATGTATGTATGAAATGATACTTACATGCATTTTTAAGTGTCGGACCAGTTCAGCACTTTTTTTGGATTCTGCAGCACAAATACCACATGACAATTCAGGTAACTTAATGGGTGCAGCATTAACAAGGGGTGGGCCAGTTGAGGTTCCTTCACCAGGATCCTGGTAACGGGACACCTGAAAAAAAAAATACATAAATAAGAAACAAAAATAGTTAATAATTAATTTTTTAATTGTTGAAAAAAAGTTTATATAAAATAATTATTACCATGTTCAAAGCTTGATTATAATTTTGCATAGGCTCTACTGCTGCGGTTACATTATTAAAACCCCCAACCGATGGCGATGCATCAATCTAAAATATAAATTTTATTTTTTAATTAAAACAATATTTAATTGAAATAAATTTAAGATGTAAAAATATTATTGAAAGACCTCTACCAAATCATCAAAGGGAATATTCCAGTCGATCTCATTGGATTCTAAAATTTCATACAATTCGGTATCACCAATCAATGAGAACTATATAAAAAGCAAAAAAATAAAAAAATTAATTCATATTTTCATCTAACCATGTAAAAGTATATTTTTAAATTCAATAAAGGGTTAATATAGATTATCCTATATAAACTAACTTAAAAATATTAATGTTTGCTTACAAATTCCAATGGAAAAAATAATAAAAATGTGTGTATAAATAATGTTAAAAATATAAATGTAGGAATTTATTTTCTAAATTCTTAAAAATTTTACACATATTTTTAAATTAAGAATATTTAATAAATATATAGATTACTATGTAATAAGTCGCTTATTTATCAATAAAAGAAAAAGAATTAAAAAAAAAAAAAAAAAAAAAAAATTCTAATTCTACTATATTATAAAAATCAAGTCTGATATAGACTTAAAATAGTATTTGCATTCACACATAATAACAAAGTATCGTTTATTAAATTTTTAAATGGTAAATATAGTCTAAGTTAAAAAATTAAATCTAATAAATAAAGTATCATTTATTGTATATATAAGAGTAGAAAAATTATTTAATTCGCATCCATATATAATAACAAAGTATTGTTTATTAATTCTATTTAACCGAAAAAACTATTATTTTATAAAACATTAAATAACTAAGACAAAAATTAATACATATTTTTTATCCATAAAACAGAATTAATCTGCAATGAAATAAATACAAAAGATATTTCATAGCACTTACTTGATTATTATCACAAAAATCCATTGTGTTGAAGAATTGAAAAACGGGTAGATTAATTCTTACAAACTAGGAGAACTTAATTCGTCTGAAGGCAGAATACAACTGATAAGGAATGACCGTAAGAAACGCTATTTAAACAGTTTTTTGTATCTAAGAATGTCGTAATATTTTAGATATCTCTGCACGAGTCAAATCTTCATTATCATGACGTAATATTCTAGAACTTTGTATCCCGTGTGTGAAAATTCAGATAAGTTAGTGTGCGAACGGAATCGATAAATAAATTTAGTTAGTATACTGTGTTATCAAATGGGACTTAATTTTCACAAATCTATATATTAATTTGAAACATGTTTTTGTCTGTCTCCACTATATTGAGAGAACGGCTAGATGTAAAAATTCTGTTGAGGTGTCTAAAGAAAGGTCTTGGTCTGTAGATGTGCTATGAAAAAAGAAAAATAAAAAAAAGTCGAATGGTTTCCCCCCTGGGGGGAACCGTTTCCCCCCCGTAGGAAACGGGTGGGAAACCGTTTCCCACCCGTTTGGGTTAAAAACGAATGACGTCATTTTCGGAAATGCAACAATACAGCGAGTTTATCTGAATTTTTATTGCCTTATAAAAACAAAGTTCACGTGTTATCATTTTATTTTTTAATTATTGATCCTTTTTTACGGCAACATGAAAAAATCTATATATTAATTTGAAACATGTTTTTGTCTGTCTCCACTATATTGAGAGAACTACTTGGTGTAAAAATTTGGTTGAGGTGTCTAAAGAAAGGTCTTGGTCTGCAGATTTGCTATGAGAAGAGAAAAATAAAAAAAAGTCGAAGGGGGGGGAAACGGGTGGGAAACCGTTTCCCACCCGTTTCGGGTTAAAAACACGTTTACGAGCTTAACTAAGCTTCAAATTACTTCACGGGGAAGAAATTGTACATATAGGGACTAGAGTCGAATACTAAAAAATCAATATCTGCGAATTTGGAATTTTCGATTTTAAAGGGGGAAAAAGGGGGGAAAGTAGATTTGGAGGGGAGGGGAAAGGGGGGAAATTAGTTTGAGAGGGAAATCCGTTCTAGACCCACACATGCAGCACCTCATTTTAAAGGTCTTGAAATTTCATGTCGATTGGGGATGTTTGCATACAGTATAGTCCGACCCCTGGTGGTGAAAAATGGAACTAAGTGATTTTGCTGTAGACCCTATCATGTTACATCTTATTTTAAAGGTCTAGGTATTTCCTGACCGTTGGTGATGTTCGTACAGAACACAGTGCGCCCCCTGGCGGTGGAAAGTGCAACTAAAGGATTTGGCAGTTGACAAAACCATGTGACACCTTATTTAAAAGGTCTTGGTAATCCAAGGCGATTGGTGATAGAGGTCTTGAAATTTCATGTTGATTGGGGATTTTTGTATACAATATAGTGCGCCCCCTGGTGGTGAAAAATGGAACTAGGTGATTTTGTAGTAGACCCTATCATGTTATATCTTATTTTAAAGGTCTTGGTATTTCCTCAACGTTGGTGATGTTCGTACAGAACAAACTGCGCCCCCTTGCGGTGGAAAGTGCAACTAAAGATTTTGCAGTTGACACCACCATGTGACACCTTATTTGAAAGGTCTTGGAAATTCAAGGTGATTGGGGATGTTTGTATACAATATAGTGCGCCCCTGGTGGTGAAAAAATGGAACTAGGTAATTCTGTACTAGACCCTATCATGTTATATCCTATTTTAATGGTCTTGGTATTTCCTCACCGTTGGTGATGTTCGTACAGAACAAACTGCGCCCCCTTGCGGTGGAAAGTGCAACTAAAGGATTTTGCAGTCGACACCACCATGTGACACCTTATTTGAAAGGTCTTGGAAATTCATGGTGATTGGTGATGTTCGTATACAACATACTGCGCTCCCTGTTGGAGGAAAGTGGATTTTGCAGTGCTTGCGTAGCATGACTGCTATACGGTGCCGAAGCCGCAGGCAGCGGTAACACGAGTCAGAGGTTCGTTCGGTTCAAGGTTAATTTTTGAGAATTTTTTCATGTTAATAGCGGCCTGCATATACGTGACACAGGCACTGGGATACGAATCCGATTTCCGTTCCGTTTCAAGTATTTTTTTTTTTTTTGTTACAGATTATTATTATTATTATTATTATTATTATTATTATTTGTGATGTTTTCGTTTAAAAATAGAAAATCAAACAAAATCGAGTTAAAGATATAAAACCATACAAATTTAAGGTGCATTTAAGGTTATTATCATGGGCCGGCCAACACCGGGCGGGTTCTTTCGGTTGCAGGTTAATTTTTGTGAATTTTTTTTTTATGTTATTAGCGGCTCACGTATGTGCTGCCGCAGACACCGGTGTCACAAGACTGAGTTTCGTTCGGTTCGAGGTAATTTTTTTGTTACAGCTGATTATTTTTTTCGCGATGCCTTTATTTAAAAATAGAAATTCAAACAAAATCGAGTTAAAGATATAAAATCATACAAATTTAAGGTTCAATTAAGGTTATTATCATGGGTCCGGGCAACGCCGGGCGGGTGAGCTAACATGTAGCCTTAGTATTAAAAGAAACAGAAAATAAAAGATAGCAACTGTTTTATTTGGAGTCTGTTTCACGTCACATTGACAGTACTTTGTAGAAAGTGATGTCATATACAGTATTTCAATTTATAACCATTTTTCCGAATTTTTTTTTTTAAGTGAAATGTTGTAAATTATATTAGATGTTTTAACTTGAAATACATTTAAATAATGATACGACGATTTTTGAAACATTACGGTCAATAAAGTGACCGTCGAAGTCGACGGGTTCCAGCTAGTACATTGTTTAATTACAAATCAGTTTTAAGATATCTTAACAAATGATGTTCTTTATATTTAGTTATCGTTTAACAAAGTCGAGTATTTGTTTTAAAGAGAATGTACCCTCTTACCGAATGACACTTAATTTTTAAGAATCTTAGTACTATCTAAACAAAGGCAATGTTTCATTATTTATCCAAGACCAGCAGATAGTAAACAATACTTTCTAACTTTCACACGGAAATGACTATTTTAGTGCACTGTTGGTATCGTAAAACAATCTCTTGCAATTCTTTAGAGAAACAATTGCTAATTTTCTAGAAAAGATAATAGTTTGTTCTTTTCTCAACATTAATGATTCAAGCTGATTTTGTATAGATTATTTATACTGAGTCTTCTCAAAATATGTTATTCATAGATTAACTAAAATGATTTTATATCCAATTGGATTTATACTAAATAAGATAAAACATGTGAAAATATTATTACTAGTTTTCGTTACAGCATAAGAATTTCTAAAATTAAGAAAAATGATTCCAGAGATTAGAAAAAAAATATTTAAAATTTTCGTCACTCTAAAAACATCTACCAAATACTTTAACTTTTAAAATTCTAAGAAAAGGCATATTATTACTTCATTTTTTTTTCTTACATGTTCACAATATACTAAGATTTTACACTTTCTGAATATTATTCATTCTGTTTTCTGAAAAATGTAATAAAGTCTCACATAAAATACTAGTTTGCATTACATTATAAGAGTTTCTAAAATTAAGAAATTCTCTTTTTTAAAGTATAAGAAAAAATGTTTAGACAGATTCTAAAATAAATATTTAAAATTTTCGTGATTCTAAAAACATCTACCAATGCTTAATTTTATAATGTTAATTTACACTTTGAAGCAATTTTTAAGACTTTCATTTTTTAAAAAAGACAGACAATTTTTTTAACACAAAAAATTATTTATTAAAAATTCTCCATATATATATATATACATTATGCATAAAAACACTCTTTAATCAATTTAGCAAAATATTGTATTATTACAAATACATTTTTGTAAGGTTATTTTCGATAATTCAGTGTCTTACAAAAAACAGTCTTCAAACAATTTATCAAAATATTCTATTGGGTATTCTTCAAAAAATGATAAACTATAATTGCAGAAACACTTCGAAAAAATATTTTTGGCTATTTTGTAACAATTTAAATTTAATAACACAGTTTCTTTGATCACGTTGAATTTTTGTAGTGCATTTAACATGAGACAATTATGTCGGAATTGAGATGGATGCGATATTAAGCAAGCTTCACATACATATAACTTCTCAATATTAATTTTTGCCTCTTCACAAATGCAATTAATATAATGTTCTTTTGTTTCATGAATATCAATGTGTGAATCACATGTCACAGATTTATTCAACACTATGGCAGGAACCTGTTTTGTTAAAATTCCTTCAATAAGACAATTACTAATTTGGGATTTTATTTCATTAATCCTTATTAAATGACTTCTACCAAGTTTAATGCCATTCGGCTTAAAATAAAAACCATTATCTTTAGTTTTAAAAATTTGCTGTAAATAGCAACTATCCTCATCACAAAATGCAGTTAGTAACTGGTTATTGCTAATAAAACTGTCTTTTACTGAAGAAAAATTAAAACAGTTTATCTTACTTTGAAAATGATCCCAAGTCGCCGGTGTTAGAATCACACCGTTATTTGTAGGGTACCGTTTCCCATCATGGGTTTCTTTGAAACTTCGTATATGCAATCGGAGAAAAATATCATTTTCCAACATTACTTGGATAAAGGTAAGCCAACCAATATCCCATTCGGCGAGGAGAGGATTAGGCTTGTCTTTCTCTTGGTAATATTTTTTAAGCCAATCGTTGTTGTTTTGGGGAAAATCGTTGTTGTTGTTTTTAGGAAGCACAGTTTTTTCAATTTGTACATCAGGAAATAAAGTTTTTTCAAACTGTGGCTCGAGGTTCAATCATGGTTTTTTCAGAGGTGGAGACACGCAAATTAAATAGCGAAACGTTAAACTAATTCTTGAATTTTTAATGTACGAGTCAGGAGCAATTCCGTGGGTAAAAAGTTCATTGGTGGGTTTCCCCATAGTATATAGAGAACCATGTTCCAAGTTAATGACTGTAGACGGCGCATTCGGTTTTTTAAACTCGATTTTTCTTGACGCCCCAAAACTTAACACAGCGATACGAAAAGTGTCATCCAAGCTGTTTTCATTGTCTTTGTGCTGTGAAATATAACTTTGTCCGTCACAATATACATTTAGTAGTACATAATTGTATGTACAGCCGATATGCTTTTCCACAAGATTTCGCAGTTCCGTCATTAAGGGAGTCCATGGCTGAGCAGCTACTTGGGTACCGCTGAAAGCATAGGAAAGTCCAGCATCACCATAGGCTAACACTTGGCGTTTAGGCACAACATCCTTACCCCAAATTTTAAAAGTAGGGGTATAAAACGGCAGAATTTTTAACTGTTCAAAAAAGGCATCAGCTTTCGTCTTCTCAATAAAATTTGCATAATAACTTACGTTTAATCCGTTTTCGAAGAAAGTAGTAGCCATGTTTAAAAAACACGTCTAACACGAGCAGAAAGAACAAGTGAAATGAGGTCTTTTATACTGATTTTATCTTAGTATGACGTAGTGAGCTACGTGACAGGTAACACAAACCTTCCAGTGGGCAATGTCAAGTGACGTAGTAGTAGATAAAACCACGTGGTTTTGATAAGATCACGTGATTTTTGATAAGAAATAGTGTTATCGTTCATTTCACCTCGTGCGACTGGAAGAAGAGGACGCTAAGTGTAGAGGTAAGCTCAATTTTTATATAATATATATATTAAAACAGAAATAAAAAGACAAGTGTTTTATATTAAAAAAATATTTTTTATTAATAATTTAGTCAATAGGGGGTTACATTTGAACGTTTTCGTTCCTTGGGTACAGAAGATAACAAAAATTTGTTTTTAATAAAACTTTTAGGCATATGCATATCATTAAGTGCTTGCAACAATTCGCCCTGTGCATTGATAGGTACTTTCTTATTCGTAGAAAATATTAAATTTAATAAATCGGCAATATTAGAGTTCTTTATTTTACGGTTTTTATAAGTCACTTCGCCTGTTTCGTCCCATTCCAATTTGTGGGGGCTTGTTTTAAAAAATCCAAGTAAATTCGTAGCTTGATTCTTCATTCTTTTAGGCACTCTAGTTAAAGCAAGTTGTTCATAGTCTTGCACGGGTTCGGGTTTCACAGGTTCGGGTTTCACAGGTTCGGGTTTCGCAGATTCGGTTTCGGGTTTCACTGAAGACTCTTCATTCGCGCGATGAACCCATGGTAGATTGTTTTCTTGCAAATTCATTTTTCTTTGTAATAACTCATAATAACGTCGTACTTTTTCATAATCTGGTAACGAACTGTTTAATATTTTTAGCAATGCTTTATCCAGTTCACTCAATTGTCCTTGCGAAGGAGTATGTTTGTTCAACACCTCTTCGGGTACTAAAGCATATTTTTTAGCGAATTCCATGAATGAGCGTACTGAGTGCAGTTATAGCTGCGGGAATTAAAACGTTTAAAAATCCACCTTGTTGCACAATCAGTTTCTTTTTAGTGAATAAAGAACCTTTTTTTGTCCCAGTTTTTCTAAGAGTCGTCTTATATTTCGCTAACGATCGTTTCTGACAAGTAGTGAGAGGTACGTTACCTTTCAAAACGTTCAGAGTACACTCGCAAATAGCTTTAACAGTACGATTAGATAATTTTTTTTTAAATGTTTTCGTAATCTCTGGGGACACGATCGAATCAATTCTAAATCCCTTACTTGTTGCTTTGACAAAGTCATGTTAGCAACTGATGTTTCACGATTGCAAATCGATTATTTATATTTATACAAAAATTGAATTTGATTGGGTAGGATTTGAGTTCGTAATCTCATCTCTTCATCCGTTTCATTTTTCAAATCAATAAACAGGTAGGAAAAGGGTTTCTTTGTGGCATCCTCATACACTTCTTGAAAAAATTTTGATTTTTTAGGATACAACTGTCTGCCTAAATGCATCATTTGACTAAAGTCGCGACGATTTTAAACAGAAAAATGTATTGCGCATTTAAGGAAACTGTTCTAACTTCACTTCCTTTTTGAAAAAAATTTTGTGTTAAAAATACAACACTTAGATTTAAATGATGACTGCCTTTCGTAAATAACGAAGTCAATCGTTTATCGTTACTGCATTCCGCCATTAAATCGTCTATCACAAACAAAGTGTTGCCACTTAGATATTCCTTAAAATTAGAAGGAAACCCTTCTACAAAAGTCACATCAGGAATTTCGTCGTATAAAGTTTGATAAATACCATAAAACCATACCACTTTATCGATTGGAGGATGAAACATTTGTTTTTTATATTGTAACAAATCTCGCATGAAAGATGATTTACCGCATCCGGTAGGACCTGCCTGAATCATAGTAAAAGGGTGTTGTAACTGTGGAAACTCCATGATGAATGAACACAGGCACAAAATACATACAGTTTAAATAAGTATTTATTGATAAAAATTAGTGTACACACGAAATCTTTTAGCAACAAAATTATAGACTCTCTGGTCGTTACACACATTCTTGGTTACAAACATTGACAAAAAATCTTTAAGGGTTTTTCCCCTGCATCTACAGTACAAATAATAAACACAATATTGGCCACACACGGCGGTTGTAGTACTCTGCAGCATAAGAGGGTTATAGTTCATATAAGCAAAACGGGATACAAAGTTCTTTATAGATCCTTTAAAAAAACTCGGTTCGTTTCCATATGAATCAAAGAATTCCACTCCATCATCAGATTGTATAAAGAATGCTAACCAATGCATTCCAGGCTCGGATGAATCATCCGTGTTGCATACGAAACAGGTAGGATAACGCACAATCTCCTCGGGTAATTGATCACTTGGGAACACATCCAAAAAATATTTTTTCGTTACTTTGTCACGTGATAAAATATTCTTGATTTGCAAAGAGTTCATTTTCATTAATTAGCAAAGTCACATAAAACGTGTCGGGACTTGGTAATTTCTATAATGTTTTCAAATTCCCCATACACAAACACGGAGATGGTAGATGTTAAAGCATTAGAAAATTTAATCTCAATTCTTAAATTTCCTTGTTGTTGTAAATTCAGGTGAGGTCCGTCACACAAATCGGGACTTAGATCAAAAGCAAACAAAGTGTGTCCATCAGCGAAATCTTCACGGGATATATAATTACCAGCATCGCGATTAAAACCAGAGAATAATCGATGATAAGCTCTTATATAGTTTTTGTCTCGAAAATTCAGTTCTAAAGCTTTGCTAGGTACAGGTTGACCGTCTACATACACACTTAAAAAGTTTACATTATAATGATTAAAATAAAAGGGGTTTAACTCGTATCTACCACTCATGGCTGTATTATCTAACAATCCAATAATTATGCGTTTCGGCATGGCTCCCAGAAACACATTATCCTGCATAAAAGCCATACTTCCTGAAGGAATAGTATAAGTCTTGCATAAAACTCGGTCGATCGGGTATTTCGCAGAATTTTTCTCAAATGCTTTTGCATGTCCCAATAAAACTCCAGGATTCACTTTCACTTTACGAATAAATAAAGAAGCATGTTCCAATACAACGTTAAACTTCTTATCCTGACCAGCGACTTGTCTAGTCATTAAACAAAACTGAGGAGGGCTTCGAATCATTTTAATTTTCAAATCAACCATATTCAATAACAGGCGATTCTGCTGAAAGATATCACAGTGTAGAGGTCCAATCATATCTAAGATTTTACTATTTTTAGTCAGTTCACACCGAGTTTTCAATCCGGAGTTTTCAGGTGGGGCTTGTGGTATAGGATCTGATACAGTTAAATTATTATCTTTGTAGAAGCATTCACAGGTCAATAAACTTTTCTTAGCATCTTCGCCATAATTCAATAAAGTTTCGATATAGGCACGATAGGGATAAGTGTTACTCGAAGAGGATATTAATCTTTCATTCAAACTCACATCATTCTGGGAAAACAATGCGTGAAAAAATAAATTAACTGGTGCAACAGGTTCATTATCAGCCAGAGCAGTTCCGTCAGCATTCACAATTTTCACTTTTAGGTACATGTGCGAGGAGGATAAATCAATATATTCTTCCCCATTACCCGTGATGTTAAATTCCAGGGTCCCCCATCGCGAATATTTGCTAGAGGGTGAAATTCAACAAAATGTCCTTTTTCAATAGCTGTCTGCGTGGGTGGAATCAAAAACAAGTCTAATTCGGATTTGACACAGGCAGGGGAATCTTTATGAATCAGTCCCGACATTATGAAGCAAAAATATCGTGTGTTTTCACTTTCTTCACTTTGCGACGAATGACGGTTTTATTAGAACGCTTTCTCTTTTTATAGCGTTGTCCTGAACCAATCATTGTTTTCATTTTAGTTGCAGCTTTGTCGGTCAAATTTTGACCTGCTTCTTTGAATCGTCGTTTGGCAACGTCTTTAATATCCGCACCACGTGACAAGTCATTCAGTACATCCACCCCAGTATGAAATATTTGTTTACCAACCGCTTTCGCACCCGATTTAAAAAGGGGTACCGCTGCACGAAAAAGGGATCTAAACAAT
This sequence comes from Salticus scenicus, assembly GCA_963930645.1. Lineage (NCBI taxonomy): Eukaryota > Metazoa > Arthropoda > Arachnida > Araneae > Salticidae > Salticus > Salticus scenicus. The sequence goes on from OZ005652.1 coordinate 65,987,578, forward strand.
CCCTCTAACCCATATCCTTTTTGTAAAGCAGCACCTTGGTAATAGTTCAAACCGCTGCCCGACTGGTGACAGTAATAATCTTCAAAATATTTTGCACAACACTTGTAGGGAACAAACATTATGAGAGATATTTTTGTCTAAAATGAAGTTTCACGATCAACTGTCCACGTTCAAATGACACTAAACGTCCTGTGTGTGTCCTTATAACGGTTTCAATAGTCTGAAAATTCTTTCGCGAGACCGGTAAGTAATGCGGTCTATCAAACATTTCATGAATCATTTCACCATCTTGTCCTTTCACGGTAATCACACGTAACAGGGGAGCAACCGTATGACCCACAATTTGTGGTTCCACTATATCACTGTATATGTATAATAACTTAAAATCAACATTCGGGTCGGCAACATAAGGACTTACTATAACCCTAGTATCGGATGTGGGTATATCGTTTTCACCTACCTCTCCCGGTAGAAATCCTAAACATTCTGCAAGTCCTGAATATAAAATTATTCTTGCTTTCGAGTTTAAAGTAATATCTACTTTTCTAGTATACTTGCTATAGTTAAGCGCAATATTACCGTTAAAATTTTGATAATTAATCCATTTAATAATCTCATTTGGTTTTTTGTAAAGTCCAGGAGGTATTCTCGCTTTTTTCATCACACCTGTACCTGTATCATATTCATATTCATTTCCGTTCTCCATTATATTTTTCCATATATGTGGATAAATCAATTCCACAATCCCTACTTCCCATTCCCCTTTTAAGTCAAGGGGAGCGGGTAATCTCGTAATAAAATGTGAAATTTTATTTTCCGGGTAATAATTCGAAGAACTGTCCGAGGGTAACGTCACGTAGAACGACATGATGACAAATGATTCTTAAAATCTACGTCGTCGCAATTTATAAAACGAATAAATTAGAAGCCGGTATCCATTGGTCGAATTTGGAAGGATAACCTTTATATTTCACTTTATATTCAAATTGTCCTTTTCTCATTCAATTTTCAATATTTTTTCGATAGCATAGTCCTTTTTAGGTTGTATTTTTTGAAGCTCTTGGGCATAAAACGTTCTTTGAATCGGTTCGTTCATCAGGTCCTTGATCCGGTAGACAGGCGGGTGTCGCGGCACGCATTCGGTCACTACAAATAACTCTTCCGTCCAGTTGGTTTCATAACCTTTTTCAAAGGTTAATTTTTGTTTAGACACGCGTACAGTATCCCCCGGTTGAAACGTACAAGGCTTTCTCTTTTCAGTTTTCATATCCCCGTATAATGTAAACCATACGTCACTTTCGTTTTCCGACGTCACTTCGATCGGTGCCCTTTTAATACTTGAATGATAAGTATGATTATAACTATGCAAAAATTGATCTAACACGTCTACGTAACAGTAAGTGTGTCGACTAGTGAAATATTTCCACATTTTAGTTTTCAAAGTACGATTAAATCGCTCTACTACAGATGCTTTCGTATTGTTAAAAGTTTTAAAAAACCTCACACCTTCATCCTAACCTTCCTTATCTTTTACAAGGTCATGCGTCATCGGATGCTGATAAGATAACGGTGCGGCAGTAGCACGGCTCGCCCGTGCAGCGGTGCAGCTGTTGGTCAATCCCCAAAATTACACTACTGAGGTATATTTTTCTACTCCTCTTGAACGGCTTTCCAGAGTCCACAAAGCGTTGTAGGTCGGTGTTTGGATAATGTTGATTTTAAGAGTCGAAAAACACAAAAATCCAACAGTGATACATCAGAAGATTTAGCAGGAATGTCAGTGAAGGGTATGGTTTTAATTCCCGTTTTTTGTTCCATTTTTTTCTAGAAAAGCAATTGCGGATTGCGATGTGTGGCTGCTTGTTTTGTCTTGATACAGTTCAACGGATTGATAGCATTGTGGATAAAGATCTGGATTTTCATTTTTAAAAATTGGAATTAAAATATGTTCTTGAAAGTATTTAGAGTTGATTTTGACATTTTTGTCACATTTTTTTGCTTTTATCTTGCGCTTGTATGAAAAAACCAGTGGCAATCATAAATCCTTTAGAAAAACTCTCTTTTGATGCTTTGAGCCATGTAGCAAATTTTTTTTCCTCCACTTTTGTGATAATAAATTGACCTTTTTTTATTGCAACCACTTAAATAGATCCAAGATTCATCTGTTGTTGAAACATTTTTCTATTTTTCTCCTGATAAATGCTTTTCATAAAGATTTCACTAAAAACTATCTTTGGAAAGAGTGGAAACCTATCCTTCCATCCACTGCCATTTTAAAAGCACATTTTTGCATCTAAACAAAAATTCTAAATATCAGAATATAAATAAAACTTCCAAAAATATAACTGTTGTGAAAATAAAATTCTCCATGCAAACGATTTTTTCTTACTGCGAAATAAAATCGTCTAAAAAATGTGCGAACAGCCTCTGTACAAATCCAAGGTATTTGAATGTGTTATAATCTCAACCAAATTGGTGATGTTTTTATTGCTGTCTGTAGCGTTTTCCAGTGATGAAAATGAAAATATTCTTAATGACTCTTTTTGTTGGAAATAAAATTAGAACTGATACACAGGATATAAAGTAAAATATTATTGTAAATATGTAAATGGTATAAGAGATTTTCAATAAACTTTTAATCTTTAGATTTTTTTAAAAGCTGAATTATAGATTTAAATTAGATTTTAAATTCTTTTTTTCCCCTTAAATCTGATGATTTACTGTTATGTTCGCTATCATATTTCGAGATTAATAACGTGTTTTTTAACAGTCTGTTGCTCTGAATTCAAAGTTTCGATGACGAAAAAGCAAATTTTAATATCGATTTGTCAACACAGTACATCAATAACGTAAATATATTAAGAATTTACAAAGCAAAATTTTAATTAGGTCAACCGATATATCTTTTGAAATAAAATTCAGGTAATAAGTGCGTCGAAAATTTAAATTTAATTTAAAGATTTATTTGAGAAGATATTTAATTTTAAGAATTATAATTAAATTTATTGCTTCTCTATCTTTTAATGCTGAAATACAATTTTGACTGAAAAATCATTAAAATATATATTTCATCTTTTATTAAAAGAAAAAGAAAATATATGTATAGATATTTTTAATCGATTAATATGTTTTATTATATGCATTTTTCTATAATCATCTTCTTTGTTTTTACGTGTATTTTAACAGTAATTATTTTATTTCAAATATATGTGTGCATATATTTAAATATATTTCATAAAAGGTATTCATATATATTCCCACCATTAAATTAACGTCTTAATAGTGGTTTTCATAACTAAAAAACAAAAAATTGTAATTGTTTCTAAATGGAAATATTTTGTTAATACAGTTAACAGTAAATTGCATAATCGGTTTCCTTTATTGTTTTAGAGACTAGTTATAAATACCGTGTAAAAAAAATAATAATACAAAGAAAGTAAAGTAGATTTTATAGAAAAGTGGAAAATTTCACTTTATTTACAGCGGAAATCGCAAAATTTGAAATTTAATTATATTTCTTTGCAATGGAAATGCAACGCATCTTTCTATTAAAAATTATGTGATTGTTTTTTTTTTGTTTTTTTTTTTTTTTTTTTGAATGAGAGGTGATTTTAAATTTATGGTACAGACTTAGACTTAGAGGGGAAGTAGAGAACAGAGATACGAATAATATTTACATAAGAAACCCAGGTCGTTTTCTTTAGTCATAAATACAGGGTGTCTCACATCAACTGAAACAAGATGTTTTGTTTCTAACTTTTAGACTAATGAGGATATTTTTATGAAATTTTCAACAGTAGTACATTTACTTAAAACAATCATTTATTTTATAATAATTGGCCGCAACTCACGTGGGGAGACGCAAACACCAAAATTATATAAAGAAAAAGAGAAATCGGGCTATTGGTTGGTTCCGTTGCCGGTAGACAGCAGTAAGTGACGAACCACTGTTCAATATTATGTATCAATTAGTAGGGGAAGATGCCGTTCTCGATTGTGCTATCGTCAGTGATGAGAGTTGGTTGGTTGGGGTTTTTTTACGTCGCACTAGTGCTGCGCAGATGGGCAATTGGCGACGGTCTGGGACACACCCCTAGAGGTAGTCCGGAGACATGCCATAACAATTTTGATTCTCCACGGTAGGGATGGCTCTCCCGCTTCGGTGACCCCCCAGAGGTATAATTTTTTATGGGAACATGGAGGACTTTGCGGCCACGACAGATTTTACGTGCACCAGCCACCATCAGTGTACACGACGGTTTTTTTGCCGGCTCGAGTACCAAACCCGCAATCTTCCAATTACGAAGCCGGCGCTCTACCGACTGGGCTACCGCGGCCTCAGTGATGATGGACTTCACATATGCCATGCCGAAACAGCAGACATGCATTACATATACGGGCATTCAAACAGTAATGCCAAAATTGCGCTACCTAATTTATGTGTTTGTACCTCACCGCTTCACTTGGGCCTATACATTCCTACACAGTAAAAGGTTGTTTTAAATAAATGTACCACTGTTGGAAATGTCATTAAAATATCTTCATTAGTGTAAAAGTTAGAAACAAAATATCTTGTTTCAGTAGAAGTGAGACACCCTGAATTTATAACTAAAGAAATGGATTGCAATCTGGGTTTATTATATGCATATTATTTGTATCCTTCTTCTATAACTCACGTCCAAGTTTGTACCATGAAGTTGGAATCACCTTATATAATTTTAACAACATTTTGACATAGTTCGAATTTGACTTCATTTTTCTCAGCTCCACACCTCTATAAATTTTCAGGCCTCTATAAATTTTTACACCTCTATAAATTTTCAGGCATAAACCAACAACTAATTGGCTTTTTTAAAATATGAGCTTACTATATTTAATATTGTGCCACTTAAAGAAAAACAGTCACATAATTGTGTGTTTCATTGTTCTAAATACCCCATGGTTTAGGTTAAATGTAACCTCGGCTTACTACACCCATACGCAGTACATTAAGAATTATGCAAGTCAATTTTGCAGATAATGAAAACCTTCATGAATCTGGGGCTTTTTGAGTTTTTGTAATAGAAAACTGTGTTTTAAAAAATGCAGAATCAATACTGAAATAAAATTATCTTTTATTTAGCACTTTTAACGATTTAATTCAAGTTCAGTATGACAACAATTTTAGAAACGCGAAAAATTTATATAAACACTTATAAAGTCTCTTTATCTTAAGGCGACCTAACGTCCCTATTTTGTGGGGACAGGTCACATTTTTGGTAGTTTTCTCTCTTTCTCTCGCTCTCTTTCTATGCCGTATGAACTAGTTTTCTATATAAAGCTATTTTCGCAATTTATAATTTAAAACTGATGATTTGTGCTTTTTTTTTTTAATTCGTATTTTGTCCCCACTCCTTATTTTGAAGTTGGAGACACCACGCTAATTTTCTGTTGGTTCTTCATTTTCTTTTTCTTTTTTTCAAACTCTTTTTACTATTACACAGCAGCACATATTCTCCTAGCGGTGACTTTACTATTTATTTTTTTTTTTTTTTCGCGGAATATTTCGTTCCCCGTTTTATTTAATCATTTCACACAAAATTATGCACCATTCTCGCGCAGTTAGATCGAGCTGCAGAACTCTGTCAATATTGTCAGTTTAATTATGGCCATCTTGAGTTTCGTTCATTACAGAGTTGCAAACTTTTCCGTATGTCTTCAACAAGAACTTCCCATCCCTTTTTCTTTAACGCTCCAACAAAACCTAAAAAAATAAAAATATAAGAATATTAGTTTTTCACTAAAAATTAAAGGACAGAACTGAAAAGGCAAAGTAAAAATATATAAGTGGTGCAATTGATGTGCTTGTGAAAGATATAAATATTCTTTTTGTACTTGTCCGACATATGAAATTCCTGAGGTAAGCGTAATTGCGGTTAACAAACAAAAGAAGTTAAGATATAAAACAAATCTAAAATTATATTCAAAATCTATACACTTAGTTTCCTTGACAAAAACTGTGACGTTTACTACCCAATTACATTATTAACAAATCTTCGAATTATGAGAGAGACACGCTGTCGGAGAGGAAATATAAGCAATTTTTCAAATTTATAAGTGTTTCACATCTGATTTGGTTTCCTAAAGCTAAATATAACAACAAATAAATAAATAAAAATACGAACAGATATAATGACTATTAAGTCAATGTTCATCTTATCATTTAGTTATAAGCCGAGATCACATATACCCCATGGTTATATTTACCCCCATTTCACCCTGCTTCACTTTATTAAAATGTTAAAACATTCATAATATCTTGTTATAGATGTATAACAATGAGGAACAGCAATTTTGGTGCCTAACAATTTCGACCTATTTCTGGTTATATTTGAGTCATTGATTCCAAAAATGATTTCAGTTTTGCCCCATCAGTTCCAGTTTTTAGCTTATCTATATTATATGCTAGTGTAATCATACTAGTAACAATGTGGAAATCGGACCGAATGACTGTGCAAGTAATGCAAGTTATGCTCATGTTACAACCAAGGGCACAAAAACTAGTGAGCATATTTTCTACTGGTTCTTCACAGTTCCTTGTAGTTTCCAAGGAAATTCTTCACTACCAAATGCAGAATGACGAACACGCAGCTGCCTCGATATCATTCATTGAATTTAACTGTATTTTAATAATAATAGTGATAGTAATAATAATCTATAATATTAAAACACAAGGGTATTTTTTTAAGACCAAAATCGCCCGATTTGGGCATGTGCGAGAAAATTTCGAACCAATTAGGAACGGGAATATCCCTTCCTCTTTATACAATGCAATATGAACATCGATCACATACAAATTCGTCCTGGAGCAGACGACACCAGCAGACGCCTGATTATAAAGCTCAATAATAAAAACAATTCATACGATACATTCATTGATTCATACTTTACAAGGAAGTATAGTAAAAACAAAGCAATTCGCGAATACTTGGCTATCATCGTATGCATGTTCATTTCACCGAAAATTTTCTTACGCAGGATAATATTTCTAGAGATTTTGTGGCGCCATCTTTTTTCATATAAACATACCATACAATATTCCTAATATTATTTTTTTTTCCAATTTCTTAAAAGAAAAAAAAAATCTTTTAAAAGTAATAAATTGTCGGAGTTTATTGTTCTTTAAAAGTTAACTTTTATCAGTTGAAAACTTTGTTTAGAAAAAATGAAGATAGATGTTTAAAATCAAAGGAGGTTTTATTTTATTTTATTTATTTATTTATTTTTTAATCTAATTTTAAATTGATCTCTTATATTTTTTTTTCTGTACTATATTACAGAAAAAAATAATTTAAAAAGAATAACCTTAAAAATATTGACATTTTATACGAGTAAAAATCTGCATAGAATAATTTATTATTAAAAATTTAATGAGCAAATTAACTTGCTAAAGTATTAAATGCATTCTTATTTATTCGAGCCCTGTGTAGCATGATCTAAGTGCAAATAAATTGTAATTATAGAATATAAAGAAAACAAAAACACTATTAAAATTTGTTTTAAATTAAATTATTTTGCCGTATAAATTTATGATTTTTAAAATAATTTAAAAAAATAATAATTATGAGTTTTTTTTTTTTTTTTTTTTTTAAATCGACAGATTACAGATGGCGACACTGTCATATTGTAACTGAAATGGAATATTATCGATGCGAGCAAATTAAAATAATATATATGAAAAATATTGAATGCTGATGTGTGCTTTCTTTCTCCATTCTTACCATAATTTATAAATTCTGTCTTTCTTTTAATTACTCGAAACATTCTTTTGGTCACATTTAGAGTAAAATTAGAAAAAAATCTTCAGATTTTATTTTTATTATACGAAGTACGCTTAAATTTTGTATGTTGTAATTTCATGAAATTTATTCACCTTCCCCTCCAACCAAAAAATAATTCATTACAGCAATGGGTTTTAAACTGGTTAAGAGCAATGCGGAATATTAAAATAGGGATGTTTAAAACTTTATGCCATGAAGATTTTAAGATGCACATGATCCGTCAAGTTTTGACGGGTATTAACTAGTTGTAATAATAGTAATAGTAATAAAGATAATTATAATTATATCTCATAAACTAGAGCTTCTAGAATAAAATAGATGGCATTTTCGGAATCACCCAGCTAAAAAAATCTTCTAAAAAACTATAAAAAATGAAGGAAAACCGCAGATAATGTGAAGGTATTTGGAACAATCCCAGATTAAAAAGGTCTGTAAAAAAACTATAAAAATGAAGAAAAACTTTAGTTTAAAATGTATATTAAGGGGGGAAATGTTTATGGAGGGGGGAAGTTACCTGCTTTGCTGTTCCAAATGCTTTCAGTTTATCTGCAGTTTCTCTTCAATTTTACAGTTTTTTTTTTTTTTTTTTTTTTTTTACTTTTTTAAGCTGTGATTGTTTTAAATACCTTCACATTATCTGCAGTTTTTCTTCATTTTTTATAGTTTTTTTTTTTTTTTTTAATACTTTTTTTAGCACAACACTGAAATACTCAGAATCAGTTCGAAAATTTCAAGTTCCACGAAAGGAAAAAATATGTATATTTGTTCTCTGGTGTAATTCTTATTAACTAATTTTTTTTTTTTTTAAATTCTGATAGGAGTGTTTATTTCTATGTTATCTAAATAAAATTGTATGATTTTCATAATATTATTTCAGTAAAATTTTATCTAACATAAAATTTTATTTTTCAGTCTTCGTAGGTTATGTATTTATCTAGCCGCAAATAAATGGTTCGATTACACGGTACTTACATTCATTGCTTCCAACTGCGTAACTCTAGCAATGGAAAGACCAACTATTCCACCCGATAGCTATGAGAGACTTTTTTTAACAGTTGCAAACTATATCTTCACTGTGGTCTTCACATTGGAGATGGTTATTAAGGTGAGTCAATTTTTAAAACTTTCATTTGAAACAACGAGGCCCAAATTTGTAATCTCATAAGTTATATCAAATAAAATTTCAGAAACTCTGTTTGATTATACTAACAAGTAGTGCTGGATCAACATAGTGAGTAGATTTAAAAATAAAAATATGGGTAAATTTTCATAGTGTTTTGCTTCTTTTTTAAAATACTTGAAATCCAACTTTTCCAACAACAATATATTTCCCAATTTTCCAGGCTTTTTTTTTTTTTTTTTTCTTTCTTTCTTTAAAAATTTTTGGCTAATAAATTATATTAAAAATAATAATAATAATAATAATAAATAAAATGTTGTGTTTTACTCATGCACAGTTAAACGTTATTAGTAAAATTACTTCTGTTTCATCACGTATTTAATATTTTTATACTCTGATTGTAGTATTCTGATTGTTTCTAGAATATGCCAAGTTTTCAAAAAATGGCATTGCATTTGTTTGAAAGCCTTTCATCATGTAAACAAAGAATGTACGAAAAAGTGGCACAATGTTGTTAAAGAAATCTTCATATCTCCATAAATATGCTATACATGCTATATGAATTAATATAATTAAAAGGAACATTATAATAATGTAGCTCCAACACATTTCAAGCAGTTTTTTTTTTTTTTTTTTTTTTTTTTTTTTTTTACAGGGTGATTTCAAAAATGACATTTTTGTTTAAATTGTAAGTTATCCTTTTTTACCTTTGGGACAAAACTTTCACTATAATATGTGGCGTATAACATGTTCTTTTTACCCCTGAAGTTCTAGGATATTACATGAGGTAGATATTTGAAAAAAAAAAACATCAAAATTCAAAAGTGTGCCTTCACTTACATTCATGACTACATATGAAGCATTTGAATATATTAGCACAATTATATCTATTTTATCAGCTACCTTCTAAACAAATGTACTTTATTTTTTTATAGGTTCTAGCAAAAGGTCTCTGGTACGGTCCCAACGCGTACTTTAAAAGCGGGTGGAACATCATGGACGGATTTGTTGTCACCATATCTTTGACTGACGTCCTATTAACTTTCGTAGCGGAAAACAGCCCTAGGATATTTGGAATCTTGAGGGTTTTCAGGTTGCTACGATCCTTACGACCCCTGAGGTAAGAAGCACCATACTTTTATTTTTCGTATACAGGTGTCTCAGTAACACCGCCCAAATGGTATACAGCCAAACTCCTACCAAACTCCTCTCTTGGAGTACATCATAGAATAATAATAAAGGAAGAAGGAGCATGCCAATACTCCGGCCAATATAGGCCAATACTATAGGCCGGCGCTCTACCGACTGGGCTACCGCTGCCCTTCACCATCTAGAAATGTGTAGACTAAAACTTCTCGATCATTTCGTCTATTCAGTTTATTGGCGGGCCTTATGCACATAGCTCGGAAATCTATATTTCTAGTTAAGGGATTTGTAAAATGGCCACTTATTCATTCTAGATGAAGACGGTATATTTTTTTTTCTCGGTGTACTGTAAAAGTTACCATATGATTATATTGGTGGAAGGGTCACAGAAGAAATTATGTCGGAACACACCCTGCATTGACAAAAATCAATTTTTGATAGAGAAAAACTGGCTTCACTTTCGGTTTCAGCATACCAAAAAACGTAAAAATCAGACAAAATTATTAAATCAAAATTTTAGATATAAACTTATGTTAGTTTTAAATTTTGTCTTAAAAAAAAAAAAAAAAAAAAAAAAAAAAATCACTTGTTTCTTTATTTAGGAAAAATATTTATAATAGAATGTCATAATAAATCAAGGCAGTTTATCAATGTACTTCGCTAAAAATATAAATAAGGCGAAATAATTTCTAATGCACGCAAATAAGTCATAATATTTTTCTCTCTTCAAAAGACAATCCCAGGATATCTCTATACCTATTCTGTTTTCCACGTGTTTCTAATTTCTGTAAACAAACAGATTTCCAGTCCCAGAAGACCCTAATGATCGGCGAGAAGTCTCTGTCTCAGTGGGATCGTTTGTTTAGTAAAGTTGTTGTTATTAAATGTTTTCATTTAACTTGTGTAATTTGTTTGGTTCGGAACTTGAAACTTGTTTTTCCCATTCGTATTTGAACTAATTGTCTTCGAAATTCGATATTGACTTGGTACTGATGAAAAATAAAATTTTTACCAAGTTTCACTTTAAAAGATTCTAGACTTTGTCTTGATAGTTATTGATTTTAGTCGTCTTTTGTTTATGTATGTTCTTTATTCCGCTCTCGAAACTTTGGCAAAAAAGAAAACTCCGAAATCAGGTTATAAATTTTATTATAAATCTTATATATTTGATTTTTTTTTTATTAATATTATTTAGTTAATATTTATCTAATATGAAAGTAACTTCTTGAATATTAATAAATAAATATGCAAAATAATATTTTAAACAGTTTTTTTTTTTTTTTTTTTTTTTTTTTTTAAGTACTCGTTAAACAATATGGAGTACATTATTATTTTGCAATACTTTTTTTTCCTTTGTACAAGATAAATAATTAATTTTGAACTTCAGTAAAAAATATGAGTTTTCAAAAATATTGTTTCTAGCAATTATCAGATTTTTGACAAATATTTTTTAAAATCTGCATACATCCACAACATGTTTAGAAGGAACACAATTTATTCAAGATTTAAAGATATGCAATTATTACCAAAACAGAATCAAGATTTGCAATTTTGCTTCTGTTCTTTTAATGACTCGTGGCTGTATATATATTTATGACTCATAATGACTGCATACAGACATACATGATTGCAAATATGTATGACTCACTATGATTTCAAATATGTATGATTCACTATGATTTCAAATATGTATGATCCAATAGGATTGTGTACAGGATATCCACTAAAGTTCGGCCCTTCCACCTTAACTTTAGAGCAACGACAGCTATTGCGTTAAACATGATATCTATATGTAGTAAAGTTATGAGTTAAAGTTTGAAATTAGTAACAATGCCTCTTCGTGGCAATTCAGATCAAGAAGTCAAACAACACTTATTTTTAGTCTTCTGTTTTGCGTACTTTTCAAGACATCTTTTCAAACTGTTCTTGCGTTGTTTATTTCTTATGCCCCCGTCTGTCCGAGGGCATAATCGCCTACGGACATTGTAATTTTTTCTTTTTTTGTAATAAATTATGAAGAGCTTAATCACTTCACTGGCCACCGTAATTTGTGGGGGCTAGGATTTCCCCGTATTATCTCGTATTGGCCGGTGGGATGGTTAAAATCGCTCCAAACTGTTGTATAGTGGTGAGCATCCTCCTTCCGTCTAACAAGTCTAACAAATCAATGAAGGTAGTGTTCATATTCCCAAAAGGGTAAGAGATACATCATCATCATCATCATCATCCCGAGGACTTGCTTCACCTCCACATAAGTGATAAATACGCCAGGAGAGAAATCCCATTTTCTAGATGTTCGGAACTCTTAGCTGGTTGAGTTATACAGGAACTCTGGCGTGATGAATAGATGAGCCTTACAACGTCTGTGTGCAGAGGAGAGAGACTTGGGAGGAGCCAAATTAGCAGCTGTGGTACATACTGGCATACCCAAAAAAAAAAAAAAATCCTAACACAAAATATTTTTTTCTTTACAATTACACTACAGTTATCATTAATTTTATTTATTTTTTTAACACTAAACTAGGGGATAAAAAAATAAATTTAGCCTAAGAAGAGTTAAATTGACCGACAGCTGGGGATTTGGAAAACATTCAGTATTTCGGCACTCTCTTATCCCTTATTTTCTTTGAATCAGATTACTATCTCCCCTATTTTGACACTGGACTCGTTGAATCAGAGCTTACGCAGAGTCTTCCATAGTCTCAAAAAATATGGTCGAAGAATACATACCTACGCAGTTGCTTGTTTTGGAATACTTGAAGTCTTTCAAGAGCTGTCTTTGAGACAGACCCGAACACCATGGACCGTAAGTATGGGTCGAATCATGGACTTGCAATGTAACAATTTATTCTTAACAGACAAGCGGCTATTCCAAGCTAAAAGTGGAAAGAAGGGGCGGTGGCACAATGAACTTTTTTTCAGAACTTCCGAAATATGCTTGTGCCACAATAATTTAGAATCTAGGGGAATGCCTAGGTATTTGTAAGATGTTTCCCAGGGTATAGGTTCATTATTAAGAAGAAAGTTACTGTTGCGGGAATAGGATTTATTTGTGAAGAAAATGGCGGCACTTTTGGAACTGTTATCTTTAATTTTCCATTTTTTTAGCCAAATTTCATACGACTGTAGGTAGTCTTGGAGTTTTTCAAACACTGTGTATGTGGTTGTGTGTGTCTATACATAATAACAATATCATCGGAAAATAATGCCAATGTGATGTCAGGCTTGCGTGGATATCGTTAATGTACATGTTGAAAATGCGTGGCCCGGCAAGAGAACCTTAAGGAGCAGAATTAAGTACAGGTTTCGGGCTGTAGAAGGAGTTATTTTGCCACGAAAGACCTGTTAGAAAGATAATCAGCAAAGATTTTAATTAGTTGGTTGGGAACACCATACTCCGTCAGCTTAAAGAGAAGGGCAGCGTGCCAGACCTTCTCACAGGCCTTTTATACTTCGCGAAATATAATTCTCGTCACACTGCTGGTTTGGTATCCATCGTAAATTAATTCAGTCACCCTCCATAACTCTGTTGCTGCGTTGAATGACAAGTCCTAAACCTGAATTGCTCGGGTATAATACTGTCATGAAAGTCAAGGAATTCATTCAGTCGGTGGACGAGTACATATTCATAAACGTTCGGGAGACAAGAGAGAAGAGATATGGGCCGAAAAAGAAGGTTAGTGAATATCCTGACCCCCACTCTTCGGTAAAGGGACCAGTGTCACCAGACTTTCCGACTTTTTTATTCAATAGTCACCAATAATTTTGAAAAGTGATATTTGATATACATAATAGATTCGATTCGTCTATTATACATATCAAATATCACTTCTTAAAACTATTGGTGAATGTTGAATACAAAAGTCGCAAAATCTGACGACACTGAAGGGGATAACAATAGTTCTCTTCCAGCAATCGGGAAAAATATTGAGATTAAGCATACAGTTAATGATGAGAGTAATATAATAAATAAAATGGAAGGGAAGGTTAATTAACATGTTAGTAGTAATTTGTTCCTCACCAAGTGCCTTGTATTTTTTTAAACCTGAAATATACTCCTGGACCTCAGAGAATGAAGCAGGTTCAAGAGTGTTAGGTGTGTCTGTGAGCATTAAATTTTGGACCTCGTAGTCGACCATTCGGTTAACGATATCCGAATGGGATGAAAACTGACTTCTAAGACTTTCAGCAATTGCTTCAGCCTTTTCTGTGTTAGTATAAGCCATGCAAATACGCACTGAGAAAAAAAATATATACCGCCTTCATCTAAAATGAATAAGTGGTCATTTTCTAAATCCCTTAACTAGAAATATAGATTTCCGAGCTATGTGCATAAGGCATGCCAATAAACTGAATAGACGAAATGATCGAGAATTTCTAGTCTCTACATTTCTAGATGGTGAAACAATATTCTGAATCTTTTGTATTGCGAGAAATTCTCGCTTGATTTTCTAGAATTGGGTAATAAACCAAGATTATAGTTGTTGAAACCCGCCTCTTATATTCACATTTATTTGCAGAGATTTTTAAATAACTTTGCCCTCGAGAATATAGGCACATTCTCTAGAATTCTAATAGGGGTTTCTAGAACTCGTTTTCAAAAGGCACTAAAATTTATAAGTATGACATGGAACTATTTTTTCTAGAGCCACAATTTAGATTCTAGAACCCAGTTACAAAAAATTTTCCCAGTGCGACTATTTATAGCGGGAATGTGTGTTCGTTTCCCACTAATACGCGAAGTAGCCCTCCAAATTGTGTTGTCTTCAGCCGAGAGAGACTCGACAAAAATTGTTGAAAAGTGTTTTACTGAACTCTGAAATTGCAACTGTTACACAAAGAATATGTCTTTTAGCTTAATCCTGAAATAAGGGGTTCTATGAAACTGCCATTGCCTGCAAGCATGATTTCAATCTCTTATTTCCCTGATGATATCCGGCAGTCTATTAGTAGTCACCTGATCTTTTCCGCGGTTCCGAGCTTTGTATATAATCCTCTCGAAGTAAATCTCCGAGCATGGCTACAACTTGCTTATCTTCTTTTTTGCAATCTGGGATAATGGGCGGAACCTCCCGTTCCGAAAGAATATCCGCGAACTGATTCCACCTTGAGTAAGAGATACGAGAACAAAGTCAATTATAAAGTTATAATGTGCCCTCAATTTATTATGAAAAGTTATCATGCGCATGGCAATTCTAAGACAGAACGTGTAAAATAGCGCTTGTTTTATCACGATTTCTCAAACCCTTGACGATAGAAAATGCGGATAAAGGAGAAAATGACCTCTTTTCGACCAAAAACTAGCTCTGGTTGTAATTAGGGTGCCTAGAATAGTGCCGGACACTCTAGTTGTAATGAGTGGTAATGCGTGTGATTTACGTTTGGTCGGAGCACGTTAAATGCCTTTCCTTTTTCTACGTTCATCTGCGCTTTTTAACGTCATGGACTTAAAAAATCACAACTAAAAAAACTTCGCATTTTACGCCTTCTACTATTTTTATAATTATTATGTGCAGTAGGTCTTTTCATACAAAATCGAGGATCCTCTAAAACTTGGTACTTTAATTTAAGCTATATCAGTTAGCATTTTTAACGTAGAAACGTTAACGCTGCTGTTTGCCTTCAGGTAGAACTGTAGCCTATATCAACCTGTAGTATAGTATTGCCAGACTTGAGGACTTTTTTATTCAATAGCTACCAATAATTTTGATAAGTGATATCTGATATACGTAACAGATGATTAATCTTCGAACTGATTAGGCAACAGTTGCAATTAAAATTTAGTGGGGGCTACTGAATAAAAAAGTACCCAAATCTGGAAACACTGCTGTAGTACATACCTACTTTACTGTACCTATATATGACATAAAAACTAAGATAATTCTAAAGTTTAGGTGAAGGCAGTGCCATAGTAGACACCTTTTATATGAAATTTTTTATTTGAGCGATCGCTCTTCTACTCATAGAAATATTTCAATAGTAGTTTTTTTCCACTTTTCGGTTTTATTATTGTGTGTTCCAAGTCATTATAGCCATTCAATCATTTTTGCAGCGATAATAAGTGCCATTCTTGTGAGGAATTCGTGTGAGCCATATCTCAATTCCTCAATCTTAATCTTAAAGATTAACTTAATTACTTAATTAGATAACAAGAAGAGCTCGAGACAAAGTTTAATATAAAATAACAAAGTTTATTTAACATTCAATATCAAGGCGGGTGTTGGGCTAACTCAGTTTTAACTCAAATGACCTCAGGGAATAACTTCAACAAAGCATAAAATAAAAGGTAACTTATCTCACCAATACTGATCTTGTCGACGGCTGCTCTCTGTTACCACTAACTACTCTCACACAAGAATCGTCGTCTGGATTCCCAAGGGACGACAGATTCTTCTCTTACTTTATTCTACAACGCTACACGACTCTACCATTACTTTACTCTCGCGTAAGAACTATCACCACCAACATTACTCTCCTACTATCCACTTCACACACACCTCTTTCCACTCTTTACTTCACCTCTTCACACACCAATCCACTACAATTCTCTACCACTACCAATTCACTCTTTTCATCTATCAAAACAATCTCCATCTTATACTACATTCTACAACTTCCTTTCTCTTCATTTCAATCAAAACCTTACAAATCGTTTTCCATTCATCTAACTTCTTTCATTGCAGCACCATGTCGACATAAAACTCATCCGACCAAGACTTTCGCCGAGTCACTGGCGACGAAGTGATTTAACCGTCCCAGCTTTATAATTTGCTGGATTCAGCTCACTTTCTAAC
This sequence comes from Salticus scenicus, assembly GCA_963930645.1. NCBI lineage: Eukaryota > Metazoa > Arthropoda > Arachnida > Araneae > Salticidae > Salticus > Salticus scenicus. The sequence goes on from OZ005652.1 coordinate 66,004,458, forward strand.
CAACTGTGAAGACGTTCTGTAGTTTCAATCTCACATTCTTACCTATGATATTACTGTATTAAAGGGTGATTGCAAAAATTAACAATTATATAAAAGGTGACACAGTTCTTTAACTTAATTTTTAATCATTTGTGTCACTTTATTTCTTTTAAACAGAAGATAATAAACCGATGTTTACTTGTTAGTGTCCGAGATTATGTTGGCAAAAGTTCAAACTAATCCCATAAACAATAAAAATATGTATATATCTTTCATCGAAACAGCAGAATAGTCTTTTTTATTTCAAGAGTTCAAGGTTTAATTTACACTCAAATGAAAAAAAACCGTTGCTAATTAGTGCTAATAGTCACTTAAAATTTTGGTAGTCGGTATTTCTTTCTGGGTGGCTTTGATATGTGCGAAATGTTCTCAATGATTTAATTTACACTCACACGAAATAACGCTTTGCTAGTGAATGCTAATAATCACTGAAACTTATTCTTTAACGACACTGCTTTCACGATAACTTTGATGTATGTGTATTTTTTATTAACAGCATACGCAGTGACGTAACCCGGTCGATAGAGCTCCAAGATCGTAATTGGAAGATTGTGGGTTCGATACTTGGGCCAGCCGAAGACTGTTGTGTACACTAATGGTGGCTGGGGCAGATAAAATCTGTCTTGGCCACAATATGCCCCATTTTCGGATCCAAATTATATCTCTGGGGTTCACTAGAGTGGGGGAGCCATCCTCTGTGAAGAAGATCAAAATTGTGATGGGAAGACTCTGCACCACCCTTAGAGGTGAGTCCCAGACCGCCGCCAATTGTCCATTGTGCAGCGCTAGTGCGTCCTAAAACCCATTCAATTTCAACCTCAACCGTGTACGTAATGACTTTCAAGTGAGCCAGGTCTGAAATACTAATTTTCGATAGCAAATCTGACGCTATATGAACTGTGCTATAGCGGTTGTTGTTGATAGAACATTACATAATGAAAACTCGATGTAAAAATTAAATTGACTTTAAATACTTTATCCATAATATAAAATTGTTACTCTGTTTTATCTGAATTATTTTAAATAGAAACTACAACACAACAATAACCTTATTTTTGAATCAAGTGAACATCTTTTTTTCCCTTTATGAAAAACAAAAATTTTTATTACAAATAGTTTATTTTATTCCTTGCTTTTATTTTATTTTCTTTCTTTTTTTTTTTTTTTTTTCTAGGGTGATCAATAGAGCGCCGGGATTAAAACTTGTTGTACAAACACTATTGTCATCCCTCAGACCCATTGGGAACATCGTTCTCATCTGCTGCACATTTTTTATAATATTCGGCATCCTTGGAGTACAGGTATTTTAAACGAAACACTTTGTAATTGTTATTTTGATATCAAATACTGTGGATTATTATTATTATTATTATTATTATTATTACTACTCGTTTTTCGTTTAATATTATAACTAAATCACTTAAGAATAGAGTTGGCGCATGTTGATAAATATGCCACGCAATTCTAATCTTCTATGCAATTTTAGCACTTGCAGGAAAATTAACTGCCTTCCTCCATGCTAAATACCTCTTTTTTTTTTCTTTCTTTTTTAATACAAATTAATTTAAAAGAAATCTGAAGTATAGAAGAAACAGCTGCTCAAATTTTAGTTTTATTACTTCATTATACAATGTACAAAGAAGTATTGTAATCCCGATTTGCAAAATTGATTTTGTATCTTGCATAGCTCAGAAACGAATACTTGTAGAATGTTGTAAATTTATATTCGTGACTTTCATGGCATCTAGTTGTACACCTCCAACATTGGTCTAAACACAAGCTCCCGTTTTTAAGATTGCGATAGAAAGTAGCACGTAAAGATATAGGCAAGTTCTAGTCCACAATCACCAATAATCACTCTTCTTTTTTTACAGTCTTGTTTGTCATTTATGGAACTTTCGAAACATTTAGTTTTGCGCTATAAACTGATGAATCTTTCCAGAAAATTCCAGAACTCTGTTATTATTGAAGTTAGGGCCTCCAAACTTTGACAACCCTAAACTACAAACTTTCGCCAAATTCGGTTGCCAAGTCGTAAAATTCGATGCCAGATTGTCAAAGTCAATGCCAAGACCAAAATCTGCTTTGGCTCCAAACTTTGCGGCTTGGCGAAATTAGCGATGAAATTTGGGGAGAAATATTGTTTCAGGATAGCCAGAACTAGTAAACCTTTTCTCAATTTTAACAAAGTTGATTATTTGGTAAAATGTATCTATTCTCGCTACTAATTTTCGCCAAAGAGGACAAAAAGTGAGCCCTCTATACTCCAATGATTTTCATTTAACTTTAAGCTGTACATTTGCCAATGAGAGATTTTGTAAGAAACCGTGGAGTACTATTCCCAAAAAAACTCCTATACTTCTCTCGGCGATATATATATATAATCCTATTACCGTCACTTTTGTGGTTGGAATAGTAATTTCTTTAATTGTTTCCTGGAGTATTTGTGGACTGGAACCTGCCTTTTTATTTACAAATCAGTTACCTCACATAAAAATGTCAATGTTTTCATAACAATATCTATATTTCAATGGATATAAAAAGAAGTCATATGGTGTCTACATCACATTTTTTTTAATTAGCTTTTTATTTATGACCATTCATCGAAAAAAACAAAATAAAAAATATGTTAAATGTTTTCAAATAAATTTCTTAAATCCCAGCTAAAATCTCAAAGTACAGTTAAAAGTACTCTCAACTAAGTTAATTATCTATAATAATAAAAGAAGATGTCTGTCTGTCTGTTTGTCTGTGCATCGTTCAGCCCCTACTGAACGCAAAAGTACAAAAATTGACATAAGGATACTCAGGAGCCTCCCCGAGAAGCTCCTGAATTAATAATATATGTTTTGTTTATAACTGAATTTGTTTTTGATTACATAATTTTTATTATATAAAATTAGCATTTATTCTATAAAAATTGATAGAAAAAATATTTTAGGTTAAATGTCTTTTGAAATAGACATTTCAATAAATGGTTCAAAAAATAATATTGTATAATCTCTGCTAATTTAATTATTAATCTCGACTAATTTATTTAATTGTATTTTTAATAATTATATTAGTTTTTCAAATAGAGTTTTTTTTTTTATTCAAATAATTTTAATTAGCTCTTTTCTCTATAATTGTTCACAGAAAAAAATCTTTTTATATTTAAAAACATTTTGAAATGGGTTTTATAATTAAAAGTCAGAACAATAGTATTAAGCAATCTCAACTAATTTAATTATAAAAAATTATATTTTTATTTATGAAATTATTTTTTTTTTAATAAAATATATTATTTAATGATTTTTAGTTACTTACATGTATTATTCATAGGGAAAAAAATCTTTTTATATTAAAACTATTTTGAAATAGGTTTTTTAGTTATTTTTAACTAATTTAATTGTTAAAATTTATATTTTTAATAATTTAATTAGTTTTTTCAATAGATTTTTTTATATATAAAATAATTTTATTTTGCAGTTTTTTCTACAATCATTGACCAGAAAAAGAAAACTTTTTTATATTTAAAAGCATAATTTGAAATATATTTTTCAATCAAAAACTCAAACAGTAGTATTAAGCAAACTCAATTAATTTAATTATTAAAATTTATATTTTTAATAATTAAATTGTTTTTTAAAAATTAAAAGGCTATTTAATAATAATAATAATAATACATTCTAATTTTTAAAAAAGTAATTACAATAATAATTAATTCTTATGAGTAAGTCCTTTCATATAAAAAATATTTTTTTAATGAAACAATAGAATTTTTTTTTTTTTTTTTTTTTTTTTTTTTTTTTTTTAGGACGGAGGATTATTAGTCTCAATCTACGGATAAAACGTTGTGGCCAGTTTTACGATGGTTGGACATTCATATAAATCGAAAGTATATCGAAAATATATTTCAATAATTTGAAAACGATGTTATAATTCGAAAAAAAAAAAAAAAAAAAAACTAATAGTCCTCCTTATTAAACTAAATTCTGCTTTTGCCAGAATTTCATCAAAAATAATTTTTTTTTTCTTTTTCCTTTTTAAGAAAAAAAGAAAAAAAAGAAAATTAATAATAATCAGTATCGAAAAAGTTGAAGAAGCCCATTCTTAGACAAAAATACATAATTTATTTTAATTTTTACCAAAAAAATTTACGAGTTGATTTTATTTTTTTTTTTTTAATGAAAAGAAATTCACGCGTAAATATATAAATAGATATAAAACTTGCAGGGTAAAATTAACGTCATTATAGCTCTAAAGGTTTTTTTTTTTTTTTTGTATTCATTTATGGAAAAAAATCTATTTTTATAATAAAAATTTGAAGTATATTGTTCAGTTAAAAGCTCAAACAATAATTGTATTAAAAAAATCTCAACTAATTATTATCATTATTATTTTTTAATAAATAAAGTAGTTTATAATTAGATTACATATTAATAATGTTCCATAGAAAAACTTTTGATTTAGAATTAGATGATCTCATGTAGTTTTTTAGTGTTTTTGTGGTGCTGCCATCTATTATTGACTTAGTGAATATAATTTGTAAATAACGTTTTAAACACTATTTCTACAAATGCTATTTTAAAACAAATTTAAACATTTGAATTTTTCGATTTTTTTTTTCTTAATTTCTTAACATGAAAACATAGTAAATAATTTTTCAGTTTATAGAATTTCCTCAATCGTAATAGTATGCTTGCATTAAAAGAATAAAAAAGGTCGTTAAAACATATTTTGTTAAAAGAAAAAGAAAATCTGATTTAGTGATAAATAAATAAGTTAACGACGTGTATTTATAAACATTCATAAACCACGAATTACTATTTTTGTAAAAAATTGGTAAGGTAAGAAGTAACATGATTTTTCCCTATATAAATTTAAAAGAAAGATTAGTATCTCTTTCAGAATACCTACTGACACATGCAGCCACATTAAGAAAGTGATTTTTATCAAATTAAAACTCTTAATCTACAACAAATTGTTTTAAAAATTAATAATTGTATCTTGGTGCATAATTGAATATAAAATTAAAGTACCACATATGACAAAGATATACAAAAGAGAATTTTTAAACACACAATGTCATCAACTAATAAATGCTTAATATTGCCTCAGTCTCGTATAATTAAGTTTTAACAGTGAAAGGCAATCTTTAATTATGCAATAACCTTCAACATTATTTAATTATAGACAATTACAAATTTAAACAGAACTCTGCCTCCCACAACTGGCATATAGAGGCTCTGTTCTCAAAACTGATGGATGGGAAGTACGGATTCGAACCCTGGTTGCACTCAATGGCCTAGTCATTCAGAGTTGAGATTTCCGGGTTTGTCTCTGAAACCCGCATGAATGTGGACTTTAAACCTTTAAAAAGACATACATAAGAAAAAAAACTCCAATCTAGGCTTACGTAAAAGACAACTGATCTTAAATCTTGCAATGCAACAAACTTAAATAGTACTATACCCACATAAGTTCTGTTCTATCTCTATGTTGAGTTGGAATTTAAAAAGTGCACATTGTCCTGGGCTTCCCTAGTTTTTGGAAGCTATCTCTGAAACGCGCGTAAATTCAAGTTGGGACCCTTTAGAAAGACCCCACAAAAAGAGCATTCCGCTCGTGTCTAAGTCCCATACATAAATAAGCAGCTTTAACCCACAAACCACACCTTAACAATTTTACACCCAAGCAATAAGGTACACAATATTTTCACTAACTCAATCCTACACATTCAGTCACTCATTATTCATTATAATTCATTAAAGTTAACTAGAAGGATTCAGAAGAAAAACTAAGTCCGTCGACAACAACCAACAACTGCAAAATTACGATTATTATTTACATGATAAAGTTGAACACCATATAACGGTTTGTATTGTAATTATATCAAACAGTGATAATACTGTTAATTGTAAGTGATTAACTGTAAATCATATTGCATTTATCCAACGACAATAGCCCTAAAAAATAAAGGAAAAAAGAATTCAAAGCAAAGACGGATCTAGTTGAATAAAAATAGCAAGTTTATCACTTAAAAACACGAACGCTTATAAAAATGTCTAAATACTATCACAGCAAGTAATTATCCATTTCGATAATCTTTAAGCCATTAAGGGGACAAAGGATGTCGAAATTATTTATTTATTGGTTGATTTTTGTTTATTTATTTATTTTTATTTTACATTCTATCGCATTGTAAATCAAGTAATATTCTTAACCCTTTGCGACTCACTCTCCTCGCTGCGAAAACGCAATCATTAAGTTCCAACTGTAAAAACTCATCCCGGAAAATTTTAGCAAAATTTTACTTTTATAACACAACAGAAAAAGTCGTCAATTTCTTTTATTACTTTCTTCTATATTCAATGGAAGAAAGTATTGGATTCGTACAAATTTTTGACCTCGGGTTTTTGATGAATGTACACGTTTTGAGAGCTGTAGAACACGATTTGACCATTTTTAGAAAATGTCTGTCTGTCTGCCTGTGTGTGTGTGACAAAATTTTGTGGCGACTGTATCTCAGGCAATACTGCACAGAATTTCATACAAATTGGTATGCAGTTACACATTGAAATAAATTAGTACCTATCAACTTTTGGTGAAAATTGTCCAACAGCTTGCGTTGCCATCCCTCTTTTTCTAAATTTTTAGCATGGTGGTATAGGACAAAATTTTGCATAAATGTGCATAAAGAGAATTGTTTTTTAATAATTATTATGAAAATTAAAAGAATTATTTTTAATAGATATATTCAACTGGGGAAAAAAAATGTGTATGTAGGAGCCTCGCCTACCCCCCTGGGGGGGAAGACCCCCCCCCCCTCGAGGGGAGTAAATTTTCCTGATGGGTATCTTTCAAAAGAGCTCGCTAATACCTTCAAAACGAATGGTTGAACCATCGATCTGCGATAGTTTAAAATAAAGTTATCGATTTTTCTCATTTTTAATTTTTTTTTTTTTTTTTTCTTGTAATATTGATAATAAAATTGACTTTTTTCGGATATTTAGTGTTATACTACTTTTCTAATATGAAAATCATCTACATCATCACGGAAGATATTTTTTTTAAAATAATAATTTTAATAAATTATTTTTATTGAGTGAATTTGTATAGGAAAATATAGAAGAAAGTCATGTGGTGGCCACAACATACTAGTTTTAATTTTGTTCGTAAATTCCGGTGGCAGTGTAACTTAAATGACCCTAATTACCTTACGCCGTAAAGGGTTAAATGTATCATTTTTTATCCATAGAACATATTTTAAAGAATAAGAAATAATTTTAGAGACGGAAAGGATTGTTTTATAAGGGAAATAATGCCTAATTTCAAAATGCGAATTATTTTAAATCTAAATTTATTATTATTATTATGTGTTTTGTTTGTTTGTTTGTAATTTGTTTTATATCTCAATTACAGAATCAGTTACAAACAAAAAAAAAGTGTAAAATATGAATTTTCCATGAATTTTTGTCTGATGTTCAAATTTGAAAAAATGTAATATAGTTAATAATCTTTTTATTTCAAAATGAATATCCATTTTTGTGTTAAATATGTTGATTAACATTCGTACAAATTTTTAAAAAGATTAGATGAAAACAAATTCTCATAAAGTATTAAAAGTAACTGTTTATTGCCGAAATTTTGAACCGAAGAAAAATACCGGGTGATTCAAAAGTCAGGACAAACTTTAACTAGTATGTTGTGGCCACCACAAAACTTTCTTCTATATTTACCTATACATATTCAATCAGTAACAATATTAAAAAAAAAAAAAAAAAAAAAAAAAAGTACGATTTTTTTTTTTTTTCTTTTGTCAAAAGTAAAAAAAATCGATAACTTTGTTTTAAATTATCACAGATTTATGGTTCAACCATTCGTTTTAAAGGTATTGACGACACCTTTCGAAAGATACCCATCTTGAAACTTTGCACCCCCCATGCAGAAAATTTTTTTCCTAGTTACATACTACTATTATCAATAATTCATATTAATTTTACAATCACAAGTTTAAAACAACTCTTATTATGCACATTTATACGAATTTTTGTCCTATGCTGCCATGTTAAAAATTTAGATAAAATGCTATCACAGCGCCACCTGTTGAGCTATTGATCCCCAAACATAATCAGCACCAGTTAATGTCGGGGACAAACTAAATACCAAGTTTGGTTAAATTTCGTTTAAAAAAAAAAAAAAAAAAAAAAAGCGATTTTTTTTCTGTTTTGTTTTGTTAAAAGTAAAAAAAAATCGATAACTTTGGTTTAAATTATCACAGATTTATGGTTCAACCATTCGTTTTAAAGGTATTGACGAGACCTTTCGAAAGATACCCATCTTGAAACTTTGCCCCCCCGGGTGGGAACTTCCCCCCCCCTGTGGGGGGGGGGAACCGATGCCCCCACATGCACGGGAAGCGATGCCCCCCATGCAGAAAATTTTTTTCCTAGTTACATACTACTATTATCAATAATTCATATTAATTTTACAATCACAAGTTTAAAACAACTCTAATTATGCACATTTATACGAATTTTTGTCCTATGCTGTCATGTTAAAAATTTAGATAAAATGCTATCACAGCGCCACCTGTTGAGCTATTGATCCCCAAACATAATCACCACCAGTTTATGTCGGGGACCAACTAAAAACCAAGTATGGTTAAATTTCGTTAAAAAAAAAAAAAAAAAATTGCGATTTTTTTTTTTTTGTTTTTTTTTTTTTTTGTTAAAATTTAAAAAAAATCGATAACTTTGTTTTAAATTATCACAGATTTATGGTTCAACCATTCGTTTTAAAGGTATTGACGAGACCTTTCGAAAGATACCCACCTTGAAACTTTGCCCCCCCGGGTGGGTACTTCCCCCCCCCGGTGGGGGGGGGGGGGGAACCGATGCCCCCACATGCACAAAAAATTTTTCCCAGTTAACTATTACTATTATCAACGAGACCTTTCGAAAGATACTCATCTTGAAAATTTACTTCCCCGGGGGGGTACTTCCCCCCCAGGGGGGGGAACCGATGAACCCACATGCACAAAATTTTTTTCCTAGTTAACTACTACTATTATCAATAATTCATATTAATTTTACAATCACAAGTGTAAAATAACTCTCTTTATGCCCATTTATACGGAATTTTGTCCTATGCTGCCATGTTAAAAATTTGCATAAAATGCGATCACAACGCCACCTATTGAGCGATTGATCCCAAAATCTAATCAGCACCAGTTTATGTCAGGGTGCAACTAAATACCAAGGTTGGTTAAATTTCATTCATTGGTTCGTGAGATACAGCGTCCACAAAAAAATGATACAGACAGACAGACAGACATTTTCTAAAAACTATTAATTCGTAATCTAGACATCCCAAAACATGTAAATCCATCAAAAAACGGAGGTCGAAAATTTTCGCGAATCCAATACTTTCTCTATATTACATATAGAAGAAAGTAAAAATGAATAATTCGAAAACGAATCAAGATACAAAGATACGGTTTGCACCAAACGGATGGAAAAGAAGCCGGGTTTTGTGTGGCAAAGAAAAAAAAATAGTTCTGTTGGCGACCAACAGATGGCGCTGTCGTATTTCTGATGTAGGAATAATCAAAGCAACAAACTATATAAAAAGGAACAACTACAGCAGGTAATGGTAGTCGAAGCTTATATGCATTGAAATATCGCATTCTCAAGTCGCTACTTTAATCACGCATGGCCTCCAAGATCTCCCGATCTGACACCCTGTGACTTTTGGCTGTGGGGATTCTTGGAAGCCAAAAGTGTACCGCGACCAACTGGCATCACTAGCAGCACTGAAAGATGCCATCCGCCAAAATTTGTCTGCCATAACGCAAGAAATGCTACTAAATGCTGTGAACGATGTGGTGAATCATCTCACAGCTGTACTTCTGAATGATGGACATTGAACAGTTACTGTAGTAGTACTAATTAACTGTCACTAAGCTGACTTGTAAGTTGTCAACATTTTTTTTTTTTTTTTTTTTTTGTAAATCATCTTTTGGTGAAATAAAACACTATAGCGCCATCTGTTGGTCGCTAACAGAATTAATTTTTTTCCTTTGCCACACAAAACCCGGCTTCTTTTTCATTCGTTTCGTGCAAACCGTATCTTTGTATCTTGATTCGTTTTCGAATTATTCATTTTTAAAGTTTGTCCTCACTTTTGGATCACCCGGTACATTATAAGTTTAAAATTGTACAAAAGCTTTTAAATCATGTTCGGGGAACTAATAGAATGATATTATTATAAAAGTATTATATAGCTTCATACATTTTATAATAACTATCTGGATATTTTTATTTGTATTGATTTTTACTATTTTCATCGTCCCTTCTTCTATTAACAAATTCACTTTTACGTAGTTATCCCCAAATTCTTATGTATATACTTGCTCTCATCTGGAACGATAAGTTTGTAAATTTCATCGTTTGAAATTTCGTTTAAAAGCGATAACAGCCACAAGACCGTTAAAAGGACCAGATAAAATAGAAGTTAGGGTCCGATTTTTTTTTCAGAATCGGTACCATTAGATAAGGGCGATTTTTCTGAATCCAGGAATACAATTCTCTAATCGATGCGACAATTAGAAATTTTTTTAACTAACTAAACTAATATTTCTAATGTCAACAATTTCTCAATGTATCATCCCGGACAAATGTCTAGGGAAATAAATTATACAAAATCCTTTGGTGTTAAAAGTTTCACGTGGCGTGAATAATTAAATCTAAGTTACAAATTAACTTTTAATCATTAATCTATTGTTGTCGCCAGTGAAGTTTGCTGGGTGAAATTTTGTAATGTTAAAAAACTATCGATGCGAAATTAGAAGATGAGTTTATATACGAGTTATTAATAAATAAGTTTGAATTTGACTCTTTTTTTTTTTTTTTTACCAAAATATAATCGAAATATTTTATTTATTTATTTATTTTTTTTTTTTTAATTGGAAAAAAAAAAAAAAAAAAAAAAGAAGAAATGCATACAATTTACCTTAATACTTTGAACTTTAATACCTTAATATATTAATACCTTCACCTTAATGCAATAAATTTTGCAAAATCATAACTTCGAAAAGATTTATGTGATACGATACATTAAGAATTTGGGTTTTAAAAGTTTTTTTTAAATAGATTATATTTATATTCTAGTTGTGTAATATATGCAATCGCCTTTTTTTTTTTTTTTTTTTTTTTTTTTTCTTTTCTTAAAAATTTCTTCTTAATTATTATTATTATTATTATTATTAGCTATTCAAAGGAAGTTTGTACTATTGTGAAGGTCCGACAGCATCAAAAGTTCGTAATAAGGCCGAATGCTTACAAGATCCGAGAAATATATGGATAAATAGAAAATATAATTTTGATAATTTAGGACAAGTAAGTATATACTAATCCTTATCATCTGTAATAAAGCAATATTTTCTAGTATGTGTGTGCATGTGCATGTGATCATGCGTGTGCGAGAATTTTAAACTTGGTACAGACAGAATGCAGAATTGCGATGCAGTGATCCAAAAAATATCAAGCAGAAATTAGTTACTTATACGTACTAACATACTATATCATGATGCACATTTACAACGAATATTGTACGTCAAGTAAGTTTATTTATGTTCTTAGGGTTATTCTCCAACATTTGAATATGTTCCTAACAAGGAGGTTTGTTTGAAATGACAAAGAAATTTTTGAAATTTGTCTTTTTTTTTTTTTTTTTGAGTTATACACCATTTTCAACACTTAACATTATATACTAAACTTGAACCCCCTCCGATTTTTTCTTTTATTTCTGTCTATAGTCTTGATTGCTATGGATTGAAGTCCATTATGAGAGCTGCTGGCAGTATTGGGGCTTAAGAGGGGCTTACTCTAAAGATCGTCCCCGGAAACCAAAAGTCAATGTTGTTCTATGGAGAATTCTGCCCCATTATAACTCATTAACTACTACCTATTTTTAAATTTCGTTTTTACATTCAGAAAATTCACAACTACGAAACAGTTTATCGCTTTCTAAAAATTGATTTTTTAAATTTTTAATATTTTATTTTGAGGTTATAAAATGCGAATTTTTACTATGTGAAATTTTGCATTTTGAGCTTAAAAATTAAAAATCTTGAAATTTAAAGAAACCAGTTTTAGAAAGCGATAACCCATTTAGCAGTTGTGAATTTTCTGAATGTGAAAACAAAATTTAAAAATCTGTATCAGTTAATGAGTTATAACGTGGCAAAATTTCCCATTGAATAACATTTGCTTCGGCTTTTGGAGACGATAAGTAGAGAGCCAAGAAGGCTATGCAATGCATATCTATCAAAGTTTTGCTAAAAGTAAGGATTGTTATGTAAAATGAACATCCTCTAAATTGCGTCAGTGGGTAATTCCAGATACATCCTCTAAATTGCGTCAGTGGGAAATTCTAGATTAATTATAATCTTCAGGAATCGATTAAGCTTGATACGAAGTCCTCAAAAGTAAAAGTGGACGTATGCAACTTGTGCTGTAATAAATCTCACTGGCTTTCCCACACATAAAATAAATATAAAATATTCACACGGGCGTTGCATACAAAACAGTAGATAAAAATCATAAATATATACACCCCGCGACATAAAGATAGGCACAAAGGGTTTTTTCTTTGATTTTACATAAAATAACATTATCTAAATTGTGCTTATCATTTATTATTATCTTAAAATAACACTATTCCCGAACTAATTTTTGTTTTAAGACTAATTTATAAAAGTTTTAAGACTGAAATTTTCTAATTTAAGACTACACTCCGCGACAAAAAGGTAGGAACAAAGGTTTTTTTTTTTTTTTTATATAAAATAACATTATCTAAATTGTACTGATCATTTATTATCATATCAAAAACATATTAAATGTTTGAATCCTATTCAAAATATTCATATTCAAAATAATCATATTCAAAAATTAAAAAAAAAAAAAAAAAAAAAAAAACTTTGTTCCTATCTTTTTGTTGCGGTGTGTAGTCTTAAATTAGAAAAATTTTAGTCTTAATTTTTTTCTAAATTAGTCTTAAAACAAAAAATAGTCCGGGAATAGTGTTATTTTATGATAATAATAAATGATAAGTACAATTTAGATAATGTTATTTTATGAAAAATCAAAGAAAAAACCCTTTGTACCTATCTTTTTGTCGCGTTATATATATATATATATATATATAAATGTTTGTTATCGTAATAAAATTTAACCTTAATATTTAGCAATTAATAGATACAAAACAATACCGACACAATAAAAATAGAGCTGGTTGTAACATATAGGTAAGACTGACACAAAAATGTTGCGATACAGATTAAGAACCAATAAGAGAAAAAACAATTTAAATTACTTACGCCGACATGAATAATAATAATAAAAAAGGACCATTAAACTTAATGACGGAGAAAGTAAATAAAGGACCACAGAAATAATAATTCTATAAAAATGCTTAAAAATTGAAGTATAAACTCTTCAGGGGCATGTACTTCATAAAGCTAAGAGAGCTGCATCGATTTCGTAAAACAATATAGCTAATCATAGCAATTTATATTGTTTCAGCCCCGATCCAGGCAGCAAAACCATTTTGAATGAGAAATTAAATAATTTATTACATCAAATCATCAAAGAATCCTGAGAGAAAACTAGAAAAAAACAGAGTAGCCACGTGTAAAACTTTTACACAAACTGGAGAATAGGAAGATGCCAACAAGTTAATGAAATAAAAGCATTGCAAACAACGATTAATCGATTAAGAATTAACGTCTGAGCATTTTCATTAACGGTATATATATATATAAGGTTTTCCATGACACTCGTCAATACGTTTTTCTCCCGATGAAGAATATGTTTAAGTATTTCGACCAAAAACAACTGTCGTGTTTTTTGAAATTTTATTGTTTTTGCTCTGTTACATTACAAAGTTATTATTCATCATAATAAAATGTTAATATTATACAATAATGATGCATTAAATGTATCGTTAAATATATACTAGCCAGACATGAGACTAGTATATGCCAATTTAAAGTATACGTTCAAAAGGTGTAAACCTAATTAAATATACTTTCATTTTCTAATTTTATTCTGTAATAGAATAATTAATGCCGAGTATGGTCGTATGTATGGACAGACACGGTAAAATCTCTGGAGAAAACTCTAGTAGTTAGGGTAATTTAGAGAATTTATACTCCCAGAAATGTTGATATGAGAACTTATATTTTGATGCTGCCATCTAGTGTACATTTTTATCTTATTTTAGTTAAGTACCTAATTATATATTAGCTCAAAATAGGTGTGATTTTGTTTTATTTGAACAGTAATTAAAATATAATAGAAGAAAAAAACATTATTAATAATTTTGTAACATATGTATCATTATAATTTCGAATGAAGATTCTTTTTCTTCTCTCCTTTATTTAGAGAGAAGAAAAACTAAACTAATAATTCAAAAGCAATAATGTGTATTTAAATGAAATAATGTTAAAAATCTCTCAAAACAAATACATCACAAAATATTCAGTTAAATTATGGAATTTATAATTTCCAGTAAATAAAAAATTCAACCAAATATACGTTGTGCATGTTATAAATAATAATAATAATAATAATAATAATAAGTAGGGAAAAAGAAAACCTTTGACAATATTTAATTTCTTCTTGTAAAAAAGTATACACGAAGCAAAAAAGTAATAATGCAGTAAAAATAAAATCTATCTTCACCTAGAATATTCAACACGCATAAATCAAAAATTATCTTCAAGAAGAAATTTAATTAGAGAAAACAACTTTTAGGTCATAAGTTTTCACTGGATATTAAATGGTCAGGGACTGACTATCACATGGGCACCTGGGGTCCTTGTTCTGGACATAAAGTCTCTAGGGACACAAAAATTGTACTTATTGTAAAGAACTTCCCAGTTTTTTTTTTTTTTTTTTTTTTTTTAATCTTCCTCTAACACACTCATGTTTCATTTACATGAATACAATTTTAACAAGATATATCATTATGAGTAGGGCCAAAAATAGAAAAGATTCGTCTTTCGGCTAAATACATTTTTCAGTCGACATGTTTTCCTATTGAAAAATGCGTTAAAATAGAAACCGACAAAAAATATAGAGAGATAGATAGAATTTGCTTTTCTGTAGACCAAGTAACGTATTTTTCTCCAACTGTGGATTGGGCAGGAAAATGGATGCAGCAGCCTGTCCCTTTAACCCTCTGCTCGCTATATCACTGGTAGTTTTTACAAATTCACCCATTCTAAATGGGCGCGAAAAATTGAAAACGCCCTGGGCACAAAAATTTGCTGGTTGGACTATGAAGATGCTCCCCAGCTTTTCCTTTTTTTTTTTTTTTTTTTTTTTTTTTTGTGGGGAAGGGGGGGGGATAAATTAAGGAAATTATCTTAATTTCCTTTATTTATCCCTTCCATCCAAAAAGTAACGAAAGAAAAAATGAAAAAGATGAAAGATGAAAGATTATATCGTGGAATAATAAAAAATTAAAATGAAGAATTTTAATTATGAAGCAGAGACTCCTATGAGTGTGGGATTCGAGTGTGTAATATCTCTTAGCCACTCTTCTTTCATACAATCTGACTTGGAGCTCTGACCAATGAGAGATAGTAAAATTGATAGAATCGTGTCTACTTGTCATTTCTCTAGCCTGTCAAATGATACTCTTATTCTTGACCACCATTTCCCCTAGATCTGAAGTTAAATATTTTAATTTACTCGCCAGTGGCCTTTAAATGCTGTTAGATTACTCGCCACCTTTACATGAATATTTCGGATGACTACCTAAATAAATATATTAATTGTCTGTTTTTTTTTTTTTTTTTTTTTTTTTTCTCCTTAATGGTCCTGGTTTTTTTTTTTTTTTTTTTTTTTTGTTAAAAAAAAAAAATTATTTAAAGGTCGCTGAACTTTTTTTTTTTTTTTTTTCCCGAAAATCATTTTAAAATCGTCTATTTTTGTGACTTGGCGACCTGGTAAATAAAATACGGTCGACTGTCGAAATGCAGAACTATTCCGTCGTTGATTATAAATAACAACATTTAATCGCAGCTAATAGCAAAAATAAGGGATTATTCGCACTTTTTTTTTTTTAATCTGATTACTGAAATGCGTGATTATTTCACATTAAAAAAAAAAAAAAAAAAACTGCATTTTCTTTGCCTGACTTTCGAAATATGCCAAATTTTGTGGCCGGTTTCTCAAATACTTCAACATTTCAACGCCATTTGATTAATTTCCGTGAAATTGTCGAAATACATAATTTTCAGGTCGCTGATTAATGAAATTCTGGCTTATGAAAATCGTTCGGGAAATTAAAAAGTTGCTAGTTTTTAGTTCTTTTAAGTTGCTATTTTGTTTTACTTAATCGTCAAGTGGCGAATGGCGAGTGGATTTTTTTTTTTTTTTTTTCAGGTCTACTTTAATCGGTTCTAATTCCATCTTAATGGCCTTCTTGACTTACCGTCGCCGGAAGCCCGAGCCAATGTTATTCTATGGGAAATTTTCTTTACTTATAACTCATTAACTAATATATATTTTTAAATCCTTTTTTCGCATTCAAAAAATTCCCAATTGTTAAATTGACTCACTTTTTTTTAAAAACGTATTTTTATTATTTTTTTTTTTTTTTTTTTTTTTACTATTTTATTTTGAAATATCAAAATGGAAAATTTCACGTATTGAAAATTCGCATTTTATAGCTTCAAAATAAAATAGTAAAAATTAAAAAAAATACGTTTTCAAAAAAGGTGCGTCAATTTAACAGTTGAGAATTTTCTGAATGTGAAAACAGAATTAAAAAATATTTATTACTTAATGAGTTATAAGTAAAGAAAATTTCCCATAGAATAACATTAGCTTCGGCTTCTGGCAACAGTGAGTGAAGAGGGCCCTTAAGTGGAATCGTTTTCGACAGGCTGCAATTATTAGCAAAAAGTTTTTTTTTTTTTTTTTTTTTTTTTTTCCTGAGATTTTCTAATGGCATAAATCCTCCATCCGTAAAATTAGAGCTTTTAGAGACTTTGATCAGACTATAGATTTAACTCCAATTTCATAACATTGGTTAGATGGCTAATATACGACAAACCTATTCGAAGGAAATAGGCCAAACAGGAAGGGGCGTCTCATTCAAAAGTTTCCTTTTTATATAATTTCATAAATAATAAGAAAAAAAACTGCTAATCTTTGAATTTAAAAATCCATTGCAACAGAAAATTGTATACGTTTTAAAGATTCGATTTAAAAAGAGAGAAGGCGACATAAGTGAAATAAACATAGGTATAGTAATAAGACATAGATTGATCAGCGAGAGGGGAAAAGTGATACCTTTTTTTTTTTTTCGAGAAAAGTCACTCTAATGGCTGCCTTTTCCCCGAGTAAATCACACACAGGAATACACACGGATAATTTAGTAAATAAAATTTATGAATAATTTATTTACTAAAGGTGAATGAAAAACTCCAGGGTATCTATTCTTCGATCCGACTGCCATAGCGACCGTCCTTAAACAACGACAGTCGTCAAATCAAAATTCGAAATGTGACGTCACGTGATCAAAATAACGACTGCCACAGCCGGAGATGAGGTATAATCTGGTCGGAGAATAGATGCCCTGATACAGTTTCAAATTCATTTTTCTTTTTATTCTTTTTTTTTTTCAATACTCTCTAATGGCTGATTTTAGAACTTTTTTCGGCATCAAAATTTTTTTGCTAGATAAGCACATAGAGATGATAGATCTATATATATTACTATATTTATGGAAATAAAGAGTAGATTTCCCCCCCCCCCCATAAGTTATCAGCGTTCGATTATCAAATTATTTTTAATTTTTTGCTTGAACGTTTTATTCTTTTATTCTAGGCGTTGATGTCTTTATTTGTATTGTCTTCCAAAGACGGTTGGGTTAACATTATGTATACTGGACTAGATGCTGTTGGAGTTGATCAGCAGGTAATTAAAACATGATATTATTCATGACTGTTAAATGCATACTGAATTATATTTTGCTCTCATGTCTTAGTTTGCCACAGTTTAATTTATATCGAACCTATGTTATTTTTCTAAAGTATGAATTATTACTGTAAAATCAATTTCATTTATTTTATTTGTTGTATTGTCAGGCCAAATTCACATATGTATTGTATTTGTTTATTTATAAGGTTTTAATTTTAATTTTTATTTTTTTTTAATTGTATTATTCATTTGCTTACAGTGTTTACAGAGTACTATTTTGTGTTTACAATTTTTCAAAGGAAATTTCAAGATTTTAACAATCATTTTTCAGTGATATTAATTTGTATTTCTTTTAGTAGACAATTTAAGTATGCTCTTTTTTTTTTTTTTTTTTTTGTCTATTTTCCCTAAAAATCTCAAAATACAGAGTTTTTCGTGCAAATCATTAAAAAATTTTTCAATATCATTTCTTAAAGATTTTTTTTTTTTAATGTTTTGTTTCATTAAAATTCGCAGTCAACATTGGTTATCGTTTAAATAATATTATCAGGGTTCCGTACTGATTAGATACTTTTCTGTAAATCGAAGAAAGTTTAGTAAGGCCACAGCGAAGCAAAAGCTTAAGAGCACTTAAGAGCACAACTGAATAAGTCTATAGAACAAAAATATTATAAAAACAAATGTCGTATTTAACTAGAAATTGTCAAGCGAAAAATATTTATTTCCTTTGTTCTTGCTGCCTAATAAAAATTATTACGAATGACAAATTCTTTCTCATATACAGCACAACTTCACCCCAGGATACATCTTAGAAATACTCTGTACTCCCCACAATATTTTTAGGATATCCTCGAGATTCCTATACGGATTATTTGGTAACATTCCTGATATTGGTTGCCTTTTTGTGCTTGGATTAATTTGCTTTTGAATTTCAAAACGTATAGATTTTTGCTCAAATCATTTAAGATTGTATGCAATGTAATATCTAAAAAGAATTCCTTTCGATTTATCAATCAGTGTTCCTTTTTAGTATGTTTAACAATTAACATCGGTTATTGTTTTAAAGTAGTGCGATAGTTGAGCTCTGATTGGTTAGTTCTGAACATCAAACTAAACTTCTCAGAACTATTGCGAAGCAAATACCATTATGATAATTTACCAAAGGTAACCTATATTTTATAAGAGCATGACTGAATAAACCTGTAGATTTAATACATTGTTAATATACAGGGTGATTTTTTTTTTTTTTTAATTGACATTATCTAAAGCCTCCTGCAGCTCTATCTAACAACTAAAATTACACTAAACTTTATATGGAAACTAATGATGGCAATAGAAGTAGAATTCCGAAAAAAAAAAAAAAAAAGGAGAGAGGGAGAAAAGTTTAAAAAGGTAAAACGCCGCTTTTGTAATTTACCAAACCTAGTATTAGCCTAAAACACGGATATTAAAGCAAAATTCAAATTTTATACTTTAGTAGGAGACAACAGTACCAGTAGTTTGGGGTATAAAAACATGTAAACAGCTTATTATTCTCAGCAGAAAATTATTCTCAGTTGCAGTGAGACAGCTCAAGTGAATACGAGACTCGCATTACCAGAATGCGGTCATATGGAATGTGGTCGAATTCCTCACTAGGAAAGTGAATGTAGTGAATAAAACTTAACATTTCACAATAATTTTGTATGAGTTATTATTATTGTTATTTGTAACAATTTTTCGATTATACAGCGCCATAAATACCCTTATTGGTGATTTTCTGAAAGATTTTTTTTTACAAAATCCTACATTTTATGTCAACATTAGTCTCTATACCAAGTTTGTGCCATTTCGGATGTTAGATCGAGCTACAGGTGGCTCTAAATAGGGTCAATTTTTTAAAAAATCCCCACTGTGTATAACATAGAGAACAACATAGGGTGTGATGAGCCAGAATTGACTATTACACAGCCAAGAACCAAGGATTGATGATTAAAGGAATTATATAAAGGATGAACGAGATTTTAGTTGATAGTAACACATCTTTTATCCAGTCTAAGTTAAAGTTGGAAGTGAGCGTCCTATAAGTCTGATACTTTATCTCATGTATTAGGAGCTCCGTAGGTCTTAGATCCTAACAGCAATTAATTAGTGCACCAAAAATTTCTCTCTCCCCAATATTCAGCCATTTTGTATAAATGCTTCCGCGACACAACAGAACAGAAAACACAGCTTCATGAAGAAATATTATCTTTCATAGATTATTAGGTTGTGATTGGCGTCTGGTTTTGAACTGAAGAATTTTTAAGGGATAATTTCATGCATTTAAAGTCCACAGAGAGTTGCAACTTGTACTCACACTGCAAATTTACTTTTAAAAGTTTCCTCTTTTTAAAAGCTCTGCACATTACAATGTGCTATGCTGTAAAATAGAGGTGCACTTTCAGGGGTGAAGGACACTCATACAGCAAGCTGACTGGGGTATAAAAAGAAAGGCGCAAGCGCGTACCACCAACCGTCCCAGGCTCAAGTGAACCTTAGAAAACCATGCATTACAACTAACTAGAATATCACAGGTCACTACCAAGGTTAATATCTATTTACATATCTGTGCATAAATGTTATTAAACTTACCATTTATAGTAAGTATATCTCCATTTTTTTTATATAAAATTAGATTTATAGATAATTATTAAATAAAAGTAATTCAATACTTATAATAGTAAAACATAGAACTAAAATTAACATTTGTAAGACTTTCCAGAGTGAGTACAGACAGTAACAAAAGTGTCCGACCACTAGCAAAAATTCCTATGTAAAAAAAGTACACTTCATACGGTTTTGTTAAATAAATCCTTATCGAATCCTGTTTTTAGTCAGTGTAAGAACATGATTCGATAAGGATTTATTTAACAAAACCGTAAGAAGTGTACTTTTTTTACATAGGAATTTTCGCTGGTTTTGTTACCGACTGTACCACATGTTAGCCCCACGAGGGCCAACATTTGACCCACAGACCATAGGTTGTACACTATTACTACAAAAGTTAGATTGCAGGCGCGATTTAAGGATTATTCTTCATCCATAAATGTTGAATATGATTATCATTTAATAAAATATTATTATTATTATTATTATTATTATTTTGCATTGTTGTGTAACTATATCGTATTTAATAAGAAACTGTCAAACGAAAAACATCTATTTTCCTTTGTTCTTGCAGCCGATCGAAAATTATAACGAATGGCGACTTCTTTATTTCATATCATTCCTGTTGTTGGTTGCCTTTTTTGTGTTAAATATGTTTGTTGGAGTAGTCGTGGAAAATTTCCACCGGTGTCGGGAACAACAAGAAAGAGAGGAGAAAGCAAGACGAGCCGCTAAACGAGCAAAAAAAATGGACAAGAAACGAAGAAGTAAGAAATAATTTCGAATATATTCCAGTCTTGTGTGCTCAAAGTCCATTTCTACCACGAACATATCGAAACGTTTCGATCGTCGAATAGTGACGATGTAAGATTATATTTTCAGAAATCATATCATTAAATCTGTAGTAACAGCAGTTTCGCTCATTAATTCCACGTCGAAAGACTTTTGATATGTTTACTATCGTAACATTTTTCCGTAGTACTAAATGACTAAACCTTAAATTTATTTCAAAATGTTACATTGACATGATGCCACATTCGACCACCGAGAATTGGTTCGTTGGTTGAGTGTGTGTTTTTACGTTGCACTAGTGGTACATTACCAACCATCGAAAGCCTTCGATATATTCGTGGTAGCATATGCACTATTTTTATCTCATTTTGAAGCAATACTTAATAAATAAACTCTCTAAAATGTCAATTTATTTTCCTTTTTTTTTTTTTTTTTTTTTACCATTTTTTAATACATTCAAAGTTTATAAAATTCTCTAGAAAACAGCATACTGAAAATTA
Organism: Salticus scenicus; assembly: GCA_963930645.1. Lineage (NCBI taxonomy): Eukaryota > Metazoa > Arthropoda > Arachnida > Araneae > Salticidae > Salticus > Salticus scenicus. The sequence goes on from OZ005652.1 coordinate 66,026,398, forward strand.
AGGGCACCATTGAGGTAAGTTAAAAGTTAATACATATATCTCTACTACAAAGAAGCGAGATCTGTGATCTTCAGGTAAGGTGAGATTTAAAGGTAGAAAGATATATATATATATATCTATACTTGTGATGACCATGTGATTAAAGCTTCAGAACAAATCATGTATATCTTGATTTTTAAAATTCCTTAGTTTATTAACATGAAAAATGTGTGCGACATACAATTATACACTTAATTATATGCATATATATAAAATATACAAAATTAGAACAATCTAATCGATTATAATTCATGCCTTCCACTAGTAATAGTACATGATAAGTTGAGGGTTGGTTGGTTGAGTAAAAAAGAGAAAGAGTAGTTACTGGTTGCATGGCAATTTTATTAATATTTAATATTTTATTTAAACACTATAAATAATAAGTAGCTGAAAATATTCTTGCTTAGTGTGCTCTGGATACTTAAGAGTCATGATTGTCAATATGACTGCTAGGTGATTAAAATGACTTATTTAATGACATATTTTATTTCTCTCAGTTTTCCATCAACAGTTTTTTAGTAAATATATTTTAATGTTTTTGATATGGTTAGGTAAAAGAGAGAAAGAATGGTGATCGGTTGCATGAAATTTTATCATAATTTAATATTTTGTTTAAAAACTATGAATAATAAGAGCGCTGAAAATATTTTTGTTCAGTGTGCTATGGATACTTAAGAGTCATGTGATTGCCAGTATGACTCTTGGATGATTGAAATTGTTTATTTAATGGCATCTCTAATTTCTCTCTATTCCCAATCAACGTTTTCCTTCTTTCTTTCTTTTTTTTCTTTTTTTTTTTTCTCTTTTATTTAAAGAAATTTTGATGTTTTTATATGATTAATATCACAATATTGAAATTACATCTTAACTTTTGCATAAATTAAGTAATATTAATAGATACTACATAGAGCATTACCTAGTTTAGTATTGCCTATAATAGGATAAAATGAAAGACGGAAATAATGTATATGGACATTCTAATTTGTAACAAAACATAGATAAGGAAGTGTAACTAATATAAATGCCTTATAAATTTATCCTATACCTTATAAACTTATAGTATTGGCTATTCTATAATCAATTAAAAAGGGGGAATAATGGCTAACAGACGGTTTCAGTTTTGACACCAGTTATTACTTTTTGATTGCAAGGAGAAAGAAATGACTCTAAAGAAACGATTGATTTGAATTGCATTTAAAAAGATTGTCTAGAGTCGGTTTCGACAGTCAGACGTCACATTAAAGCTTCTCTTCGGAACTGTCTTCAAGCATTCCTAGTCCTAAGGGAAATTTTTCTTTTTTCTATTTTTTGTAATTAAAAAAATTAAATTTACATCTTGTAAATTTCACTTTAATTGCGTGAATCAGAAGTACTTTTGTACAACTGAAGTTAGAAAAAAAAATCTTTCAAATACTATATTAAATTTGCTAAATTTTCTAAGCTACATAAATCATTAACGTAAATTTTTTTTACGAAAACATGCGATCTAGAAGATAAATGTAGTTTTCATTCACTTTATCTCAGGTAAAAGTTGCATGCATTTTTAAAGTTTTAAAAATAATTTACAAAAAAAGAATATGGTGCTCTCTAAAAGTCACATTTTACTAGTTTATTATCTTTGAATAGAAGTTAATTGTCTTTACATGTAAAATATTACTCCAAGATCCATTGCACTTGTACAATTTCTGCTTCAAATAATTTTTATATCAACGGAAAATAGCCGATGATATTTCTTTCGTATAGAGAGTCTTAACCCTTACCAATATTTAGATTTACTGCATTAAAATAATGAGAACATGATATTAAATGGATACTTGGCGCTGGATTATTAAAACCAATAAAAATTACAACATAAGAAACGCCGAAGTGAAAAAGTATGGAAAGCATACAGTTGTTTCGGTAGCCTTAAGCGTACCGTCTTCAGTGCATAAAGAATCAAAGGAAACTTTTTCACTTCGGTGTTTCTTACGTTGTAATTTTTATTGGTTTTAATGAGAACATGATTCATCATGAAATTCTAACAGAAAACAAATATGACATACATTGCATATTTAATTCTTTATCTATGAGCTTGAACTTTTAATTTCGAACAAGATCAAAATGCAAATTTCCAAAGTTATAAAGTTTCCAAAGTTAATTTTTTTTTAAACCATCTAATATGTTGTTTATAAAAACATAATAATCATAGAGATATCTAATTGTAAAGTTTCTTAATCATATGTTTAATTTGTTTAGCTCATAATATTTTTTAGTAATTAAAAATCTATTCATTTATCATAGTTCATTCGAAATCCTGCAGTTATCAGTATATTTATGCTTTAGTATATTTATGTTCGTTTAACTTATATCTAGTATTTCAGAAGCTTCAGTATATTTATGTACTTTCAATTTTGAACAAGATCAAAATGCAAATTTCCAAAATTATGATCATCAGAAAAAAAAATAGTTATTTAAGAATATAATTTTTTTTAAAACCATCTAATATGTTGTTTATAAAAACATAATAATCATAGAGATATCTAATTGTAAAGTTTCTAAATCATATGTTTAATTTGTTTAGCTCATAATATATTTTAATAATTAAAAATCTATTCATTTATCATAGTTCATTCGAAATCCTGCAGTTATCAGTATATTTATGCTTTAGTATATTTATGTTCGTTTAACTTATATCTAGTATTTCAGAAGCTTCAGTATATTTATGTACTTTCAATTTTGAACAAGATCAAAATGCAAATTTCCAAAATTATGATCATCAGAAAAAAAAATAGTTATTTAAGAATATAATTTTTTTTAAACCATCTAATATGTTGTTTATAAAAACATAATAATCATAGAGATATTTGTTTGTAAAGTTTCTTTATCATATGTGAAATTTGTTTAGCTCATAATAATTATTAGTAATTAAAAATCTATTCATTTATCATAGTTCATTCGAAATCCTGCAGTTATCAGTATATTTATGCTTTAGTATATTTATGTTCGTTTAACTTATATCTAGTATTTCAGAAGCTTCAGTATATTTATGTACTTTCAATTTTGAACAAGATCAAAATGCAAATTTCCAAAATTATGATCATCAGAAAAAATAATAGTTATTTAAGAATATATATTTTTTTTTTTTTTAAACCATCTAATATGTTGTTTATAAAAACATAATAATCACAGAGATATTTATTTGTAAAGTTTTTTAATCATATGTTTAATTTGTTTAGCTCATGATATTTATTAGTCATTAAAAATCTATTTATTTATTATCGTTCATTTTCTAAACATTTGAAAGCTTGTATATTGTTATAGTATATTTCTGCATCAATATATTTATGTTCGTTTAACTTATATCTAGTATTTCAGAAGCTTCAGTATATTTATGTACTTTCAATTTTGAACAAGATCAAAATGCAAATTTCCAAAATTATGATCATCAGAAAAAATAATAGTTATTTAAGAATATATTTTTTTTTTTTTTAAACCATCTAATATGTTGTTTATAAAAACATAATAATCACAGAGATATTTATTTGTAAAGTTTTTTAATCATATGTTTAATTTGTTTAGCTCATGATATTTATTAGTCATTAAAAATCTATTTATTTATTATCGTTCATTTTCTAAACATTTGAAAGCTTGTATATTGTTATAGTATATTTCTGCATCAATATATTTATGTTCGTTTAACTTATATCTAGTATTTCAGAAGCTTCAGTATATTTATGTTCTACTTCATACTGCATGGTTTTCCTTTATAAATTATTTATTATTTGCTGGGCTTTTATTTTTTTTTATTTTTTTTTTATCTTTTATCTTTTACTCTTTATTTTAATGCTTAATATGAATCTTGGTTTTGTAGAAATGCAAAAAAAGAAGCAACGTCTTTGTCCTGGTTTCTTATCAAGGAAGTATGGTCAGTCTACTATATTATGAATGTTTTTTTGCAGCCTTACGATCCTAATATCGCAGCCTTCTCACCTAAAAAGTATTTCTATATCCCATATGGATAAATAATGTCACAAACTGCGTGATTTTGCATACATTAGAAAAATTTATCGGTTACTAAAACAAAATGCTGAAATATTCAAAATACGAAAAATTATTTTAGCGCCAAAAGACAAGATAATTAATGTACAATCGTTGTCAAATATGATAATCAATTGTTTGAAAGGTTGTGTGGAAATTGCATTAGTCATTAGTTGATAAATATATTATTTAATTTTTATTTTTAAATCAAAGGAAAAGATAGAGAAAATTAATGTTATATTAATAACAGCATAGATTATTATTAATGGTATTTAGAAAGAGTAAAATAATAACAGGAGACTTGGCGTACTGAAGACGGTACGCTTAAGGCTACCGAAACAGCTGTATGCATCGCAAATATTTTTTTTTTGGCGTTTCTGATGTAGTAGTTTATTCGGGTTTTAATAAGGAGTAAAATAATCATTTTTTTTAAATCCCTTGTGGTAAAAAATAACTAAATGATTGTGCATAAATTAACATTCAAAACAATATACATATATATTAAGCTATTTATAAGATGAGGAATTTTGAAAAAATAAGATAATATTCGTTCATTTATTTTTTCGAAATTTCTTTGGTAATAATTTCCATTGCTTCTTTTAGGTGGTAGTGGTGGGGTTATGGCTAGTTTACTATATGTGAGAATCCTCGGCCAGGGTGACGTGCCCTACGTATTCATTTTTCTAAGAAATCCTAGATTCGCTCAAGCTAAACGCAAGAGTAAAACGTAGAAAATTTTTATGGGGAAAAAATATACGTAAAAGGCTTATACTGTCCCACAATATAATTCTATTATTACTTTAAAATTTTCAATTAATGTTAAAAAGAAAAGGCGAAGAAGATCATTTACAAAATCAAATTTTAAATTAATTTAAAACATATATTTTATAATTAATTGAATAGTTTATAATATCTTAAATAGGTGGTACATTCATAAGCTGTAACAAATAATTTTAAAGCCATTTTTAATAAACCAAGTGAGAACTTTTCAATAATAATTTTCATTGCTCCTCTTCGGTTGCAGTGGTGTATTTAAAGATAGTTGACTACGCGAGAATCCTAGATTTTGGTGGTGTGCTTTACGTATTAATTTTTCCAAGGAGTCCTAACCACTATTTACTCAAGTTTTGGAGAAAAATCAGAAAACTCCAAAATTCTTGGCAAACTAGCACAAGTTGGGTTCGAGCCCGGCTCCTCCCCTTTCCCATTTTTGAAAGTAGAACTTTTCGGTACTGCTTTTCTTCGACTTAGGATATAGATTAGCAAGAAATGGGCGTGAATCACTTAAATTAATAGCATTTCGTTACTAACTGGAACATTAATAAATTTCTGACATTATTAATCTAATAAATTTCATCTCATCTTTGGAATCTAAACTTTATATATATATATATATATACAATTTGTGTATTACGGCACCATGATATCTAAAATTATGTACTAGGTGTACCGGAAAGTTCTGTCGTTTTGAATTAAAATACTGACATCGGAAATTTATCCTGGATAAAATTTAAGATATTCTTAGGTAACTTATAAGATGGTTATTTGTAAAGTACCATGTAAACACTGTTAAACAAAAATTTCCGGTTTCATTTTATTAATTCAAAACGACATTACTTTCCGGTACACCTAATATTTAGTCACTATGGAGAACAGAATGCAGTTTATGTTATTTAAAAGTTCGTCTTGTTTATAAATATTCATAGCATACAAAATCAATGCAAAATCACGTACAGTAAATGACATAGTTGGTTGAAGTTTTAAAGCATGCAATTCCGGTTTTTTTATGTTTCCGTGATCTAGAACAGCGACTAATTGATTTTGCTTTTTTTTACAGATTATTGTCAAATACAACCTGCATACTTACTGCTAGCTTAAAAGCAGTTTGCTTTTCTGCAAATAATTATTTTTTGATCTAAGCTTCTTTTTTAGCAATTTATGTATATAATGCCTTTTTCTTTTGTTGTTGTTATCTAACATTGTTTGAAGTATAAAATAATGTTATTCAAATATGACTTATTGATTGAAAGTATTTACAAAGAATGCATTTATATTTACGATTCTACAAAACGTCCTTAGCAATAATTTCAGTAAGAGTAGCATATACGTATCGTAAAATACCGCAAAAGCGCTCCCCCCCCCCCCCTCCTTTTTTCATGATTTTCGTTTGTTCTAAAAAATACGAATAAGCGCCCCCTTACGTTCAATGGTAGACTCTATCTGAATAAGAGACTTTTTTTTTTTCCCCTTTATTTATTTATTTTATAATATTCGCCTTTGTTTATATGAACATTGATTTGTTTTATAATAAATCGTGCAATGTGGTTATTTTAAAATGAAAAACATAAACTTCCTAAAATAATTACAATTTTTTTTACAACAATTTATTGGAAGAAGTGAGATAAAAAGTTTCCCTAATTTTTCCGGTTAGTCGAATGTGGGTTAACTAAAATTTTACTGTATTTATTTATTTTTATCACTGCAAGTAAAAAAATATTTACGTTTTGTTTTAAAATGATTTTTATGCCACCTAATTTTAGCAAAAAATATATGTCAATTTCTATATTTTTACCAAATTTTACAGTTTATCCGCCCCCTCCCCATTATATCTGGATTTTCCTGGAAGTTTGAGGGTGCACTTGAACGGTATATATGTATATGCTTAATATTTGTAGAATACGTTATTACCACGTTATATCGATTTATCTGTTTATCTAGATAGATACGCAGATAGGAAGTTAGACAATCAAATATGTTTTTATGCTATTTTATGAAGAGTTTTACAAATAATTGTCATTTTTAATCTTTTAACTATCCTTTGGTTAATTGTTTGTTTATGTTTAATGTAGACCTGCTAACTATGCTAGTTTATCCGTAATGGTATTAAGCCCCGCCTTTTTTTAACACCAGAATAGAGTTTGAGCAATAGTCTTCTCATTTAATCATGAGAACATATTCCTGAATATTACTTTACAACTATTCTGGTGTGAAAAAAAGGCGGGACCTAATACCATTACGGATAAACTAGCATAGTTAGCAGGTATATTAATTCTTCGGTTAAACTTTTACTATAATTTAACTGCCATCTAGATGTGTTTATCGTCAATCAACATTAATTAATCTTCATTCGTATAATTCAAATTAATATTTAAAATCTGGGCATGATGGTTTATACTTTATACATATCATTTTATAATTTCTTTATATATGTTTAATACATTAGTTCAGTTTTTAATATGATTCACTTGCCATTAGTCAACGTTCTTCTTTAGTCAACGAATCTTCATTAGTGAAGGTTAAAATAAATGTTTAAAATTTAGTCATAGTAATAGCTTAATATTTACTTTTATTTTTGGGAGTGAATTTGTCTTTTTAAATTTAGAATAATGTTTTCCGATAGTTTTCAGCAAATATAAAGGTTTCGAAATTCTCTACCAAGATAATAATATAAAAACTTCAGAATACCTATCAATAATAAGGGGATGGCTGACAGAATGAATGAAATATCACATTCTTTAATTTAATTTTCCAAAATATGAAACGTGTGGAATTGTAAAAAAATTTCTCTTCTTCCCCCCCCCCCCCCTCCCCAATTCAAATGAAAATCAATTAAAATATTATAGATTTTTTTAAGAAACAGATAAGCTATCAAATAGCTACATGTATAAGTATATGATTAATACAATTATGGTAAACTGTCAATCCTCCGATACCAATGAAAGCATGTAACCATGAAAATATGCATATTTTCTTTCCACATTCATTTTATGAGACAAACAAAAGTTATAATAACTATACTTACAAATTCTTTAAAAACACATGTGACATCTTTTTTTAATTTATTCCTTTGTTTGTTACATTATGAAATAGACAAAAAATGTATTTCAAACATATTTTAAACAGTAATTTTTAAAGTTGTATGCAATAAAATATCGTACGTTATCACCTTCATCATAGAAATTAATGAGAATTTAGTGAGATGGTATTTTAGTGTACCATTGGTACATAGAGGTCGAAAATTATATTAGGACCTTAAAAAGGCGTAAATAAATAAATATCTTTACTTTTTATGTTCCTCATATTTTTTCTAAGACTGAGGTTACATACTTGGCAACATCCTAATTATGAACCGGTAGATTTTTAGTGCACGCCCCTTTTTCCACACCAGTATATTTTTAGAGTATTTTTCTTCTTTTTTAATCGTAATTAAGTTTGGCGATAATTACTCTAAATATATACTGATGTGGAAAAGGGGCGTGTACTGAAAATCTTCCGGTTCATAATCATAATTAGGATGATGGCAAGTATGATGTTAGATTCTTGGGATGATATATAAATTAATTATAGCGAACTTGGATATCGTGGAAAATGCCAAGCAAAAGCAACAGCAACACTCATAATCTTTCCTTGAACAAAAACGGCTGCGTGTAACTAGAGATGCAAGGCTTTCAAAACACCCAGTTTTTTCTCGGAAAAAAAAAAAAAAAAAAAAAAAACGTTTTTTTTCCCTGGGAATTTAAGACAAAATTGGAAATTCTGAAAATTCCCAAAAACTGGGAATTTTGAAATTATGAATATTTTTATAACATTTGTTAAATATTTTTTGTGTATAAACAGCCTCCGATCCTTATTTCAACTTTAACTTCTGGGTAGATTTCATTTCCCTTCCCCGCTAATTCTAGCATCTTCGATGTTTATGTTCATTCCGTAAACGAAGAAAATAATTATTATAATTAATTCGTCGCAAACAATAACGGTAAGTTTCTGTCATTATTCATTAATATTATTTTGTTATGTTCTTAATATATCCTTTCTATTCTTGGGCATTTTGTGTCTTTGCAATACTTTTTATAAGATTTAATATAAAATTAGCTTGCTCCAACGGTTTTAACTAATTTCGAAGAAATTTTAATATACCTTATATTATTAAATTTTAGTTAACAATTTTCTTGAGACAATAATTTACGAAAAAGCCTTCTTAATAGGGTTTTTAACGTACTGAAAATGTGAAACAAGCCAATATACATAAATGCACTAAAAGAACTTAGCATTTTTACCAACTGAATCACAATTGGAAAGTCTATAATTTTATTTATTTATGTAAAACTTTATAATAATAACAATCCCTTATATTATTTATAATATTAAAATTTGTAATGCTTAAAGAAAAAATCTGGTGTGAAACAACCACACGACTTCCATTGCCCGCTATTACATGTATTATATGCATTTTTGAGAGATAATGTGATCAGAAAACATAAAAGTGACCTAAAGAGAAAATCGTTAGAGCCGTTTTTGAGATACCAACTTTTACAAAAAATCAATTATTGACCGGAAAAAAATAATTACATACAAAAGCATATTTAAAAGTGAGTTAAAATGGCTAGTTTGAAAAAAATCCGTACAACCGTTTTTAAAGGAACGCCTTTGCGAGGCCTGAACTTGAGCTATTTATACAGGACGCCTGTCAATTTTCCTGAACTAACGAACTATATCATTCGAAAGGATATATAATAGAGTGTTTATATAGCAAGTTTGAAGAAAATCGTTAGAGCCGTTTTTGAGATACGGACTTACGGTCCCACTTCCGGTTAAACTCAATTATTGACAGGAAAACAATAATTACATACAAAAGCATATTTAAAAGTGAGTTAAAATGGCGAGTTTGAAAAAAATCCGTACAACCGTTTTTAAAGGAACGCCTTTGCGAGGCCTGAAATTGAGCTATTTATACAGGCCGCCTATCAATTTTCCTGAACTAACCAACTATATCATTCGAAAGGACATCTAATAGAGTGTTTATATAGCAAGTTTGAAGAAAATCGTTAGAGCCGTTTTTGAGATACGGACTTACGGTCCCACTTCCGGTTTCCGATGTCCCACTTCCGGTTTTTCAATTTTCACCAAAATTTGGAAATTTCCTCTGTACACCAGACGTATTTCAATTCTAAAGTTTCGTAGATCTATCTTTATTAGTTTCTGAGCTATAATAGCCAGAAGATTCTCCACATACATACATACATACATACATACACACACACATACATACACACTGACCAATTGCCAAAAACCACTTTTTTGGACTCAGAGGACCTTAAAACGTGTAAATCAGGTGAAAACCCGATATCGAATTTTCAGACCGAATACAATACTTCCATTACCTACGGTAGTAGGGTAATGGAAGTAAAAATAACAATTATTTTGACTGAGTGCAAAAGTAGCTAATAAACATGTTATTTTATCTAGAATAATGTAGTGAAATTAATTGAATTTTAGGTTTATGAAATAATGTTATCTTGTGGAATTAAGAACTATATGTAAGAGGTGTCTGTGGAGAAAAATGCTTATGACAATTCTGAGTATAATTTTTGCCAATCGACAAGCCTAAGAAAAATAACATGTTATGATTCAAAGAATCATTTTCTCATAATCATATCATTATCTTTTAAGTTTATATATTTTGTAATTGTGTTTAGTTATATAATTATCACCATATTAAATCTAGTATAAAAGGGTTTTATATTGGAATATCTTTTCAGATTTATAAATTTTGACTTGTTTATATATGAAAGGCTAATGATTTGACTGCAGTTCTGATAAATTAAAACAATGTTATAAGCTTATGAGAATATCAAAGTCCTTAAAATTGCCATTTATATTAAGTAAACAACATATTATTTGCTTTGGAGATTTCTAATTTGTTTTTTCCCCGCAAAATTCCCAAAATTCAAAGTTTTTTCCCCAAAACTCCCGGGTTGTTTCCCTTGGTTTTGAATTCCTGGGTTTTTTGCATCTCTAAGTGTAACGTCTAGTGCCATATTGTGAGATTAAAGTAAGGTATAGGCATTCTATTCTTATAAATACCTTTGACATTTCCTACATAAATTCATTTTTTACGCTTTTTATTCTAATGGCACTTTAAAGTTCCGTCAGTAGATTAAAGGAAAAAGAAATGGTGCAGATGTTTTGGTGAATTATGAATCAGCAACTAACTCCTCGGCTGACCCTACGGGGTGAAAAGAGGGCATGGGCAGGGCCATCTGGGGTGGTTCCAGTGGCGCTCGACCATGGCGTCTCATAGTTCCAATTTAGTTGTGCTGATAAAACTCTCTTCTTTTTATTTTATTTTTTATTTGTTACGAATTTTATAGTCCAATAGTCTTTTATTGTTCTTATTGTTGTTTTTTTTCTGACAAAGTATACATCTGCTTTTTTCTGCCCCTTGCAACTTTTTCATCAAGTTTTTTAATTCTTTGCGCCCTTCATATTTTTGTTGTTGTTGTTGTTTTGTTTTGTTTTGTTTTATCACATCAGATTTTTTTGGATAACCTGAGTGAGGAACTCATGATTCCTTATACAGTAATTAACTTATTTTATTATTATAATTATTTTACTATTACTTAATAGAGCTGTAGTCTTGGAGAATTTTATATTTATGCAGTTAATTTTACAAGTTCTAAATTTTTAATCCATCTTTTTTAGCTATTTTTCATCATAAATTGTACGTATTTACTCACTTTTGATGGAAGTGAGTACTGATTGCAACCATATGCAAATACTCCAGAGCATCTCCATTGACTTTGAAAGGAGTTTTTATTGGCAACAGTGCAAATATTCTCACTCGTTGTCTAATAAAATCTCCTTTTAACAAAATGTGAGCCCTCCGTGGTCGAGTAATTATATCACCACGCTGCTAATCGCCTTCGAGCGTAGGAGAGCGAGTTCGATTCCCGCGCTGACCCTGAGTGTTTTTCCATTTCTTAATATTGTAATTCTGTCATGTGCTACAGTCGGCAGCAAAAGTATCCGAGCACTAACAAAAATTCCTATTTAAAAAAAGTACACTTAATACAGTTTTGTAAAATAAATCCTTGTCGAATCCTGTTCTAAGTCAGTCTAAGAACATGATTCGAAAAGGATTTATTTAACAAAACAGTATTAAGTGTACTTTTTCTATATACGAATTTTTGCTAGTGCTCAGATACTTTTGCTGCCGACTGTATCTGTAGTTATCTGACGAAGATTTACAAGCGGACTACAAGTCAAGCATACAAATTTGATGCATATGTTATCGATAAACAAAATGTTTCATACTTCTTTTGTTAAGGGTGATTTCCAGATCGTCGCAAACAGGCCATTGCACAACTCTATTCTGACGCTTGTTCTAAATTTTCATCCTTAGACAATAGAAGATTTTGTAGAAGATGATGAAATATTAAATTGGAAAGCATTAAGGCTGAAATGAACTATTATTTAGTTTTTACATGCAAAAATGCAGCATTTTTACATGCACAACAGTGAAGCACAAATCGTTTGCAGCAAAACTGTGTTTACTGAATTGCTCTTTTAAATTAAATAATTTTTTGTGTATCTTGTTATTGCTGTTGAAGTATTGATTATACACTCAGAGTGTTTTTTTAATAACATGATTGACATATCACACAAAAGGTCCAACTGGTACCATAACTATTAAAAACCATCGTCGTCGTTGAGAATTGCACAAGAAGAATGCAGAAACATTGTTGATTCTATCGATCTTGATAAGAAAAATTACCACTTTATAAGTCTGAGACGCTCCAAAAATTACTAGAACACATAACTCACTAAAGTATGAGGTGGATTCAAAGCTACAAATATCCTACGTGACAAGCATGCCGTTCCAAGTTATATTGACGAAAAACAAGAGAAAAATGTGGAAGATATCAGAAACGTGACAGAAAGTGCAGAATAGAAAGTCAAATTTTCAGAATTGTTAAAGTAAGGGTAAGAAGAGTTCTCGTTCGAAGCCGAATAAGGAAAACTTCCCTTTCTTTTTCTAGGTAAATATAACATGCAATGTTCCAGCTTTTTTCAGTGAGGTGCACAAAGTCCCCGCTATATTTCCCAAACAGCCAGTCAGTCGAATCATGCTGTTGATACAGATTGCAAAGATGACGACAGGCGAACTTGAGAGAAACCTACTTGATTGGAACTATCTTAAAATCATGATACCTAGCCAGCATATCAGCCATTTCATTGTCATATATTCCCATGTGGACATGCATCCAACCCATCTGAACCGCAACGAGACGGTTAACCTCACTAACTAACTTACTATAAACATGGGCCACTCCCATAGGGAATGATAAAGAATAGACCGGAATCTTGAAACAGCAGATTTCCTATCCGAAAAAACAATAAGTTTCTAATTCTGATGGTCATAGTCCAGCACAAGATCAACAGCAAGCTCTGAAACTGTGAAAATCAAGTTTAAGCTACTACCCTGACTTCAGTACCAACGTCGCCGATTACTGTTCCAAAATGCAATGTCAGTCCGACAACTAGTTTTTGAGAATAGTTTTAATAGCATAGTTGCCATTCGATCTCATTCACCATGCCGAGACAAATATTCCGTGAAAGTTTCAAAAATGAACTCAGGATAGAGTATGTTTTACAGAAAGTCCAAAATGTCCAAATGAAATAAGATATTAATGTACGGCCAACAATAAGAAAAGATGGAAGTATTCAAGGGAAAAAGTCCAAGAAACAAAAGCAGAAGTTGATCGAGGATATTTCTCACATGGTTACCTAAAAAGGAAGACTCATCATTTGTGGGATCTTCTATAAGAGATATATAGACTACCTGGAGCCCAATATTACCTGGCGAAAAGTTCGAAGCGTTTTCACTGTAAGTCCTGGAAATATGCAACAGAAAGGGAACGGGCTTCCCGACAAAGAGCAAGAATAGAATTTTCCCGGCGCAAGCCTATCACAAACCTAAGAATTGTGTTAAAAATTATTCTAAGCCTTTTTCTTGTAACAGGGCTGCGTAAGAGTAAACATTACTCTCGAAATGAAGAGAATTGATAGCAATATCTGAGTAATCCTAAAGAGACTCTTTGTAGCGATCCCCTGCGAGACATGACAAGCTCTTTTAATGGTGTTTATTTACTTACTTATTTCCTCGCGAAGACGAGAAGTCTGATTGCTCCACATCGCTTTGATTAAACACTAAAATAAGAATCCGGAGGGTAGGCATCCAGGAAATTTCTTCCTCGTGCAACCAAAAATATGGACCAGGAAAGGCATTTATCTTGGACAACATGGTCGCAGCACTTTTGCTGGACTCGGCGTCATTTTTCAGTAGCTATACAGTCGGCAATAAATGTGTCCGAACACTAGCGAAAATTCCTACGTAAAACAAAGTACACTTCATACGGTTTTGTTAAATAAATCCTTATCGAATCATGTTCTTAGACAAGGATTCATTTAACAAAACCGTATGAAGTGTACTTTTTTTACTTAGGAATTTTCGCTAGTGTTCGTACAATTTTGTTACCGACTGTACCAACGGACAAAAGTATGAAGTACGTTCAGAATATTTCACATAATGTAATTAAGACGCGAAGAGATGCGTAGAGAAACGTGTGACCTGTGTACAAGGCTACACAAACTTAAGAGGGGTACATCAGAGATTTTCAAGATTATCCTAAGTCCATCTTATTCTATGGGTAAAACTGTTTATAAAATTACACATTACCTAATTGTTATTTTTAAATTCCCTTTTCAATTTCTGAAAATACACTGCTCTTAATTTAACGGTTGTGAATATTTTGAATATGAAAACGGAATTTAAAAATATCAATTAGGTAATGAGTAATTCTATAAACAAATTTTGCCTTAGATTTACATGGGATTTGGTGACTAGAGACGGGGAAATCGTAAGAGGGAGTGAGCAGCCTTAAGACTCAATATCCTCAAAATTGACCTTCGTGTAGAATGAAAATACCAAAAGGGACAGGATTGCCCCTTGCAAAATAGCATACAAAGAAAAAGAGAATTCTCAAACCACCAAACTTGGAGGTTTGAGGTTCGTTGCAAGGTCCGTTGAAAATTTCGTTTCATGAAATTGTGGCACCGTTTCGAGAAATGGACGTTCATGTCTGAACACTAAATCTTTAAAAGAAGGCGAAGCAGCTATACAAATTCATAAACAGAAGAATATCTACAGAGATGAAATTACTGTAAAATTTTGACGACGAGTGGACACGAGATCTGCATAGATTTTTATTAAGACTGGCACACTAAATCTGAAAATGATAAACCCTAGTGGTTCGGTTAAAAGAGGTTTTTCTATAAAATGCAGGATTAATATCCACTGAAGCACCATTTGTTAGATTTTTGAAGAATCCAAGATCAGCGAAATCAGACGATACAAGAAAAGAAGGTTGGAGTTCTTCTGAGACTGTAAAATAGGAACGATAATGGACTCTCTCAAGGAATAGCGGAAAAAACAGGCAGACCACATATGTTATACGAATTTAATATTTTCATCATATTCTCATCGTTTAACCCTCGCTTTCCCAATATCAACGTGTTACTGCAGAAAAATTGCTTTCAGGTGCCGCTTGTCACATTTGGCAAAAATCATCCGCACCGCTCCTTTTTTTGTATCGTTTAGAACAAATCGTCGTGCAACATTCTACTTGTTACGTTTGCTATCTCTGACGAATTAGCGTATTTTTTGAGTGAGGCGGGATTAACTAAATTTCAACTACAAAATGGGGTCAAAATGACCCCATCTTGGGAAAGCGAATGTTAAACAACGAAAAAGCCGAAAAGAAATTCCGTCTTTTCCATGATTGTGGTGGGGAGTGGTAGAGTTCGTGAGAAAGACAACAAATATTTTATGATCGATTCACTCAATGGAATGAGATAAGGTGTCTTCTTACCAAGCGAAGGTATTTACTTTTTTGTCCTAAGAAATAACTACGATGGCTGCCTCATCATGGAGTCCCCATGCGATCCAAGATCTAGAATTAAATATATTGAGAAGTTTTTGTAAAACGTGGTATTGCTTTCCTTAAAGCTTTTATTTAGTCTAATCGTTGCAGTCCTCCTTTCCATACCGAAACCTTACACTGTGGTAAAAAATTAGGTCAAATATCTAGCAGTCAAATGTGAGTTTGACTGAGAATTTATCTCAATTAAAAAGTTTAACTCAAAAACCTGTAGTCCACATAGATAGATAAGGCAAAATTAGTGACAGATCAGGTAAAGTTGAACGGCCCTTAGGAGAAACGTGGGTGGGGGTAGTGGAATCGACTAAACAAATAATGTTGTTTAAATACCAGTCAACGACAATATCACATCAGGGAATGTAACAGTGACCACCCAACTAGTTTGATAATAGTTAAATTCTCCAACAATTCCAAAGAGGTATTTTTCACAATAAAACGATCTACTCAACTCAAGCCAGTTATTATCTAATTTCCCCGAGGAACTGTAAATGTAAAACACACGAAGACTTCAGGATGACGAGAAATGCACTACGATTTTTAAAATTTCAGGACTGTGGTAAGAACATTTGGCAAAGTGTCGAGCTCGTAATCTGAAGATTGTGGATTCGATTTCCGAACCAACCAAAGAGCCTTGTGTACATTAATGGTGGCTGGAGTCGGTAAAATCCGCCGTGACTGTTAAGATTTCCATGTTCCACAAATGGAAGGTTGGGTTTTTACGCCGCACTAGTGCTGCGCAGATGGGCAATTGGCGACGGTGAATAATCAACCTTTTTCCACACGTGCATGCAGGAAATCTGCACGAGCCGAAATCTTGAAGCCTGGCCCGTACAGTACAAAAGTTTTGCTTACTTGCCCCAAGCTAATGTGACAACAAAACGTTTGGCCCGGCCGTTTTTTTTTTTTTTTTTTTTTTATAATGTATGTCCTGTCTGGCCCGATCAAAAAATAACTATTGCATAGATTTCTATGCAATAATTTTTTAGCATCTTACTTTTCCGAGGTTTCCTCTGAAAAATGTATTTTAATTTCATTATATTAAGTGCCTGACAAGTAGTTAAAATGTGTTAAAAAACCTCATACAGTCATACACCATGTTATAGTCCATAACGTGCCTAAATTATTTTATATGTGTATGTTCACAAACTACCAGCATCATGCATACAATTTTGAATAGGAAATATTGTGACTTTTATCAGTTTCGAGATAGTCTAAAAGATCATTTTCAGAAATCAGATCGCGAATAGACAGAGAATCAGACGAATAAACAATCAAGTCGAAATAACAAACTTTTTTTAACAAAACAAAATTTCATGTGACAAAAATAAATACGTCATATAATAAATTAATATATATATATATTATACCTTCTTTGCTAATTAATGAGAAAAGGGAAAAAAGAAAAAATAATCAGGGCCGACACCGATCAGATAATATGTAATCAGGCCCCGACTTACGGCAGGGCATACGGGGCAAATGCCCTGGGCCCCCCTTCTGGAAGGGGCCCCCTACAGGCGGATACAGAAATTCTGCAACCTAAAGACCTCTTATGCCACTGCAAGGGGGCCCCCCAGAATAGGCTTGCCCCGGGGCTGCAGGTAGTCTAAGTCGGGCCCTGTATGTAATCCGGACTTGGCTTGGCCGAGTATACAAAAAATTATTAAGGTTGAGTCCCAAGTACAGTACGAGTATAGAAAAAAAAAAAAAAAAAAAAAAAAAAGGAAAAAAATACACATGAGCTCAACCTGAAGTATGCAGAAAATCGGTTCGAGCGATTATTAACAATGAGCTAAAATACTAAGAGGAGGGATTACTGAGCAGTCTGCCGTTTGCTACAAAATTTAGAAGAGGACAGGTCAAAAAGTTGAGTGACCAGCAATTGAGAAATTACAATAAGATATTAATTTATCATTAGTATTACGTTTTTGATCCTCGTTTACTAAAGACTATGTTAACCATCGAGCAGATATACTAGTAGAGTACGGATTCCCTATACTGGCTATGGAGAGAAATTTCCGGAACATCACTACGCTTTTTGCGCCTTCTTTTGGCGATAATCGATTTCTTGGCAACTAGCTCTTGGGATTTTGTATATTTTAAATGGTTTGTTCCTCTTACCTCCAAAACTCCAAAGAAAAGTCAAACAGAATAGCTTTCAATTGATAACAAGGATTAGATTACTTGCTTTTCATTTCAGCTAGTGTAGGTTGTGGTTTACCCACAGTCAAAATATAAAACAGTGATAGAGGAAACTTGCTTTGGTGGAAGTGGAATGTCGATTTAGCGGTTCAAAAATCGGTTTGGCGAATCAAATCAACGAGATATATAAAGTAGAGTGATAAATGGTAACCCTTGAGAAGGTCCAAGATGAGTCATGTGACATGCTTTCCTTGCACATGCGTATTCGGTGGTTTCCTTGGTAACAGCTCATTTTCAGTACATTTCTATGGCAACGGTTTCAATGTTTTTGTTTACTTTACGTAGTTTAATATTCTTTTGTTCTAAACCATTTTGATTTTGATTTTACTTCTTTTTTATTTCGTGTAGTTGAACTTTAACCGACAAAATGCTTTAAAATAGTTGAAAAATTATTATTTGTTGTTAAATTTAGCTCTTTAAAAGTTTAAATTTTGTTTTATAAACACTTTTAAAGTTTGTTGAGAAACGATGAAAAGAAAGGTATTTTATTATTTATTAAAATGTGAAATATGTGTAAAATTATTTTAAAAGCAATTTATTTCGGTCATAGGACTGTCATGTTACCTAATAATAATGATAAAATTGTCGAACTGATATTTTAAATGCCAAAATAGCGATAAAGGGCCAAACACAGCAACCTATTCGAGCATATCACATGATTCATCTTGAACCACGGAAAGTTAATCCTTCATCCATTGAATCAGCACTCTAATTTATATATCTCGTTGAATCAAATGGTGGAATGGAGTGGATATGATCTTTGGAAGCAAAAAGGTTACTACGTAGATGACGTCACGCGCAAGCGATGATGAAGTTCACTGGCCGCCAGTGGATGCAAGAAAAAGATTTCCTATGTTAATCGCCCATTGGATTTTTTGTAAAAAATTATTAAAAATCGAGGAAAATTATTTCCCGATTTTAATCCCCATATTTGGATATAGATATGTATTAGTTATCGTGTGCATGTGTTAGACTGAGTTGTTTTTGCTGTAAAATTAATAAAATTTGAATTTTAAATTTCAAAACTCTAGAAAAAAAAATGGCAAACTTCCATATTCGATTGAAAACATAAACATTTCATTTCAAAGGATGATATTTCCACAATAAATATCCAACTAATATACTAATTAAAAGGAAAATGATAAATATTCTATCATAATTTGAAGCCAAATTTGTTTTCAAATGTCTAAATAAAGTGTCTGATTTAAGATATTTATATGTTGCAGCGGAATAGATTTCATATCTGTCATCCTTGGCGGGGAAAAAAATATCGCCAAATTATCTGGCGAACATATTTAATTCCTTTGAAAAATCATGGTTATTTAAACAAGTTATATAAAGAGAGTAATGAATAATATGAAACGATATTTCGTACAATACATATTACGAAAATATATATCTGGCATGTATATTTTCGTATTGCGTTTTTGATCGTCAAATACAAAAAACACCAAGTGTGACAGTTTTTAAATTTAAAATTAAAATTTTGTCAATTTCATAGCAAAATAACCCAATCTAACACATGCATACGATAACTAATACATATCTATACCCAAATATGCTGATTAAAATCGGGAAATAATTTTCCTCGATTTTTAATAATTTTTTACAAAAAATCCAATGGACGATTAACGTGAGAAATCTTTTTCTTGCATCCACGGGCTGTCAGTGACGTCACACTTCGCTTGCGTATTTCCACCAATACAGATTGTCCTTTTGCCACTCGTGAGTGGGAAAAATTGATTAAAGGAGTGTTTGTTTGAAAACATGCCCTTTCCTTATTAATTAACTTTCAAAAATAAGTAATTAAAGGTACTCTAGTCAGGTTATTTATGGTGAATGAATTCTGAACAAACCCTAACCTGTTAGGATAGGAGTTAAGCAAATGTTTAACCAACCAAGCAACCCCATGTTGCGCGTTCAATTTTTTTTTTTTTTTTTTAACGTCTGTATCATACATAATAAAAAAAGAATTAAACAAGATATTATTAAAAATATTAATAAATTTTGACATAAGGATTCTAAAGAAAATTAATATCTCTTCAAGTTCTTTGCAATGACATAAGTTAATAATAGCTATTATAATTAAATAAAAGATCGAAACAATAACAATTTACTGTTAAACTACGGTTGTATTCTGTAATATAAAGGTTTTATGAAATGTTAATGTGTTCAGAAGTAATACATGTTTTTATGAGATCTCTTACTGTAATAAAAATCAGTTTTAATGTATTCCATATAAGCATTTATAGCTATTCTTCAAGATAATTTCAATACTTTATTTTATAAAATATTTATGATTTCTTTAACATGCGTGACTCATGCATTTAGCTCATTTTTTAATTTATTTTATTCTTACCTCTAGTGATAATAGTTAAAAATAAATGTTTAATTTTTGTCACATACTGTTTATCTCAAAGTGCCGTTAATATTTTCTTAGATCCAATTACATTATTATGTACCATTTCCATTTAGTTATTTTGTATTTGTGTCAAGTTATTCTTATGATTAATCTGTTTGTTTATTTTCTTATGATTAATCAAATAATTTCTTGCTGAAAATATTTATGTATATTACCCTGAACTTCGACAATTACTCATTAAACTTTATTTGATTTAACGTTTATCATTCTACTTATTGGTACATCTTTACTATAGGAAACTCTCCCCCCCCAATTCAGCAGGCTTTTTTTTTTTTTTTTTTTTTTTTTTTTTTTTATCATTTGTTGAATTAAAGTGGCTATCGCGATTTCCTCAGCAAAGATCTTTGTGAAGAAAGTTTGAGCTACTTTGGTGTCTAATTTCACCAAACAGATCATGTACTAAAGCAATTTCAAATTAAAAACACAATTTAATGATTGATTTAATTGGTTAATCTGATTATTTTTGTACGTGCAATTGGTGAAATTTTACAAAATTGTGCAGTAGTGTTTATTTAGTGTGTATATAAAGAAAAACAATAATATAGCACTCTAAGCTTATTTCTGTTTTCTAAGTAATAGATATAAAATTCTACACAAAACAGAATTTAATTTAGTATGAAAGGACTTATTTAACCTATTTTTTCATGTAAAGCAACTGTATTTCATTCCCTATCATCTGTTACTGCATACATTTTTAAAAATTTCTTTGTTTCCTGTAGCTTTAGCATAGGAGCTCCTTGGTGGCTTTTAAATTTCTGTTGTCATTTTGGCAATTAATTTAAATGGCTTACATAATTGCATAGCTAATGATCTTGACAAAAAATGCCCAAGCTACTTTGATGCCAAATTTCAAATTTCGCAAAGGGGTTCTATACTGAAGTTGTTCCATTTTTTAGCACGATTTTTCTCAATTTTATTTTTATTCTAAAAGAAAAAAAAATGTTTATGTTCTTGACATAAAATGAAATATATTCACTTATTTATTTCTTGCATCATTTTTTTTTTCTTTTTAATAATTTTAAAATAAAAATGGGTTTTTTATTTAATATATTTTGAACCAATTATCTGACTGGACTAAAAAATACGGCACCAGCTTGATTTGTGGTCAAATCTGAGAATTGAATTTTTACTCTTTTCTTATCATCTGACTGAACAGAAATTTTGCTTACATGTATAACTCCGATTACAATACATATTTAAACAGTAATGGACTTAGAGGAAGACCTAAAGGCTTAGGCACCTAACTCCAGTTCAAAATTTGTTTTGAAATTTTAATCCATTCCCTATTATCCAATGGAGCTGAAGTTTCGCATATGTGTATATTATCCATTTCCATTTAATTAGCGCTTCTAGTATTGTAATGAAAGCATTTTTTTCTTATTATTTGTTAAATTTATGTACAGTTCCCGCCGCTTATTAAAATCACATTCATTCTGAGCCAAAGTGTTTTTATTAAGCGGCTGATTTTTATATCCGACGAATGTTCCTACACTTAAGGAAAAGGTATTACTTCCTTGAATTTGGAAAGAAACTTCAAAAGGTGACGAATAATGGAATTAGTAAACAATATTAATTAATTTTTGATAGATAATTAATTGTTTCTCCGATATAAATAAATGAACCACATTCCAAGTCCCATGCACTTTCGTTTGAGGAAAATCATCATTACTTTACGAAAAGTTCACGGTTTTCTTATAAATTTAAAATCTTTTCGTTTAAACCTCATGAATTATAATAATTTTAAAATAAGAACTAGAAATTGCCTTTTGATAATTAGAAATTTAAAAAGTATATCATTTCAAATCAAATTTGTAACTTATTACTGCGTTTTGAAGAATACATTCCTTGAAAAATTGTTACGTAGATAAGTGATGGGTTGTGTTTGACTTGTAACTGTGCTGCAAGTGTAAAATCTTCGACAATGAGTGATAACAGAGTGATTGTTTGTGCTTTAATTTCTTTTCTTATTCCTCCCCCCCCCCAAAAAAAAAAAAAAAAAAAAAGACAATGTAAATAAAATGCATAAATGATATTTTTGACTGCTGAGGAGTTTTTTTGAGTTTATTAACCGATGATGCTGATTTTATTAAGCAGCAGCTTTAAAAGTAATTTGTATTGATTTGATTACGGTCCTGGCAATTTGATCAGATTAAGCGGCTGATTTTATTAACCAGTGAATTTATTAATTATTAAGTTGCGGTTACTGTATATTATTTATTATTTAAATTATTGTCATCCATTTTAATTATTTTCTAAAGTTTTCTCTAATTTAATTAAATCTTTCAAACATAATTTGTCCAGTTTATTACAGTGTTTGTGAAAGAAATATACCAAATAGCAATCTTCAAATGCAAAAATATACCCTTAATTGTATGAAAAATAGCAGTAATAATGAGGCAATAAGCAATAAATCTTAAAAGCTTCTTGTCCGAAATAAAATTAGAATTATCAGTTCACTCTAACATGTTAAGATTTTCTTTATTGATTGTACAGATCAATTAAATTTATACATACTGAAAACTTAAGAGCGGACAATACCTAATTTTGCCAACAGCCGTGGTCCATGTTATTCTAGGGGAAAATTTGTTTCCATAATTACTCATTACATAATGAATGTTTATCCATTTGGTTTTCACATTCAGAAAATTCATAAGCGTTAAATTAGTACTTATTTTCCGAAAATTGTTTTTTTTTTTTTAATTTTTAGCATTTCATTTTGCTACTTAAAAAAATGAGAAAAATGCACTTCATGAAAAATCACATTTTTGAACGCAAAATTGAAATGTAATAATTTTTTTAAATCAATTTTTCAAAAATGAGTACTAATTTAATGGTTATGAATTTTCTAAATGTGAAAGCGGAGTTAAAAAAAAAAAAAAAAATTAGGTAACGAATAATTGTGGGAACAATTGAATTCACAAAAGAAAACTGAACTTTATTTAATTTTTAATTATTTCTTTTTTCCTCATTTGTATAGACCTTCTTTAATTAAAATGAATAATTGCATTTTGAATGTGTGTATACTATAATACTTCAAATTTTCTCACATTTGCCTTATTTTCTCTTTTCAGAAATGCGTGAACCTCCTTACTACATTAATTATTCACGTCCTCGTCTGTTAACCCACAATATTATTACTAGTAAATATTTTGACCTAGCCATAGCAGCAGTCATTGGACTGAATGTTGTGACTATGGCTATGGAGTTTTATTTGATGCCCAAAGTAAGTAGTTATAATCGTAATATTTTATACTGTTTTTATTATTAAAAATATATGAACTATTTAACTCTAATTATTTAAAATACTACAAAAACCTTACTTCATTGCCTCATTACTGGCTGCATAGCTGCTTTCGCTGGAGGGCCTTCTGCTTCGCCAGTGCTTTGCTTTGTGGAATGTGGTGCAAAAGTTTGATGATTACTTCACTCTTCACCTCTCTTCTCGATCAGGTGGTGCCACTGCAGATCCAAACCACCCTTTGATTTGTAGGTATTAAGAGAATTAAAGTTATGGATAATTTCAACAGTTTCATGGTAAAAAGCGTTGGTTGGATTATTCTAATTTGCAATTTTTGGGGTGCAACTCAGCTATGCAGCCAGTAATGAAGCAGTGAAGTAAGGTTTTTGTAGTATTTTAAAATTAATTAAAGATGCTTCATTTTTATTAAGTTTAAATAAGTATTTAACTGTATTTTCTTGTTTTTAAGAATAAATAATTTTTTTAATGATCACTACTTCCTGTACTGTTTTATTATTTTATATATTAATAAAATATTAATGTGAATTTGTGATTAAGGTATACATTAGGCTTTTTAAAATTTAAATTTCCATTTAATTAAACTAAATCTCAAGTAAAAAAAATTTTAATGATAAAATTACATTACAAATTTCCATTATTTTGAACTTATATCTTGACTTGGGTTAATTTGAACATGTGAGTATTTAATTGGTTTCAGTATACTGGTTTGGTTAGCAATTTTTTCAAAAGATACCAAGATAACAATTTTGGGCATTGTTTCCCGTAATAAAAATTTTTTCATTCTGAATACACAAAAGATTTTTTTTAGTACATATATTGAAAGCTTGATATATTGGGCAACTTGGCACTTTTCCATTTCAGCCAGCACAAATCTTACCAAGAAAACTTTATTGGTGGCAACAATGGATTAATGGATTAAAAGTTAATTTGTAACTTAGATTTACATTTTTTTTTTTCCATATTTAAAGTTAATTTATATTTGTCATTATGGATTTGATAAAATAAATGTTATATTTGTTATGGAACAACACTGTCAAAAGCTGGCTTTCAGCAAAATTTCAGAAAATTTACTTCTTTAAAATAAAAAATAAAAAAAATTAAGTTTAAGTGAATGGTCCTGTTTTCTTAATTTTCTTCTTATTATTCAAAGTGTACTATCAAATCAACTACTGTTTCTTAGATGCTTAAAGATTGCCATCGGTTGTATCATTTTTGGCAATTTATTTGTCTGTGCCAGGGAAATGGAAAAGTACCGGCAACTTATGTTAAAAGTTCATTTAAATGCAGTAAAAATTAAGCAAATTATTAATAAAAGAATGAGCCTGACTTTAGATATTTTCCAGAGTTTAATTTTACAAGGAAATTTTTGCATGCCATGTGTTTAATAGAGATCCAATTATTTTAGACATATCGCAATAATTTTGTTTTGGGAAAAAAACCCTCATTGACTTATAACTATAACATAATTTCATTTATTTATTAAGTTTTGTTTGTTTATAAAGGATTTTCAACAAAAAAGAATTTTTGCAATGTGTCTGAAATAACTAGATTTCTGAATTTAATTCGCAGCATATTAGTAGCCCCTTATGAAATTTCAACTCCGGAAAATATCAAAAATTCAGCTCATTCTTTTGCCAATAATTTGTTGAAGTATTATTGTATTCAGATGAGCTTTTATGATAAGTTGTCCAATATATCTAGCTTTCAACCTATGTAATTAAAAAAAATATATACGTGTGTATTATTTATATGTATATATATATACATATATAATCATGGGATTCTTACAAAGAAGCATAGAAATATTGTATATAATAAGCGCAATCATAAGTTAAAGTTACAAGTCATTTGTAGCCTTTTATGATACAGGGTGATCCAAAGAATTTGTGATTTTTCTCTCATTTGTGGTTGGTCCCTAATTGCACTAGTGATTAAATTGATACTCGAAAGTTATGTTAATAAATGTTCTTTGCTTGTCTGAAGGTCAAGGCCATTTTGTCTAGTAGTTTTATAGAGAAAAGTAAACAATAATAATAATTTCATCACCCACTGTTATTAACTCGAAACATCTATCATTAATTAAACTTATATAAGTAAAAACCTTACTTGTTAGCTCCATTATATTTGGAAAAAGCTTTTCATAGGAGGGCGCTCCTCTTTCTCAATTGCATCTTGCTGTAGTGGACAGTGATCATCTAAAGCTTCACCTTGATCTTCAAGTAGGTGGCACTACTGAATATCGATTCCGGCAGATTCGTGGTCATTTATGGCAGTTTGATTATTAATTACTAATGTAGTGGTCACTGTCCACTACAGCAAGATACAACTGAGAAAGAGGAGGGCCCTCCTATGAAAATCTTTTTGCAAATATAATGGAGCTGACAAGTAAGGTTTTTACTTATATAAGTTTAATTAATAATGCTTCATTTAAAAATTTAAATTAAGTCATCTATCATTATTTTAATTTTAAACCTCTATGTATATTTATGTGATTTTTAAAATAAAATGTTATTTTATTTCTATATTTTAATTAAATAACAAGACATGATGTATTATCAAGTTTTTAAAATAGGTATAAATTTTTGCAGATAAAAGTAGTTTTCATGAAACAAAATGTTATTTTACATAAAAGTATATTTTTATGATTTTTACAGTGTTAAATTTGTAAAATATGAATAAGTTTAAAATTATAACTTACTGAATTAAACTCTGTAAATTATTTAAACTGTGCCCAATGAAGAATTAAATTATAAAGTACTTAAAAAAAAAAGATATTATGGAAAATCATACTATTCAAATTCCAACTGTATGTATGTCTGGCTTTCGCCTCTCAAACCAATAAAGGGTGTCAAAAGTTGTAAAAGAACACAAAAATTCTGAGTTGACCATTTTAATTAAATTATTCCAATCAGTTAAAAGATATCAACTTAAAACTCTAAGGCAAGTAGAAGATAAGCAATGTAATGTACTGCTAAAAAAATGTCTGCCTACAGCAGTGCCATTCGGTTTAAGGCTGCACATCAGTCAGATTCATCCTTTCTTCCTTCCCATGTTATTCTATGGTATTTTTGTTGCTTCATAGGATATCTCATTAAAAAATAATGTTTTTTTTTAACTCTAATTTTTTTTATTATTTTTTGAACAAGTCACCATTTAGATTACTGAACAATAAAAAAAAGAAAAAGAAACAAATTTTAGATCCATAAAAGAAATGTTTAAATTTATTTTATTTTATTTTTTAAATTGCTCACTAAGCTAAAAGGCACAATTATTTTTTGGCACAAAGAGTGATATTTAAAAAAAAAAAAAAAAATAAAATAAAATAAAATAAAATTGAATCAAATATCCTTTTAAAACAAAGCAATAAGAATCCCGTTTGACAACTTGAGAAGCAAGAAAGAGAGAATTTGAATTATTTGCATCCTAAATTGGTTGGTGTAGAGATGTTTTTATTCATTTTTAAGATGATTATACACTCTGCAAAATGATGCATTAGTTCATGAGTACATTATGTATAAAAAGCTCACATCTCCACAAATAACATCAGACATCTTGTTAATTTTGCAAATTTGATTTATTGAAATTTAAACAGATAGTCTTTTCAATAATATATACAGTAGAGAGCCAGAAATCCGCCAAAGTCTGAAATCCGCATAGCTTGTCAGATACAAACAATGAAATTCACTATTAATAAATTACAAAACTGCAAATCGGAATTTTTGAAAAAGATCTTGAATACAGATTTTATGTTTGCATTTTATGATTACAAAAACGAAAAACAAAATAATAATATTATGAAAGACTGCCAGAGCCAAGTTGCTGCTAATGAAATTATTGACAGTATATTAAATTCATCAAAAGGAAATAATGATTATTGTGATATGATGATATCAATCAGGTAAATAATAACAAACTAATTTTTTAAAATGCTTTCTGCTGAAGGCATAATTTGTAAGGAAGAACTCAATAAAATTCGTAGAAAAATAAATTTGTGTTACTACTATTTACAATAAATAAAAAAATAAATAAATCATGCAGATTCAAATTTAGTTTAAAACTAGTTATATGTGAACAGATTTTATCTAAATTTGACAAATATTTCTTTTCATGTTTATTTATTGTTTTCATTATATATTTTTGTTAATGTTAATTATTATTCTTATGTACCTAGTAATTTAATATTCAGTGTTATTATTCACTAGTATGTGTTTAGTTTGAATAATATTCTGTTTTTAGGTGAAAATCATTTTTTCAAAGTGAAAATCATTTTTTATGGGCCCCGAAATCCACAAAATCCTAAAATCCGCACAACCTCTGGTCCCGAGCTGTGTGGATTTTTGACTCTACTGTAATTAATAAATGCCAGGCTCATCACAGACAATGAAACCATTATAGCAGAGTGGGAGAGAGAGTAATTTTTACTTACATGTTGACTATCAGATCAATTCCAGTTAGAATGACGACTTGAACATGGTTCATTTCCATCTGTCTATCGCCAGATATGGTAGCGCTGTGAAATTACCAGCCAAACCTGCCAAGTGAAGGCTTTTTTGTTCTTAATGTTAAGCCAATTAGAAATTTTGAATTTAGGAGAAAAGGTTGAAATATTACAACCCTTAATTTGGCTTAGTTTTATGAGACAACAAAAACCGTTAACACGTGCAATCAAAAAAGTAATTATATTAATCATTGTGACATTAAGTCTGAAAAAAAAAAAAAATATATTTAGGATAAATCTAACCGCAATTGACTTCCAAATAAAACCTGAAATTATGGATAAGAGCTTATTTGAGTTAAACAACAACAAAAAAAAATTATAACGGAAATCATTTTATGTATTTTTAATAGATAGGAATATAAATAGATTTATTCTGATGATTGCTTTAAAATCTAAATAATCTTTTCCTGAATTGCAATGAAATAAAATTATTCCGTTCGGGGAACAGGAAATTAAATTTCATTATAGATCCCTCATATATAAATTGCATTATTTTAAAAGAAGATCAATGAGTTTATTACTGAACTCTTTATTAATAAAAGTTATTTGTTTAAATTTATAATTAGGCATTTAATAATTTTGAAATAAACTTGATGTATGGTATAATTTTAAAGGATTATTGTTTACTTCAATTCAAATTTAAATACCTTATTTTCATCCTTTTGAAGAAGCAAATATATTTTGGCATACACTTCGCAGCCTTCCTCAGTGCTAATATGACGACTCCACTTGCCTGCACTTCCAAGGTAAACATTCAACTCCTTGTTGTCGATCCACTTCATTTCACTTCTTGAGGTTTAAACCTCAGGAAGTGAAATGAAGTGGACCGACAACAAGGAGTTGAATGTTTACCATAGAATAATAATAAAGGAAGAAGGAGCGTATATGTTTTGGTTTCGGTTTGTAAAATCCAGGAATGCTGGGTATAGGGTTGTAACTATGCTTCAATCTGATTGGTTGGTGACTTGTTGGCGAGATTTTTGAATCGTCTCGTCTCTCTGTCAATCAATCAGCGAGGCAGCACCCACAACAAACAGCGGTAAATGCACCGAGGATGGGTGTCCTACTTCAAGGTTTTAAGCAGCAGGAGCAGCTTTTGCTGGCAATTCACTAGAAAGGGTTTGTAAGCATTAGAGTATTGACGTGCTCCTTCTTCCTCTATTATTATTCTATGATGTTTACCTTCAAAGTGCCGGCAAGGTGGCAAGTGGAGTCGTCATATTAGTGCTGAGGAGGGCTGCGAAGTGCATGCCGAAATATATTCGCTTTTCCAAAAGGATGAAAATAAGGTATTTAAATTTGAATTGAAGTAAACTTGATGTATTTAAAGGATATGTGAGCGACTCGCTCACAGTTGGGCACAAAAATATAACCAGCTGCAGCAGGATAGGTTAGAGAAAACTAAAATTCTAAATTATATGTAATCTCCCAAAACAAGATTTTGGGAAATTTCAATGAAATTATTTTTATTATTTACTTTTCAAGTGATTTAAAAAATAATGATACATTAAAAAAAAAAAAAAGATATAGTGACTAAGCAAAGCCTATTAGGTTACGGTTAAATTTTGAGCAACCTAATCTTTATTTTTTTCTTTGTCTCTGATACTGTAAATTCCAATAAACGAAAATTTGATTAGCTAATATCTTTTACTATTTTGTGATTTATTTTGTACTTGTGTTTGTGTAATTGTACGTGCATGATATCAAATTAATGTAATCAATTTTATAAAACTTTTTATTATTTTACTTTTCAGAAACTAGAATATGCATTGAAGGTTTTTAATTATTTTTTCACTGCCGTGTTTATTGTTGAAGCTGTCATGAAAGTTATTGCTTTAGGAGTGATAAAGTACTTAAAAAATAGGTAAGTATTATTATTGACTTTTATCTAACTAATCATTTTGGTAAAATAACATTTGTCAACGACTCCTTTCACCCCTTAAGTGGACTCTTCACTGATTGTTGTCAACATCCAAATCTCATGTTATTCGATGGGGATATTTGTTCCCAAATTACCTTTTAGCTAATCGTATTATTACTTTTTTAATTCTGTTTCTACATTCAAGGCATTTATAATCATTTACTTTGTCTTTATTTTCTAAAAATTGATTTTTTTTTTTTTTTTTAATTTTTCATATTTTGTTTTAAAGTTGTAAAATGCAAAAACTGAACAAAGTGCATTTTTCTGCTTTGTAGCTTCAAATTAAAATATTAAAAATTTAAAAAATGGAGTTTTGGATAACAAAAGCAAATTAAATGGTTTTGAATTTTCTGAATGGAATTTAGAACAGCTCATTAAGTAATGAATAATTTGGTTACCAAATTTCCTCATAGAATAACACAGAAGTCAATTTCTTGCGACTATCCACGAAGAGTCCCTTTAAGCAGTTTGCATGAGCAGCATTAGGGTATTTAATATGGTCTTCTTTCCTCTTTCGGTTTGCCTATAACCTTTTTAGTTTGTAAAATTTATATAGAATCTTGTATAAATGTATTTAACAATAACGTTGCTTCTACATTTCTTTTTAATATGGAGGACTATTAGTCTCAATCTACGATAAAACATTGTCACCAGTTTTACGATGGTTGGACATTTATCAAAATCGAAAATTTATCAAAAATATAATTGAATAATTTGAAAGCGATTTTATAATTAAAAAAAAAAAAAAATAATAATAATAATAATAATTCCTCCTCTGTTCTAAATTAAATTCTGCTTTTGATAGAATTTCATAATTTTTTTTTTTTTTTTTGAAAGAAGAAAAGAATAGTAATACTAATCAGTATCAAAACAGGCAGTATCGAAATTGTTGAAAAAGCCCTTTTTTAGACAAAAATACACAATTTATTTTAATTTTTAATTGTGGCCAAAAAAGATTATGAATTGACTTTAAATTGTTTTTTAAATGAAAAGAAATTCATGCATAAATATAAAACTTTCCATTGATATAAAACTTTGTGAAAAATTAAACTTACAGGGTAAAACTAATGTCATTATAGCTCTAAAGTTTTTTTTTTTTTTTTTTTTTCATTCAGTTTTTCTTTGTTAGCCTGAAGATAAAAGAAGTCCCAAGGGAAATGCAGGAAAAAAAAAAAAAAAAAAAAAAAAATTAAAAGAAGTAGAAATTATATGTTTTCACTTCAGCATGGAAAAGTTACTGTGATGAAGTGTGGATGGATAGGAAAAATGTTTTATTAATTTCCAGAATTCATAATACAAAAAATAGAAAGCTTCAAGTTGACTCTAAAATAAAATAAAAACAAAAAATCGTAATGGACTATAACAATAAGATGGAAGGAGCAGACCGCACAGACAAAAACTTAAAAAGCTTTGGAATTATCAAAAAAAGGGGAAAGAAATGTTATTGAAAGATTTTTTTTTTTTTCATGTTTTTAACATTGCTGTGTGGAACATGTACGTTGTTTACCATATATAAGAAAGAAGGAAGAAATATGCACACACAACTAAAGTTTAGATTAAATCTTATTGACCATGTTTTCAAAAACTATCATTCCAAAATAAATTTGAGACTTGGTAGATCAGTTTCTAAGCCTAAGACTCTGTGAGTCACAGAGAAAGATTTTATCCAAAAAAAAAAAATAAAATAAAATAAAACTTTTGAACAGAAGGTGTAATAGCAATTTTTATAAGTAAGTGTGACAGAAATTTCTGTAAGAACTGTAGAGGATTCTTCATTGCTAGCAGAGATTTTTTGCAAAAAGCAAACAAACATTTAAATGGTTTTGTATTCCAGAATTTTAAAATAAAAATAGTGTAAAAGCATTAAAAATAAAAGAAAAAGAAAAATTCTTATTCTATTAATAGTGTTTAATTGTAGGGAAAAAAAAAATGGCAGCATTTCTAGTAAAAAAATTGACCAGTTAAAGGGTTAATAATAATATAAGTAGTATTTTTAAACAAGTAAATTTACTTTTCTTCAAACAGAAAATACATGACTTTGATTTTTTTTTTAATGTACTGTAGCCGCCGCTTTATAAAATCACTGGTTAATAAAATCAGCCGCTTAATCTGATCAAATTACTGGGTCCGAAATCAAATCAGTACAAGCCGTCGCTTAATAAAATCAGCATCGCCGGTTAATAAACTCAAAAGAAATCTCTTCATGTATGTAATCTAAACAACGAATTATATTTTCTCACCGGATTTTTGAAAAGAAAAAAAGAAATAAAACATACAAAGCCATCACATTATTACTCTTTGTCGAAAATTATATGCCTCAAAAAAAAAAAAAAAAAAAGAAAGAAAGAAAGAAAAACATGCCCCAGGAATGAATTCTTCAAATGATTGGGCAATGAGTATTTTTTTCTGCCTTAAAATATTCAAATAGAGTTTGTAGCTCTTATTTTGAAGCGACTTATCTGCAAGATATGCAAGCGGGTTGTTTTTATTTTGAAGGTAAAGTGTAAAATTTTCATAAAGTACAATGGTTTTCTTCAAATGTATAGTCAAAGGAAGGCCACATCGAAGCTTGAAATTTCTCAGTTTGTTCCATGTAAACATAATAATAAAGATGATATTAGTGCCTAAATTTTACCAAACGGAAAGCGTGAATCGCAAGCGAAAATGAATAAGGAGAGCAGAAGTCATCAACGTAGCACTTCTAGATAGGTACAAGAATGCCAAGTCAAAGAAAATATACATCTGTCGTGCCAAATCTTGGCAATAAACTAAAAGAAATAAATCGCCATGATCATAAACCCAGGGGTTGGATAGCACTACATTCTGTTGGAAATCTATATTTTTTTAATCATCAAAATAATATATAGTTGAGACTTACCACAAGTGTTCTTTGCCAGATAAAAGGAATTGAAATTAATATTAACAAGAAAGAAGACTCCACTGAACATCTGAAGAACCACATTTCCTTTATTGATATTTCTTCTTCATAAATAAATTTATATCAATTTATCATCGGGGCATCAGGCGTCCACTATAAATATATATACCCAAGTCCCAAAATCTTCCATCCTACTTATCAGACATCATTAAAATTACTGCCCGGCATTTACCGTTAACTTACGCAGGGAGAAAAAAGAAGAGAGACGGAGACGGAGAGAAAGATCGAACGGCCGATCGCGACACATGTCCGCTATTTAAGTGGGGGAAAAGGTTATCTTAATCACCGACCATCGCCAGGTGCGAGATGAAATGCAGACGATCGGAAAAGCTAGTTGAGAGGCTAACGGACATGTTATAAACAAAAGAAAAGAATGATTATATAATCGGCAAAATCGAGAAATTTAGAAATATATTGTTACCCTGACTAATGCCAATTAGGAAAACAAGCCAAATGACGTATAAAGAGTTCTACTAATCAAATTTAAATAATTATTTACGTTTTTCATAGGCGAACTCAAAACTCAAACTGGCGAATGGAAAAATTAGAAATAAATTCGGGAAGGCGTTGAATAAGATTGATTGACAAGGTGCTCACAGAATTTTGAAAAAAACGAAAGTTCTAGAACATACCACATACAAATAGTGTATAATAAAATACTTATTTATTTTCTGAAAATGGAATAATGTTATAAAATGAGAACAAAATGGCTATTAATTAAATTATGTTTTTATACTATAATTATTTCATAAAAACGATGTAATATGCTGAAAGAAAGAAAAAATTAAATGTTTTTCTTCTTATTTATTTCAATTTCTCCTCACCCCTTTCATATTTATTATTGTTATTATTATTTTATTTATTTTTTTTTAAATAGAAAATTTGGGTTTCTTATTAGATAAAACTATTTATTAGAGAAAGATGTCAGACGAAATATTTGATTTCGCATGACAACATCTTTTACGTATTTTTGTCTTTAAAAGCTGAAAATTTTACATGAATGATAAGTAGCAAAAACCCCATTCCTACAGATGGCTAGTTGATAGATGGAAGGGCGAAGAAAAATTTCTTTCCATATTTAGGTAATGAATACTCTTTTATTGAGTTCGGGCATGTTCGCCGGATATAAAATTCAGCCGCTTAATAAAATCATTTTGATGAAAACAAACGTGATTTTATAAAGCAGTGGCTACTGTATATATATTTCTAAGTCATTATGATGTTATCATGATAATGCAGTGCTGGAGTTAAGTTTATAATCTGAGGCAATGACTGGTAATGATTGACAGTACAATGACTGGTGTTAGGGTTTTTTTCCCTCTTCATGCTATTTTCTATATATTTTTTTACTTTTTCTCCCTTTTTTTTCCACATTTTAAATTGATATCTTTTTACAGAAATGGAAAAAGGTAGAGTTATAAATTTTTTATGACAGCTAGAATAACATGTTTTACATACTTTAACAGCCGCCCAAATGGTGTAGTGGTTAGCGTCCCTGACTCTTACACGGTTGGGCCTGGGTTCGAATCCCAGAGAAGGCATTGTGTTGTCCCTGTTAGGGGTAGCGGTGACTGGCAATTGGGTGCCCCTTCACAAATTGTCATAGATTCGGCAACCCCCCCCCCTTACTTTCCCGGCCAATGCCTGTGGCATGTGTGCCGTGCCATTAGGTTAAAAAAAAAAAAACTTTAACAGACTATTTTCTTTCTAAGTGAAGTTAAAAAAAAAACTATTAGTCATTTATTGAAAATGACTTTTAAATTAGAATTTTTGGTAAAATTTTATTTCCTAAAGTAAGCAATTCTCAACAAATCATCAAATCCATGTACAATATAACACAATAAAAATGTCATTAAAAAATCTCAATTCTTAAGTTTCATAGATATTATAAAACAGAAACACAAACCTGTGAAATCAATATTTTCAGAAAAACTCATTTAAAGATTTAATTGACAACAGTAAGCTATCAAGTGCACTTAGAAAGAATGAAAATTCCAACACTTCTGTTTTTTATATAAGAATGTGTGGTGCGTCATTGGAAAGATAAAAGTCTAAACTATTTAATGATATAAAAAAGTAGAAATAGATTTTTTTTTTGGTTCAAATTTGGGTTCCTGATCTCCTTAAACATGGGTATCAACAATTTAAGGATAGAGGAAATGTGTAACATTGGAAAGGTTCTGGTGAACCATCAATTTCCAATGATGTTGATCAAGTGAGGGAGGCTTTCATTCAGAAGCCTGATTAAATCAACTTGTTGTGTAAGATTGCAATTGGGAATGCACCACAATCAACTGTCACAAAAGTTTTGCATAAGTGCCTGAAACTGCACTCATACAAACAGGGCTGAAACTTTTCAAGGGCTACCCCTGAATCCAGGATTTTTTAAATTTTTGCTGTCTCTGAATTTCATGTTATATCATTTTGTTTTTATAGAAATTTCTTATTTTGAATGTTTAATTTGTTTTATAATGTATTAAGAACTCTCCAAATATCACTTACTAGCTTTTCCGGCACAGATCATCTGCGTAATAGTACCTGCATACCTAATATGATTTTCAGAAAAATCTCATAAATAAAATTACTGGAAATTTCAGTTTTTCCCATTTTTTTTTTTCCTCAACAAAAGAGATTTAAATCTTTGATATTTGCATTATAATTTAAATTTTAGAAAATAAGTTTTGCCACTGGTAAGTTTAAAATTCTCAGCAATAAATTATTCTTATATTAAAAATCAATTATTTCTTAAAAATTGACAGAATAAAATTACCATATCACGATACATAACACAAATTCCATAGTTAATAATATAACTACAAAAGAAATAATATTCATTCTGTGCATAATGAATGAAATATCTCAAATATATATATATGTATATAATAGAGTGTGCCACAACACCATCCTGCTAGGGACCCTGAATAGAGGAGACCTCTAGTCTCCGAATATTCACCATAAAAGAAAACTGGCTTTAAATTCTTCCAATTACACTGCTAAATATGAGATTTGGAGTATATGTTTCAACACAAAAAGTTAATATTTTTAAATTTCTCTAAGAAAATGTGCATTTCAAGTATATTAAATTAAATTTTTGCAGCCGAAAATGAAATCTCTAGTAGACGAATTTATACTTCGGGTCTGGGTTAACCAATCAGATAGCACCTTACATCACTATCGTATTGTTTGGGCAAAATTTAATTGTAACTGGTCCATGCTAGAAAAATATTATATAGATTATAGGTAGTCATATGATGTATGATTAAGTTTTTCCTATCTACATAGAAGTAGCAGTGTTTAGGGTTTTAGTATGTTAGGTAGTTTCACCTCTGTACAAAGTAGGGAAGATTAGGGTGACTTGATCCCCTTGATCATTTTCTTGCAGTTTTTAATTTTTTTGGGGGGAAAAAACAGGTTTTTATTTGGATGTTTAGAGTTATTATTGAAGTTTGTTCATGTTTGAATCATGTTCTTAGACTGACTAAGAACAGGCTTCGATAAGGATTTATTTAACAAAACTGTATGAAGTGTATTTATTTTACATAGGAATTTTTGCCAGTGTTTGGACACTTTTGTTACCGACTGTATGTTAGGTACTTTCACCTCTGTACAAAGTATAGTTACTGTATATTCTACAAGCTAACGATAAACCTACACCACTTGACTTCATCGTTACATGTTCTTGACAAAATTGATATAAACAACTCTTTCTTATAGAAAATGTCTTTGAATTGTTATAACAGATTTGCTTTCGTGAAACTATAGAACACACACTACTTTTTCACACTTGAATGCTGGTTATCTTCCTCTTTATCAAATTCCACTAACATACATGATATGGCATCTATCTAAAAAGATGTTTAAACTTCTCTTTCATTTAAACAAAACTGTGGCTGCTACATAACTTTGTTTTTGTTTTACAGGATTCTGAAATATACTCAATATTTTATGCTCACCCTTTATTATTATTATAATTTATTCTTATATTGTGTTAATTTTTTTTTCCCCAATCTCAAAAGCAAATATAATAAAGTACATTTATTATATCTGATTTTTATTTATTTGTTTATTTATTATTTTTTTTCAGGTGGAATCAATTAGATGTTTTCATTGTTGGTTTGTCAGTAGCGGGCATCGTCTTAGAAAAAATGGAGAGTGACCTAATCCCTATAAATCCCACAATAATTAGAGTCTTTAGAGTTATGCGTATAGCTAGAGGTAGTTTATTTTAGCATCTTTATATCATGATTCTAAGTTAACAGTTCTAGTACTTTTTACTGCTGTGTGATGTGTAGTTTTACATGTAATTTTAAAACAAGTTTAAAAAAAAAAACTTTCTGGATGTATTTTGTGAATATAATTCAAGTTGCATTGCTTTGTGGAAATTGATAAAGTCTAGTTTCTACCACTGCTCTTCTTAAAAGAAAACTTCTCTAAATACTGTATTTAATAAAATACCTGTCCTACTACTAACTCATGTAAGTTAATATTTTATCATGACAATATAATGGAATTAATAAGAAAGCACCACAGAACTGGCGTTTTAAATTACTACTTACAAAACTTTGAATAAACACCATAAAATGCAATAATCTCGCTTATTGCTAGATTATTGCATTTTATGGTGTTTATTTCAAAGTTTAGTAATTAATAATATAATGGAATGTTTGATGCTAAAAAAAGACACAATATTAATTTATACATTACCATGTTTTTATTAACTCACTTTCTTGTTTGTTTGTCCAATACAAATCTTGCAATCGATTTTTAACTAACTTCCTGACTAGCTAGACATTTGAAACTTTTAGAATAGCTCGGAACATGATGACAATGCATTATTTTAATAATTTTATTCAATTAATAATTGTTTGAAAATTTCTTATAATTGCTCTCTTTATTAGGCATTTGATAATTTTCTTTCAAGTTGATGGAATGATTCATCAAAAAAAATTTTTTTTTAAGTATTTAAATACTTAGAATTGTCAAATTTATATGATTCAACAGAAAATTTAAAAGCGTTGTATATAAAAAGTTCTTTTTGTCTTGTAATTATTTATATTTATGCTTCAAAGTTAATAAGTTATATGTATATGAACTGTATTTTACTGTAATGCTATATGCTATTGTTGATAGTTATATAAAAATATTGTTTTCTTATATTTCTTCAAAAATATCTATGCACCTTTAAAAAAACTAATAGTGAAGAATTATAATGATGCCTGAAAATTTATATTTATGGAAATCTAATCAGTACTAATCTTTATTGGTTCATAAGATTTTAGGCATAAACTATAACTAATTAGTTTTTAAACAATATAAATTCTTTATCAATGAGCTACTTGAGCCAGAAAATAAATAAATGAATGAAAGGGAGAGAGAGAGAGAAAATATTTATTAATATTGTTTAAAAATTTATCTATTTATTCAAATTGATATTCTTACTCTTTTTATTAAAGTGGGTTTACTGTTTTTATTACACTTTGAAAATATTGTTTGTTAGAATGTATGCTCTTTGTAGGAAAAAAAATTACAACAATGATGTTTTCATGAAAAATAAATTTGGAGACATTAATTAAGAGAATCTATTAGATAAAATTAAAATTTAACATTTGTAATTTTTTCAGTCCAAGATAATTTGCAGAAACTGTTTAAACTTTAAAAAGTTGTAAGTTCAACAAGGGTGATTTTGTTCAAGCAAGGGTTATACATGATTTCAGGGGTTTTAATTCAATCCATCTGTAATTTCATATTTCTTACAAAGTTACGTTTTGTTTTTATTGGTTGTTCATTTGTCATCCAGGTGATATGTGAATGAATTATATATTTTTATTGTTTGGCTGATACGAGATGCAAAAAGGGCTTCTCCTCTAAATAATTTGTATATCATTTGACATTCTGTTTTTCTTTTCTTTTTTTTTTTTTTTTTTTTTTTTTTAAGGACGGAGGACTGTTACTCTCAATCAATGGATAAAACATTGTCGCCAGTTTTACGATGGTTGGGCATTTATCGAAATCGAAAATTTATTGAAAATATAATTGAAAACAATTTGAAAGTGATGTTATAATTTGAAAAAAAAAAATTAATATTCCTCCGTACTAAACTAAATTCTGTTTTTGCCAGAATTTCATCAAAATCATTTTTTTTTTTAAGAGAAGAAAGTTAATAATAATTAGTATCGAAACGGACAGTATCGAAAAAGTTGAAGAAGCTCTTTTTTAGACAAAAATACATAATTAATTTAAATTTTTAATTGTTGCCAAAAATGTTTACAAGTTGATTTAAAATTTTTTTTAAATAAAAAGAAATTCACGCGTAAATATTAAAATTGATATAAAACTTTGTGAAAAATTAAACTTGCAGTGTAAAATTGTTTATTATAGCTCTAAAGGTTTTTTTTTTTTGGTCAATTTATGACAATAGTTCATATTCTGTTCATATTTTTAAAATAGTACTATGTTTAAAATGATGCTTGCAAAAATTGTAGAGATACAACTTTTAATAATGCATTCTGCTATAAAATGATCAAGTAACGAATGAACTGAGCCCTCGTGCTTAAATATTACCCATGATTTTTTTTTTTTTCTTTGAGACTGTAATTTTCATGGATATTACTTTTGAGTCCCAATCACTCCTGGATCAGTTCCTTTTCATGTCATATCACCTTTAAAGTGACATATTTTTTCCCTTGAAAAATATCTAAAAACCCTTTCAAAAATGAGATAAGAAAATATAGATACTACATAACTATACTCATTATTACAAAACAAGATTTTATCTATTATGAGAAAGGTAAAAAGGGGCTCACATTTTATGGACACAATTTTGAAAATTAATTTTTATGTATGAAAAGTAGATTTCTTTCAACAATTTGCTTCTATTTAATGATAGTCTTAATTCTTAATTATAAAATTCATTCCATTCTTGGACTGGATTTATCTAAGTATTGTTTTGAAAAATTAATAGTGATAAAGCTTATAAAGGAATTGTCAGATGATTTTACTGGTATTTTATTAAATTGGATTAAATTTATTTCTTTTTCTAATTATAACCTGTCTTTAATTGGAGATAGTTAACTTAGATGTGTATTTGAAAATATTATCAAGTTGCATGTCTGGATGAACTTCAACTTTCATCAAAAACAAAAATAAGCTGCAGAAAATTATATTAAAAGAACTTAGCTGCTGATAAAATAAAATTAGTCTTTTGAAGTGTAGATGTATTTAAGTGATAAAATTAAATTAAAAAATAATTTTCAGTTGATCATTTGTTAAAATAAACACACAGAGTAGTTATGCCATTTTACAGAAAAGTTTCCAAAAGGAAAGATGGTAGTCGTAAATTTTTTGCTACAACAATAAATTAAAAATAGCTTCAATTAAATTTAAAATTAATTTACTCTGTTATCAACAGAGTATTTTCAACATCAACATTTGAAAAATAAATCTCACCTTTATATCTTCCTCTACATGGACCTCTTTTCTTTATTTTATTAAATCTAAATCTAAACCATTTAATGTTTTTAGATTTCGATTAAACTACTAAGAAGCTGAATGAAGTGGCTTTAAAAAGATATCAATATACTGCAATACAGAGCTACGTTTACTTATAAAATAAATTCATGTTTTATCTAGAATTGCAAAATGGCTTCAAAACTATGTGACCAAAAAAGTAAGTCATTTTTATAATTGCTGGAAATGGTTAAATGCTTTAGAGAATGAAAAGTTTGAGCATTGAGAATTTTTAACCTATTTAAAGCTATAAAATTTTAAACTGTGCTATGCTTTGGCACAGTTACATTTATTAATTGGTAAATTAAAATCCATACATGTCGATCTTATATTATTAGGCCCCCTAAGATATCAGTTTCAGGAAAGAGAGAGAGAAAAAAATTCTATATTGATTTTCAATCATTTTTCTATTGTCTGTAATGGTGCCACATGTATCTAAAAGCCATGAAATTTTACTTTTGTTGTTGTTATAGCTTTGGGTCTAAAGAGAATATGGAAAACATAACAATAAAGTTGAACTTCGTATGAATAGATTCTCTAGTTACAATGTCTGAGTCAGCTGCTGCTTATTAAAGACAGGTTGTGGTTAGAAACAGGAATGAAATATGTTTTTAT
Source organism: Salticus scenicus (assembly GCA_963930645.1). NCBI lineage: Eukaryota > Metazoa > Arthropoda > Arachnida > Araneae > Salticidae > Salticus > Salticus scenicus. The sequence goes on from OZ005652.1 coordinate 66,067,592, forward strand.
ATACATATTTAAAATTTATGATAATTCCCATATGGACTTTAACATTTTCGTGTTGTGAAAAAAAAAACAAAAAACCTTAAATAACTGGAATTTAAGAACACTGAGCGAATTTCAGAAAATGGAACAGTAGCGGTGAGATAAAATTAACATAAAAAAAGTCACAAAAAATTTACTTTTTTGGAAAACACAAGCTAGAGCTTAAAGTTAATTATCAAGACTATTAAATAGTAGCAATTAGTTGCAAGAAATCTGACCTTCATACATAAATATTAATTTTCAAAACCATTTCCATAAAATGCAGGGCACATACTCTTCAAGGAAAACCTGGAATATTCAGGGAATTAAGATTTTGGTTTCAAACCTCATGGAATTCTCAAAAAAAAAAAAAAAAAAAAATTTCCTTTAAATTCTGAAAAAATTAACTGGAAAATGAAATTTTTCTTTCTTACTCCTAAATTTTTCATTTCTTAGCTTGATTCAAATAATAGTATTGTGAAAAGATACAAAAATTCATGTTACTAAAAAAAATAGTCACAAAGCATTCTACAATCTCTATTAATTTTACAAAAAGTGTAACAAAAATGTAGAAATAAATTATTCATCATGTCTCATTTAAAAGGGTACAAAAGACAAAAAGTGAATAACAAGCTAAATAAATTATATTATGCAGGGGCATCAGATAAAGTCCTTTTGATTACGTAATGTGTTGCTAATTTTTTCTTGAAAATGATCTGGAAAATTCAAGGAAATTCTTTTTTTTTGAGCATTTGAGTATGAAACCTGAAATGTGAATGGCCTTCTATAGTAGTCCTACAGTAGTAATACATATAGTAGTCCTACAGTAGTAATACATATAGTAGTAACTACAGCGGGGAACTAATTATCCAGAATGGTTGGGGTAAGACAACTGGTATAACTGGTTTTCCTGGATAACTGTTTGCTCATCAAAGCAGCCTCCCATTAATCAAACTCGTTCAAAGTGTTTGGTTCTAATCAATCAAAATATTTTAAACCAAAAGTTAATTAATATTTGAATCAAATTAAACTTTTAATAAACCTTAAAGAAAAAAAAAAAAAAAAAAAATGAAGTTTTAAAATGCTTTTTAATCAAGATAAATTATTAATTAGAATTTGAAATATATAAGAATCACTTGGAAACTTAATAACCATACATAAAAACCAAAATCTGCCCTAATCCAAAAGCTTCATACCCAAATTAGCCAGTGATTTTAAATCATCATTATTCATCAAAGATTAGAAAATAAAGAATTACTTACCAGTTGATCATTTTATAAATTTCTTATGAAATTTTTATGTTGTCTATATCGATAAAAGTGCAAAATATTCGTACATTTATGAAGATTATGTGATGTTTATTTATTACAATAAATACATAAATAAATAAAAATACAAATACTAATTTATTTGTTGATATTATTTATTGACAAACGAGACATTGTCGAATTATTTGTCGATAAACAAAATTTTTATTCCTTTTAAATAATCACCAGTTTTCTTTTCTTTTCTTCTTCTTATAATAATAAAATTTTGGAATTGAATTGCCAAACATATGATTGCAGATCATGCTTTTTGGATAAATGGTTCCATACTGTATTAAAAAATAATAATAATAATTTAACTGTTTATATAACCTATTTTTTATTTTACAGATGTAAATCTTTACATTCATGTTGACATTAAAAAACATATTCTTTTTTATTTTCAGTTTTGAAATTACTGAAAATGGCCAAAGGCATTAGAGCCTTACTAGATACGGTAATGCAGGCATTACCTCAAGTTGGAAATTTAGGTCTCCTGTTTTATCTTTTATTTTTCATTTTTGCTGCACTTGGAGTAGAACTATTCGGTCGATTAGGTAAGACAAATTAAATTTGATTATTTTAGTTTTTGTTAGTAAGTTGCCTCTTTTTTATTAGTGGTAGCACATAAATAGCATTATATATTTCAAGGGTGTAATAATGTTAAAGGTAAGACTTTACTGATAAATATGAAAATCCTCACTTACCTTTATATTTCATCTTCCTTGAAGTAATTTCATTTGACAGTATAATCCAATCTGCAAATAAACTAATTTTTCTTATTAATATGATGCTATATACCACAAACGAAAAAGAGTGATACTGATCTTTTTATAATTTTAATCTGAGAAATGACAGGTTAACTTCATCAAATACAGTATATAACTGACCTACATCATAAATCTTAAAAACAAGCATGTTCATTAACACGTTAACTTAAAATCTAAATTAGAATATCAAAACAACCAATCAATTAAATAATTTTATAATTGTCCTTTAACCCTTTCGCTACCAGCGTCACATATATGTGACGATCCGATTTTCTTACCTGAGCCCGGCGTCACAAATATGTGTGTGGTATATAGTGTTGTGGGTGTTCATTATCAGTTTGTGATAATGTGTCACATATATGTGACGACGGGGCTAACAAAGGAATTATCTATTTATAGCCCAGTGTCACTTATGTGTGTCAGTTTGCAAGATTGCTAATTTCACTTAGTTAGAATGTTATAGATACATCCCACAAAAATAAATGACAATTGTTATCATATTCAATTAATAAGACGTCTGGGCTGTGGTGGCAGTTTTTCTCCTGAGGCTCTGGTAGCGAAAGGGTTAATGTAAATAAAAAACAGACATATCGTCTTCGTATTAAAAGACAAATAAACCTTACTTGGAAAGCTTTATTCTTGTTCCTGAGCAACTTTCATGCAGGGGCGCTTGCCATCATCTGAGGTACGACCTTAACAGTTGGCATTGGTTGAGCTACTGATGTTTTACCTTGAGTTGTTCCTATTGTCCATTAGGTGGCACCATAATCAGTCGATGTTGGCTTGCGTGTATAGAGTTTTCATAATTTGCTAGTTTTTTTTTACTTTGTTAAACTTAAAGTTAATATTTTCATTTAAGCGGTTTTTACTATTATGGTGGTGCTTTTATTATTCTGCTTTTAATTTTCCTTTTTGTTACACCTATGTAACAACCTTATGTTAAATTTTTGCTATTGAAAGGGATTTTGTAGATACCGGCAGTCTCTAATGGGTCATTTTTATCTTTGTTGCTACAAATGAGCTGAAAAATACTGTTAGTAAAGTCTTCTAAGTACAGTTTATTTGTCTTTTAATATAGTTTATAGCCTTTACTATTAATGTTAAAGTATATCGTCTCTCTTTTTCTTTTTTTTCCAAATAAACAAAGAACAGTCAAATCGTCCATGAAAAAGCCATTGAGTCCTATCAAATTATGTATACTGTTAAATTTTGTATTATAAACAGATAAGAGATGGATTAAATGTTTTGTTTATGTTTGATTTTGTAATGAGATATGATTATTCTAATCGTTTTATTTTTCTTGGAGTAGTTAGTAACATTACAGGATGGCTACAAATATCGAATCATTTTATTGAACAAATATGAAATAGAAACTGATAAATATGTCAATATGATGAATACCATCAATGAAAGTTTACCTTGAAATAATATGATTCGAATCAATCACCCCCTTTATCTATTACTCACAATATTTCTTACACCATTGTCCGATTGCAGCACAAATCATTTTAAGAGCACTTTAGAATGAAAAAATTGGGGTGGGGGGTCAAAAATCCTTAGAAAATAGCATGGAAAGGCAAGAAAAAATTTGTACCCTTGCAAGTGGAAAAAAAGAATAAGTAAACACCTGTAAGAAAATGAAAGACAGATAAACAAGAAAAAGAAAGAGAAGCTCAGAAATGGTGAGCGTAGGGGCTATGAAGCTATCACAATGGCCTAGCGACATCTTGCCTAATATGTGCACTTACAAAAAGTTGCCAATCACACAAGTAGAGAGAGAAATTGTTGTACCAAACGATTAAAATTCACTCTTAATTTGATTGTTACAATATTTAGTAGCTACCCTGTAGTAAGAACATTATGATAATTTTTTCGAAAAGATAATACAACCTACAGAGTTTGAAATGAGCATGTCCTCATTTGTATGTTTGAACATCTAATATGTTTTTATTTATTCAAAATGGACGAATAATTTCCGAAATCTTAATATCAATCACAGTTTTTTTTTTTTTTTTTTAATTTAGGTATTATCTTAGTAAATATTGTGTTGCATAAAAAAAGGCAATAAAATAATCAAATAAATTTAATTTTAATAATTAAGGGCTATACTTTCTTTATGTGACAAATCTATTTTTTGAAACATCTTTAAGAACAAAAATTCAAACAAATATTCAGGGCTCGCATTCCCCCTAATATTCCTAAAATTCCTAAACATTTTAATCATTCCTAAAATTCCTAAAAGTCTCCTACATTTCTTCCATGAATCCTAAAAAAATGCATCCAAGGCTAATCCAAGGGTCGAGAGTATTATTCATTCCGGTCCAGTTCATATCGAAGTCTGTTGTATTTTGTCTACCGCTTGCGCATGCATGTGTAGATTATTTTACTGTATTAATTCTTAGCGTTGTTGCATTGAATGATTTTATACTAAATCTCAGCATATCGTTTCATTTCATTTGCATCCTTATCATGGTTAAAGGTAAAACGAAATTTCAAGACTCGTGGTTGGAAAAAGAATTTGACGGTGTTTTGCAAAGATAATGGCTTGAAGTTATAAATAGCGACATTTATTCCACTAAATGCGTTATGTTCCGAAAAGTTTTACATATCTGCTACTAGCTTAGTAACAGAACTTATGCAACATTGTCGCCGATTTTTTTTTTTTTTTTTTTTTTTCTTTTCTTTCATAGAATTTAGTCAGTGGTAGACAGAAACTCATGTCTTATACATTAATAATTCAGAATTCTTCTGCAGTATAGTAATCTTATACCTTTCTAATTAATTATAGATGTGTGGAAATTAGAGAAAAATTGAAACATCTTACAGAGAAGGTTTAACCGTTTCGGGACGGGTGTATCATATGAAATGGCTGCAAATGTTCCTTCCCACTCGGGTGTTTAACATATGACATATCCTTTAAATTCTTTCTGTGGGCAGGCGTATCATACCAAACGTTCTATTTAAATATGATATGCTCATCCAGAGAAATAATTTAAAGGCTGTATCATATATAACATGCTCATCCCAAAAGAGTTATACATACAAGACATGGCACAGAAAGCATAAAAATTTTAAACCACTAGAGATATCAAGTAAAGGGTTTCGTCGAACCAAGTACTGAAAATGCAGAAAGCATGATTTACATAAAATAAAATTTATTTTATAAAAGGGCTGTATAGATTATTTAAATTTTGATGGAGTAAGGGCTCTTAATTTTGTTTGGCTCAACCTGAATATACAAAACACAACATTTCCAATTTTAACACGTCAATTATTACCCATTACGGATTTAGAAGTTTTACAATATCATCGGTTTTCCCCTAAAATTTTCCTAAAATTTTGAAAAAAATTCCTAAAATTCCTCCCTAAAATTTTGAGAAGCCCTAATACTAGGCCTGAATATTTATTAATTCAAATATCTTTTGACTTTGATGTTAATATTGTAATAATTTTAATTAAAGTAATATATAATAATTATTTAACAAATAAATTTTAAAAACTTGATAAAACAATGTTGCAGAGTTAGAATTATTTTATTTATATGAGTTTTATTGAGTGAGTAAAATATTTAAAAATTTTCACTAATCGGAAAGTCATAAAAGTTCTGCAGCCAGTTCCATTTATTCAAGAATATTTTCAGAGGTAAACTAAAGTCATTTTTGTCAATAATTTTTATCTGCGTTCTGCAAAATTATTTGGTAAAAGTAAAAAAAAAAATTTAAATTAAAGGCTTTTGTGAAGTTTTTAATAAACTTCATTTTCATAAATGTTATTCATTTGTTGAACAATAATATTATTACATTTAGTTATACTTTTATGTTAATGTATGTGTCATGATAAGCTACATTTTAACATATAAGCTTAAAAAAAAAAAAAAAAAATGCTTATTTGTATATGTAAAAATAATATCAATAAACTTGCTTAATTTGTTTTATTATTTTCTATTTACTTACTTTTCTAGAATGCACCGAAGATATGCCTTGCGAGGGCTTAGGTGAACATGCTCATTTTAAGGATTTCGGCATGGCATTTCTGACTTTGTTTCGTGTCGCAACTGGTGATAATTGGAACGGTATCATGAAGGTATTTTCTAGTATAAATTTCATAAATTATCTTTTACATAACAGAATATCCTTTACTATGATTAAAAATATCCATGTTTATTATATTTTAATACAATACAACATATAATAAATATAAAATAAACCTATCTTTACTTCGTAGTCGTTCTGAGATCTTTCAGCGCCGGGCACCCGGGCCTCTTTGGAGAACGTTAACACTGTGACGGAGTCTTGGGTCTCTGGCTGCTTCCTTGTTGATCTTTCAACAGGTGGTTCCATGAAAGACAACATGGAACCACCTGTTGAAAGATCAACAAGGAAGCAGCCAGAGACCCAAGACTCCGTCACAGTGTTAACGTTCTCCGAAGAGGCCCGGGTGCCCGGCGCTGAAAGATCTCAGAACGACTACGAAGTAAAGATAGGTTTATTTTATATTTATTATGTGTTAGTATAACTTCGTTTTTCTTAATTAATTTAAAAATAAACAATACAACATCTTAAGTCCAGATTTCTAAAAATCGGAATTATCCAAAATTTGGATGCTGAAACTTTTATTTAATCTTGGTTTTCTAAAATAAAGACAGATGGTGGCGCCACACACACTTGGGATATATATATATATATATATATATATATATATATATATATATATATATATATATATATATATATATTTAATTCCAAAAGCTAATTCCAATACTTGTTACTTTTCTGTTTTTAAAGTAATATACAATTGGATTTCTAACTCTAAGAGTGAAAGAATCCATCTAATAACATAGTTTTCATCCTAATAGCATTTATCCTAATAACATCCAATAACAGTTATCCATCCAATAACATAGTTTTTTTTTTCTTTATTGTGAATTACATAATACTTGTTCACCGTCTGCCATTTTGGATTTCTTGAATTTTGATTTTTACTTATGATTATTTGTTTTATGAATGGAAAAAATAAAAACATTTTAATGAGTAGTAAGCAAATTTGAAAACGGCCTCCTTTCTTTTTAATTACTGATTAACTATTAAATAAAAAAATAAACTATTATTAAGGTATTATCTATCTCACTATGTTATGTTTGCAGAGTAAAACTTAATATATATTAAAAAAAAAATCGGGAGTCTTTCAAAAAAGTAATTTTATTACTTTCTTAATAGTAGAGACTTTCTGGATCATTATATTTGAAAGCAACTTTAAAAAAGTATGTTATGAGTAGTTGTTGTAAATAAAAAGTAACTTACAAATCCTCCTGAAATAATATTTTCAACAGCAAATCCAGTCATATAATTGATTTATGTATGGAGCTTTTATCAGTATAAAACTTGTATATATTTAAATAGGTGCTTTTATATCTGTCAGTTCCAGTAGACGGCGCCACTACACATATTCTATTATCTGGAATTTTCTGAACTCCAGAATCTCCATGGTCCAGATCATTCTTCATTTTCGATGTTGTACTGTATATATATATAGATAGATAGATAGATATAATAGTTTGTTTTTAAGTTAAGAATGGTACAAATTCTCGGATAGATGTCACAATACTTATATTTTTATTGAAGAACATTGAAATCCAATATATACTTGCCAACTTTCCCTTATTTCAAGGGAGGTTCCCTTATTTTGGGACTGTCTATCATTCTTCCTTATCTTCATTTTCTATCCTTTTTTCTGAGCATTTTTTAGTAATACTTAGAATTTATTGAAAACTTCAACTTTTTAAGCTAGATTTTCACTTTTGTTAATTTTATTTTTTTTTCTAGTGTAGCTGTTCTAGTGTAATTGTTCTATATAGCACCATTTTCAGTTAATAATAACTAGATTTTTATTTATTAAGTAAATTTAACTTATATATTATAGTAAATTAACTTATGCTGCTTATAGAATCATTCTTATTTTGATCCTTTTAGCAGACATGCATTATTAATTAAGAGCAAGTGCATTTTAATTTTTATCGTGTTGTTTTGCTTTGATGTTTCATGTGTCATGTTTCTAAAATTTTGAAAACATTCTAAACAAATACAGAGCAAATTCAGAGGTCCATAGTAGCTATAGTCAGTGAAAATTATTATTTTACAAAATTATAATAAATTAAAATGACCCAGTATTACAATTATAAACTATTAAAACAGGAAGATACAGATATGGGACTAGGTTTCTAGCCCTGATCATTTATAAAGAAATGTTACTTTATGTCTTTTTATAAATTAAATGAGTAAAAAATATGTTACGTTTTTTTAATGTGGCAGCAAAAATAGTTTCACAAAAATAAATATGGGAATTCGCAGAAGTAAATATTTTTCCCAAAAAAGGACCTTGGAAAAAATATATATATCCTTCATTGATCCTCGATTTTGGGTAAAATTGGATATCAAAGATTTTTTTTTTTAGAAAGTTAATAAAAAAAGGAAGGATATTACTAATAATTTCTTTTATTTTTGTTGGCACAATTGTTCTCTGCTACACTCAAAAAAAAAAAAAAAAAAAAAAAAAAAAAAAAAAAAATACAAATTTTATAAATTATATTGTGCTAAAATAAAAGATTATTTTCATTTTTACTATTTTTACTTATATTAATAACTTTTGCTTGAGATAAGATTAAATGTGCTTAAGAGATTATTGTGTTTAAAAACTTAAATTTATTTTAATAGACTAAGCAAATGTACATTATGTTAACATATTTCTAAACAATAACAAAATTAAATGTTTTGAATTTCTATAACTAAGCTATCTATTTCTTTTTCTTCTGCGATAATACACACATTATTTTCTTTTATAAAATATTAAAAATAAATCACTGTTATTATAATTGTCTGTCAAATTAAAATAATAATAGCAAAAAAAAAAATTGGAATAACAGAATATTTTAATTTGATCAATATTAGTAATATAAGTGTATATTTTATAAGTTTAGATAAACAGCTGGAAATGAATTTCAGTAAATTCTTTAAGTACTTGTGTAATAGACCTGAAAAAAGTCCACTTGCCACAAGTCGCAAAAAAAGTGGTGACTTACAAAATTAAAGAATTTGTGTATTTCATGAATCGATCTTGAAAAAATTGCATCTATAAATGTGTTTCTGGCATTTATTTAACAAATTCAGATTTTGAAAATTAATCTTTTAAAAAAATTGGCATTTTTTTAAAGCTTCTTAAACAAAATGCAAATGACAAAAATATTTATCTCGGTAATCAGCCGAAAAATTTGTGAAAAGTGGAGAGTAAATTTAAAGTATTTATCATTTTTTTGGTGAGTAATTTTTAAAATTTCAGTTTTCAGGTCTATTGAGTAATTATAAAAATGCATATGTGTATATATTATATCCAATGTGTGTTTCATCTGTGTGTTATAATTTACATGTGACTAGTATTTAATAAATTTTGTGCAGCTTCTTTCTTGCTTATTTGTGATTATTTTGGGCTTAAAATTACAATATTTATTAATGTATTATCACTAATAATTTTTTAAATGGTTTATTGGATTATCATTTGTAGTGATGAGTTTTACTTTGATCTTCATTTTTTCTTGTTTTATTTACAATGGGTGTTTCAGGCCTGAGAACAAAGAAATTCTTAGCTTTTGCTTTCTTTGTGACAGAAAAACATCCATTTTTAAACATATTTGCATTCTACCAGGCCCTTGATAATGTTTGAATGCAAATAATACTTATTTCTCATTTCAATTTGCTATAATTCATTTAGATTTTACTTTATTTCTTTTTTGGTTGGATTTGGGTGGTCTTCGTTTTTGATTAGAATAATTGTTTGAATACTGAAATTAAATCATCTTTAAATTTCAAATGTTTGCACTGATAATATTAAATTACTACTGAATGTTCTGTTTTTCTCTCTATATATATGTATGTAATTATTTTTTAGGATACCCTCCGCGAAAACTGCGATTATTCTAGCGATTGCATCAAAAATTGTTGCGTTTCTCCTATCGTTGCACCCCTCTACTTTGTAATTTTTGTACTTATGGCACAATTTGTTCTGGTGAACGTGGTCGTTGCAGTCCTAATGAAGCACTTGGAAGAGAGCCACAAACAGATGGATGATGACCTCGAAATGGATGCCGAATTAGAGCGAGAATTAGCTAATGAGATGAGGATGCAGAAACTATCCGAAATGGGAGTAGTTAGCAAAACAGTTGTAAGTTTAACTTCTTCTTTTTGCTTTTATTCAGGGTTATTTTTTTTTACAACAAATATTTCTGCTTAAATTTCAGAATGAAGAGAAATTATTTTTTTTTTTTTTAATTTAGAAAGTCTATATTTATCAACCTTAATTAATTTTTAGAAAATTTGGAGTGGAGGGATGATTTTTATACCAACTATGTGAAAAATACCAGAGCCAGGAATCGAACCCGGGTCTTCTGCTTAATGCGCAGATGCTGTACCACTGAGTGAGAAACGCCTAGCTGGTTATCACCCAGGGTAGCTCAGTGGTAGAGCATCCGCGCATTAAGCGTAAGGCCCGGGTTCGATTCCCGGCTCTGATATTTTTCACATAGTTGGTATAAAAATCAGCCTTCCACTCCAAATTTTCTAAAAAAGAAGAGAAATTATGTTTAATTTTGAGGGTGAGAATCAATAATTAATTTACTAGAGAAATATTTAACTAATAAATTAAAGAATACCATATAATTCTTCTTTCCTGGTACTTTCAGTCCAGATTCGTACCATTTTCGGAGATGCTAGACAGATAACTGCAGTTTTTTTTTTTGTTTACTCATCTTTCAAATCTTAACATGTAGAGCCAATAAAAAGCAATATAAAGTGGTGCTATATGTTAAGATCGGAAAGACATGAGAAGAAAAACAATCTTAGACAATCCTCCTTAAATAATCCTCTGAAGACAGTCCAGATCTTGAATAAAAGTGCTAAGAAAGAAAAACTACAAGGTGTTCTTTAATTAATTCAAATAATTACTTCAACCATTTATACTATAGATATTTGGTGAATTGGTGTAAATATTTTTTTTAGAGTGAAAAGTGATATGGCCAAAATTTAAACCTGAGACCTTTGAGTTAATATCTCAGTGATCAACCAAATGATCTATTCCAGTTGATATTTGATCAACACATATGAAAATTTTAAATTTACATTATTCCCTCTCTTCTGGGAATGCATACCCAGACTTAGTATAAAAATCTGCTTTGAAAAGAGAAAGAAAAAATTATATATTTGAAAACTAACTATGTAGAACTTGTCTTTGTTTATTTTTAAAGCATGCAATCACATACAACAAATAATCATCTATAATTCATTTTTAATAAAGCAAATTGAAAAACAATTTTAGCTAGCAACTATTTAAAAGTAACTGTTTGTGTGTAAACACTGTTGAATCATCATTATCTCATTTACTACATGACAGAAAATATTTCTAGGCCATTTTCTAAGGGCATAGTGCCCTATTTTGGTGAAGATTTTCCTATACTATAGTATTTCTATATTTTCAAAAGCTTGCAGAAATGATAAAAAACACATGGCTTTCTTCTATATTTTCCTGTACAAATTCATTCAGTCGGAATAATTTATTAAAATTTTTATTTATTAAAACTATCTTCCATGATGAATGCAGATGATTTCCATTCTAGAGAAGTAATATAACACTAAATATCCAAAGAAAGTCAGTTTTATTCTCTATATGACATCTTAATTTTGTCAAAAATAAAAAAAATCAATAACTTTATTTTAAATTGCCACAGGTTGATGGTTCAACCATTTGTTTTAAAGGAATTGGCAAGCTCTTTTGAAATATACCCATCATGAAAATTTACTCCCTTCGAGGGGGACTCCCCCTCCCCCCGGGGAAAGGTGAGGCTCCTACATACACAATTTTTGTTTTAATAGTTGACTATCTCTATTACAAATAATTCTTTTAAATTTCATTAATGATTATTAAAAAATAATTCTCTTTATGCACATTTATACGAAATTTTGTCCTATTCCACCATATTAAAAATTTAGAAAAAGCACAATGGCAACGTCACCTGTTGGACAGTTTTTACCAAAAGTCGATAGACACTAATTTATGACAAGGTGCAACTACATATCAAATTTTAAGAAATTCTGTGCTCTAGATCCTGAGATACAGTTGCCACAAAATTTTGTCACACATACAGACAGACATTTTCCAAAAATGATCAAATTGTGTTCTAGATCTGTCTAAACATGTAAATCCATCGAAAACCCAAGGTTGAAAATTTTAACGAATCCAATACTTTCTTTTATTGAATATAGAAGAAGGTAATATATATATATATATATATATATATAGATATATTATTGGTAAAAACATCAAAAATTAATACTTTTTTATCATATCTTATTTATTTATTTATTTTTTTAATTAATGATGAATGCAGCTACAGATTTTCTCTTGTTCTTTTTCTACTTCAGTTGTGTCCTCTTTAGTTGCAAGTACCCTCCCTTTTTTCTGTATAGAGTAAACATTATATAATTAAATTGTAAAATGAAGTCTATAGTACAAATATTTAGTTAGCGAAATTTACTCTGAAAATGAATATTCTGAATTCATTTTTATTGGCTTTTGATTTCACGAATGCTTTAATTATGTTACTTATTCTTGCAAACTCTTAGAGCTCTTTTTTCCTCTGTAATATTTGAAGGATATCTGTGTTTTTTACAACAAACATAGAATTACTTTGGTCTATATTCCATAGAAGAAAGTATTGGATTCGTAAAAATTTTCGACCTTGGGATTTCGATGGATTCACACGTTTCAAAAGGTCTAGGATACGATTTGACAATTTTTAGAAAATGTCTGTTTGTGTGTGTGTGACGAAATTTTGTGACAACTGTATCTCAAGAACTACTACAGAGAATTTCATAAAATTTGATATGTAGTTGCACCTTACATAAATTAGTGCCTATCAGCTTTCAGTGAAAATCTTCCAACAGGTGGGCATAGCCATCTCGCTTTTTCTAAATTTTTAACATGGCGGTATAGGAGAAAATTTCATATGAAATTAAAAAGAATTGTTTATAATAGTGATAGTTAACTGGGAAAATTTATTGTATGTGTAGTAACATCACTTCCCCCTTTGAGGGGTAGTTCCTCCCCTGCCTGGAGGGAGCAAATTTTCATTATCAGTATCTTTCAAATGAGCTCGAATCTTTTAAAACAAATGGCTGAAATCGATCTGTGATAATTTAAAATAAAGTCATCGATTTTTTTAGTTTTTAACAAAAAAAAAAAAAAAAAAAAAAAAAAAAAAAAACTTCGAAAAAAAAATTATTTTTTAAATGTGTCATATAGAGAATAAAATTGACTTTCTTTGGATGTTTAGTGTTATAAATATTACTTCTCTAGAATGTAAATCGTCTGCATTATCATGGAAGATAATTTTAATAAATTATTTTTACTGAGTGAATTTGTATAGGAAAATGTAGAAGAAAGTCATGTGATGACCAAAACATGCTAGTTCTTTTTTTTTTTTTTTTGTATTTATAAATGTAAATTGTATATACTTCAATTTTGCTAACAAAACTTTTAAATTCAGTATTAAAATATCAGTTACATGTTGTTTATGTTGGTGAGCTTTAATGAGATCTATCTGCTGAAAACTTATTTTAAGAATAAGTTTAGAAAAGAAAAAAAAACAAAAAAAAAACAGTTGAAGTGATTTTTTAAAAATATTTATTTATTAAAGAAAAAGTTATTTATAATATAATGTTTTTTTAGATTTATATAGCAAATAATATTTAGTTATTAAATAAGTCTTTAATTTTAGATGTTGTGTATTAGATAATTTTCTAATTCCATATGTTAAAATAGAACTTATTTCGTTAACATTTCTGAAAATATAATGTATTTTTTTCAATGTAGATCTTGTTGTGTGTATTTTCTAATACAATTTAGTTAGAAAAAGTTATTTATAATATAATGTTTTTTTAGATTTATATAGCAAATAATATTTAGTTATTAAATAAGTCTTTAATTTTAGATGTTGTGTATTAGATAATTTTCTAATTCCATATGTTAAAATAGAACTTATTTCGTTAACATTTCTGAAAATATAATGTATTTTTTTCAATGTAGATCTTGTTGTGTGTATTTTCTAATACAATTTGTATGTAGTTGTTTGATACTGTTAATGTAAAACATTTGAAAGTTATTTATTCTTAAGCATTCCAAAAATTAATTTTGTTGTTATTTTTATACATTTTTTTTCTGTTCTAAAAAAAATGCATATTTCTATTTTAACAAAATTAATTTTATTTAGCAGTATTGTATTTTATTTAGATTCTTAATTTGGTATTAATCTGATAAATTAATAATTTTGGCTACTTTGTGTACAACTCCATAGCCAAATGTGGGTTTGGGAGGCTCAAACACCTCCCAAAATTCTGAAGAATTGTTCAAATTTTTTGGATTAATCTCCATTTTTAACATTCAACATTATGTACTAAAAATTGAAACCACTCTAAAAATTTCTGTTGGTTATAGCCTTGCTTGAGTATAATGTTTCATAGGCTTTGTTATATTTTCTGAGAGGACATCATATCTTGTTACAAAAAGAATAAATCCAATTTTGTTTAACCCCTTAAAGCATGACTTTTTTTCGGAAAAACTGGTAAAAAATGATAGAGTTTTTTTTTTTTTTTTTGACAAAGAATTCCTAACAACCTTTAGCTCATCATCAAAATGCACCATGTGGTTTACACAAGAAAAATGCTGCATAATAGTGCAATCTATGGTAAATAGGTTTAATTATAATCTAGCCTACCTATTTTTACTAGAACAGATCTCAGACAGACATTAGGAATAATATAACGCGAGATACAAGATCACCAAGATCGCCCGTGTGAGACACGGGCATGTGCAAATTTGCCGGTAAATTTCAGACACGGGCAAATGCGTTAAGGGGTTAAACATATATAAAATTTCAAACCATTTCTACCAATCAGAATTCAATTTAAAATAAAAGCAACAGTAGTTTATTTATTTTATTAAGTCTTTAAATAATAAAAGATGCCATTAGAAACTTCATTGAAATATGCATACTTTTTTTTTTTTTTTTTTTTTTTTTTTTAATTTAGAAAGTAAATATTTTTGGTTTTTATACTATTAAGTACAACTGTTATATTTGTTTCTTCTTACCTTTTTGTGCGCTTAAGTAAAGTTTGTATATGGTATTTGCTTTGGCTAGAACTGTATTTCATTTAATTATTTTTTTTTTTTTCAAACATAATATTAAATTTTAATAAATTTTAATTGTATATGTATGCATATTATTGTTAATTTTATTATAAATGCATCATAATTAAAATTTATATGTTAATATTAGTTGTATGCAATTAAAAAATATCTTTAATTTGAAATGAGCAAATACACAATTTTGTTGTCATTTCACTTTAATCTGTGTTTCAAACTTTTTCAAAACAAACTGTATTATTATTAATAATAATATTATTATTATTTCTACTGTCATAAAACAGTTTTTATTATGTTTAGAAAAAGAGAAAAAGAAATATTTTATTTGTGAAATTGTGTGTAGTTACAGGACTTTCATTTTGATGCATTTTACCAAGCTTTTCTTTTCTTAAACAGCCTAAGATCCATTAGAGAAACACTTTCTGGAAATTTGTAAGATAATAGCATAATGTTTCTTAGCTATTTTAAATGATATTATATGACATTTTATCAATTCGTTTTCTATAAATTATGTTATAAAATGCTGAAGTACTTATATTAAAAAAAACTTCAAAAGAAAATATTCCATCAATAAGATGCACTAATACCCTGTTTGATCTTCTACATGCACTTTCAACCATTAATGTTATCTTCTTCCAGGCCTATGCTAGCCTTAGGAGGATAGGGGAACTTATCTCTCTGCACCCTATGACTGAGGCTTTCTTGGTGCCTCCATTTTGCTTAAAGAAATTATGATATTACTTCTCCTGTATGAAAAAGAAACTATTCATAAGACACATATTTAAACTATGTGGATTTTTATGTATTTGAATATGGAGGCATAAATACCTGTGCACAATAGCATACAACTCTTGAGTGTAAGCATCCTCAAAACACTTTATCTACTGCCCTCTGAGATAACAGCTTAACGGCCCTCTTCACTTACCATCGCCGGAAGCCCGAGCCAATGTTATTCTATGGGGAAATTTTCTTTACAAATAACTTATTAACTAATACATATTTTTAAATTCTGTATTCACATTCAGGAAATTCCCAACAGTTAAATTGACGGACCTTTTTCAAAAATGTATTTTTTTTAATTTTTAATATTTTATTTTGAAATTGTTAAATGAAAAAAAATTCACATATTGAAAATTCGTATTTTGCAGCTTCAAAATAAAATATAAAAAATTAAAAAAATTATTTTTTAAAAAAGGTCCGTCAATTTAAACTACGTGGATTTTTATGTATTTGAATATGGAGGCATAAATACCTGTGCACAATAGCATACAACTCTTGAGTGTAAGCATTTTATCTACTGCCCTCTGAGATAACAGCTTAACGGCCCTCTTCACTTACCATCGCCGGAAGCCCGAGCCAATGTTATTCTATGGGGAAATTTTCTTTACAAATAACTTATTAACTAATACATATTTTTAAATTCTGTTTTCACATTCAGGAAATTCCCAACTGTTAAATTGACGTACCTTTTTCAAAAATGTATTTTTTAAAATTTTTAATATTTTATTTTGAAATTGTTAAGTGAAAAAAATTCACATATTGAAAATTCGTATTTTGCAGCTTCAAAATAAAATATAAAAAAATTAAAAAAATTATTTTTTAAAAAAGGTCCGTCAATTTAACAGTTGGGAAGTTTCAGAATGTGAAAACAGAATTTAAAAGTATGTATTAGTTAATACGTTATTTGTAAAGCAAAATTTCCCATAGAATAACATTAGCTTTGGCTTCCAGTGGTGGTGAGTGAAGCGGGCCCTTAAACTTGTCTTTTCATGAGTAAGATTACCTGTGGTTGCTTCTCTTTCATCTGTCTTCCTCTAAAGCAGGCAATGGCATCTTGCATAGATTTTTCTGGGCTTTAGGGCATTGCTTATGTTGTTGTTTTTTTACTTCTACAGCTCTTTAGAAAATGCGCCAAGCAAAAAATATCAAAATAGATTTAAAAAAAAAACATTTTTCAAAACTAGCTGACCAGGGTTTAAACTGCGATTAGGTTTTTTAGCATTTTGCTAAAAGATATTGTATTTTGCTAAACTATGTCAGTAAGAATTTCGCTAAAAAGCTAAAACTAGATTACTTCATAAAATAACTTTATATAACTACCTTAATTTTTTATACAAATGTTCGTGGACAGAAATTACAAAACCACTGAAAATATTGGGAATCATTATCTATTTAGTATATTCGGATTTAATTTCGACTTTTAATAGTTGAATTTAAATGCAAAAATATTTAAAAACATAATTAAGAATTTGCTTCATAGATGTATTCTCAGTGCTAGTATTGCGTTTGTTGAAATCGAAACAAAATTTTACTGATTCATTTTTCTTAAATCGGAATATATGCTTGGTTAAAATCGTCAGTGAACAAAACAAACAGAAAACAAAATTGGGGATAACCAAGTTAAGAAAAAGAAATAAATGCTATTCAAAGAATTAATTTTCGAAAAAGCTAAAATACTACTCAGATGTTTTAGTTAAAAAGCTAAAGAAATTTTTTTGCCAGGTTAAACCCTGTAGCTGACTATCACAATTACTGGCGTACAGACAATAGCAAGAAATTAAAACTTCTTCACACACCATAAATTTTAAATCAGCACAACCGGTTTCGAAAGGACGTAGCCTTTCTTCATCAGGTGCAAACACGTGCAACTGCCTTGGAGGCAAAAGCAAGACTGAAAACAGGACAAAATCCAGAGGGGGAGGAGCAACACAAACAACCAATAGGAAGCAACATGCAGGGCAGGACCAATCAGAGAGGAACACAAGTACACACACACCACAAAAAGAGGAGGGAGGAAAGGAGTGAACAATTATTATTATTTTTTTTTTTCCAATAATATTAAACGAATAAGTAAATTTAATAAAATTTATCCATTAATTATTTTTTATTTTTTTATTTAATTAGAATTATTTTATTTAATTGAATTAAACAAATTTTTCCAGGCTGTAGACAGCAAAGTGGAATCAGATTTTTCATTGACAATTTTATCACGATTAAGGTAAATAGCTAAATTTTCCAAAAAATCCAGTTCGGAAACGCGTTTGGCATGAAAGATAATTTTGGCACTCTTAAAATTAAAACTATGATCAAATTCCCAACTGTGCTTCACAATAGAAGATTTAGAAATTTCTTGATTAACAACATACCGAGAATGTTCACGTAAACGACATTCAAGATTTCTTTTAGTTTGACCAATATAAGATAAATCACAGTTATTACAAGGGATGTTATAAATACCCCATTTTTGAAGCTCAGGAACAGGGGATTTGGTTGAAGGGAATTGGAATTTATTGACAGGTTTAAAAATAACGTGAAAATTGAAACGCTTCAAAACTTTGGCTAATTTAAAACATAAGGGGGGATAAAAAGGTGAGACAACAAGATTATCTTAATTTTATCATCAATGAAAAGAGTAGAATTATGAGTTGGCCTACTGAACTTTTTGAGAGCTTTATCAATTATAGAGGGCCTAAAACCTCTTTTAATAGCAACAGACTTTAAATAATTCAGTTCTTCTTTAAGAGAAGAAGTATCAGAACAAATTTTAAGGGCACGATACACGTAAGTGTAAAAGGTGCCAATTTTTTGTTTAGCCGGATGATTAGAGAGAGCATGGGGAGGGTTAGAAACAGAGAAAGGTTTCCTGTACACAGAGTATTTAAAGGTTTCCTCTGTGTACAGGAAACCTTTCTCTGTTTCTAACCCTCCCCATGCTCTCTCTAATCATCCGGCTAAACAAAAAATTGGCACCTTTTACACTTACGTGTATTGTGCCCTTAAAATTTGTTCTGATACTTCTTCTCTTAAAGAAGAACTGAATTATTTAAAGTCTGTTGCTATTAAAAGAGGTTTTAGGCCCTCTATAATTGATAAAGCTCTCAAAAAGTTCAGTAGGCCAACTCATAATTCTACTCTTTTCATTGATGATAAAATTAAACCTGATAATCTTGTTGTCTTACCTTTTTATTCCCCCTTATGTTTTAAATTAGCCAAAGTTTTGAAGCGTTTCAATTTTCACGTTATTTTTAAAACTGTCAATAAATTCCAATTCCCTTCAACCAAATCCCCTGTTCCTGAGCTTCAAAAATGGGGTATTTATAACGTCCCTTGTAATAACTGTGATTTATCTTATATTGGTCAAACTAAAAGAAATCTTGAATGTCGTTTACGTGAACATTCTCGGTATGTTGTTAATCAAGAAATTTCTAAATCTTCTATTGCGAAGCACAGTTGGGAATTTGATCATAGTTTTAATTTTAAGAGTGCCAAAATTATCTTTCATGCCAAACGCGTTTCCGAACTGGATTTTTTGGAAAAT
Source organism: Salticus scenicus (assembly GCA_963930645.1). Classification (NCBI taxonomy): domain Eukaryota; kingdom Metazoa; phylum Arthropoda; class Arachnida; order Araneae; family Salticidae; genus Salticus; species Salticus scenicus. The sequence continues at coordinate 66,087,241 of OZ005652.1, forward strand.
TTAGCTATTTACCTTAATCGTGATAAAATTGTCAATGAAAAATCTGATTCCACTTTGCTGTCTACAGCCTGGAAAAATTTGTTTAATTCAATTAAATAAAATAATTCTAATTAAATAAAAAAATAAAAAATAATTAATGGATAAATTTTATTAAATTTACTTATTCGTTTAATATTATTGAAAAAAAAAAAAATAATAATAATTGTTTACTCCTTTCCTCCCTCCTCTTTTTGTGGTGTGTGTGTACTTGTGTTCCTCTCTGATTGGTCCTGCCCTGCATGTTGCTTCCTATTGGTTGTTTGTGTTGCTCCTCCCCCTCTGGATTTTGTCCTGTTTTCAGTCTTGCTTTTGCCTCCAAGGCAGTTGCACGTGTTTGCACCTGATGAAGAAAGGCTACGTCCTTTCGAAACCGGTTGTGCTGATTTAAAATTTATGGTGTGTGAAGAAGTTTTAATTTCTTGCTATTATCACAATTACTGTTACGCTGCAAAGCTGGAAGTGGTCAATATTTTTACCAAAAACAACATATGCAATGGCATAGAGCCTATTGAAATCAATGCAATCTTTTTGTGGTGTGTGTGTACTTGTGTTCCTCTCTGATTGGTCCTGCCCTGCATGTTGCTTCCTATTGGTTGTTTGTGTTGCTCCTCCCCCTCTGGATTTTGTCCTGTTTTCAGTCTTGCTTTTGCCTCCAAGGCAGTTGCACGTGTTTGCACCTGATGAAGAAAGGCTACGTCCTTTCGAAACCGGTTGTGCTGATTTAAAATTTATGGTGTGTGAAGAAGTTTTAATTTCTTGCTATTATCACAATTACTGTTACGCTGCAAAGCTGGATGGTCAATATTTTTACCAAAAACAACATATGCAATGGCATAGAGCCTATTGAAATCAATGCAAAACGGCACTGCCTGCTTGGGAGGAAGAGAGATAAAGTAAAATTAACCAATAGTTCATTTGCTGATGAAAAAGACTAGATGAGAAAACTGAAATTTTAAGAAACTCACCAGTGGCCAATAGATCCCTTTCTCTTAATTGCTACATTGTCACAATTTTTTTTGGCTGATTACTATTTTCTAATCTGATTTTTTTTTTTTTTTTTTTTTTTTAAGAATCCATTTTCAAGTATTATTTTCTCTTGGAGAAGCCTCTAAAAATGAATTTTTCCACAGTCAATGAAAATTGCTTTTTATTCCGACCATCTAGCAAATAAAATAGAATATTTTTGTAGCCATTTGCAGAAATACAAAACTATATTTTGTAGCTGGTAAAAATAAAAACAAATAAAGCATTCAGTTTCAACAAACAGCTAAAATAATCAATTATTTCACCACTAATTGTCAAATTCGCACTTTTTTAAAAGTTTATTTTCAAAATACAGGGTTATTTCACAACGTATCAGTCAAATTCTTACTTTTTTGGTGTCTAATTTCTAAAATATGCTATATTTTTTTTTTGTACAATTTCTGAAATGCATTTTGCTGCTGTTTGATTAATTTATGTTTAATTACCAAATATTCAGTTTTACCATATTTTTAATTAATAAAATTTGTGAAAGTCATTGTTTAATAATTATAATATAAAACAACTTTTTATATACCATGTTTTTAAATTTTGGCTTTTTTATCCTTTTAGATATATTATCATAAACTACATTAGCATTTTATCAATGTGTATAACATTTTTAAAGTGATAATGATATCAATTTTTGTGAGATTCATAATTTAACTTTTTACAATTTTTTCATGTTCACATTTAATTAAATGTATTTTTTATTTTTATGTCGAAAGAAAATGAACTCGTAAATTTTTTTGGCAACAATTAAATTATAGCTAATATTTTAATGGCTATTTTTAAAGCTATCAGTAGGTTATTATTTTCATATTTTAATTAATTAAAAGAAAACTAATCAAAAATTGGAAAATCAGGCTTCGAAGTATTGTGTTGTCATCGGGTTCCGAGCTATTCTGAAAGTTTCAAATGTCTAGCTAGTAGGGAATTTAGTTCAGGGTTCCCACGGGTCAGGGAGAACAGGGAAAACCTGGGAAAAGTCAGGGAATTTAAAATTACTGAAAAAAGTCAGGGAAATGTCAGGGAAAATTGTAAATATTGCTCAAAAACCTGGAAAATTATGATATAAACCTGGAAAATGCTTTCTGAGCATTCAATTTATATCACAAGTTACGTTACTATGTTGTCTTTTATGTTGTGTTTTATACCGTGAGCTATTTTTTATGTTGCAGACCAAATTTTGTGACTGGAATTTTCTAAAAATAGACCTGGAAAACCTGGAAAAGTCAGGGAATTTTATTTTTCAAATTGAGTGGGAACCCTCTTAGTTAAAAATCAATTGAAAGATTTGTACAGGGTAAACAAGAATAGAAGTTAATAAAAACATGGTAAAAATTAGCAGGGATGAAACTTTTCAGGGCCTATCCCTGCATTCAGATTTTTTGAAATTTTTGCTATTTCTGATTTTCATGTAAATTATTTTGTTTTTTCAGAAATTTCTTATTTTGCATGTTTAATTTGCCTTATAATGTATTAAGAACTCTCCAAATATCATTTAATACAGGTAGCCATATGATATTTCTTTATTAAATCTTCTCTATTTGAAGGGAAATATCAGTTTTCAGGGTTTTTGCATGCTAGGTAGTTTCACCCCTGAATTAGACGACAAAGCAATTTATTTAATTTTTTCAGTCATCATGTGGCAAGTGGATTTTTTTTTCAGGACTAATGAATACTTTATCAGTGGTTGAAAATGCTTGCAGGAGATAAAACAGAGTATTAGTGCTTTTCCTTGCAGAAGTACTCTTTTGTTTTTTTTTAGTTTGTACTGTGTACATTTCCATTTAGTAAACTGCTACACAAAAGCATTTAGATAAAGCAAATAAGATGCATCTTTACAAAATGAAAGATTTGAGTTATATGGTGTAACTGCATTTTAAAATACATTTGAAATGTTTTTTTTTTCTCCTCAGATTGTTGAATATGGGTAGAGAAAAATTAGGACTGTTTGAGGGGATGTGGGTAAGCTATTCAGGGATGTGTAGATGATGCTTGATGTGTTATAGGTTGGACTGACGGAAACTAATTTAATTTCTAATTATATTTCTTTTTTAAGGATGATTTATTTATCTATAGTTCTTTCTAGTCTATAAAACTCTGTTAAAACATTTGTAAGTTAGCTCTTTGAAAATTTTAAAGCATGCAAATGAATGTTTTTTTTTTTTCTTTTTGCACTAGACTGCACTTTAATTATTGATTAGTTCACTGTAACTTGAATGGGGTTTAATTATAGTGTTGACTGCATTAGATTTTTAACAATGTCATTAAATTTTTTTTAGCTAGCTGCAGTGTATGTTACTAAATACAGTCAAACCTCGTTAACATGAATCTGAAGGGGGATAAAAATTTGCTCATGTTATCAGTAGTTCATGCTATCAGTAACTAAACTAATCTTCATTTTGACGGGGTTTGTGAAAACAGTTCATGTTAAAAGCAATTCACGGTAACAGTGTTCACGTTAACGAGGTTCGACTGTATTTCACAGCTCAGTGTGGGTTATAGAAGTTCACAAAATTGTCAATCTTGCTTCTCCCTCCTTACAAAATAAAAAAAATAATCAATCTTTCTTTTATTATTATTTGTATACTTAATTATACTGGAAGCATTTTATGCACATTTGACAAAATCATCATTCACTTTAGAAGTTTGTTTGTTCTGATATAACATTAGCAACTGTTGATCATTTTGAGATTTTCCAAGAACTTTTTAAAGCAAAAAAAAAAAAAAAAAAAATATATATATATATATATATATATATGCATATAGCAATAGTTTTTTTCACTTGGTGAAATTTTCGCTGACTTTTAATTTTTTACTTTTAAAGTCTTGTTTTTTTGTTTTTTTATTGTCTGTTTTTCACAATAGATGCACTTAACAATGTTGCACTCTTAAAGACGCTGCTTTAATTCAAACTGTGAACTGTAAAAAACATCATCACATAGGAGTGTTTGTTGCTTTTTTATACACTTGCAAATTTTTTTTTTTTTTTGTTTTTATGAATTTTTTCAAAGAGTAGACTAAAAGGAGTGTAGATTCAAAAATCGTATAAAAATTTAAGAATTTATTTCGTAGTGTAACATTTTTCATATGTAGCATTTTGTTATGTAATTATTTTCTCATGCAACATTTTTGAGTAAAATATTATTTGCGAAAAAGCGTTATAATGGAAATATTATTACAAGCATTTTTCAATTTTTTAAATATAGTTTACATTTTACATTATATGAAGTATTGAATGGGTTTTCTCTTTATCTTTTCAGACATTTTATTTTTTAATTTTAATTTTATTAATTATTAGATGATTATGATATTCATTTCCTGCAAAACACATAACATTTAATCTGAATTAAAAGCATCTTAACAGTTTAAATATTTTGTTTCTGTATCATAAACTAATTATTTGAATTAGAGCTTCACATTTAATTATACATGTTTAGTTTTATTAGAATAACAATTAACACTCAGCTTAATTATATTTTACAAAATTAAGATTTTTTTTGGAAAATTATGAGGTTTATAGCTTAAAATCTATTCATATATTATCTAATTTATCTTATAATTTGAAACTATTTTGAACTTCTTGGTGAATTTTGTCTTGTATATGTATTTGTAGTAATGCTAAGACTAATTACATATTACTGAAATAAATATGATATGCAGTGTCTTGTTGGTAAACTCATTTTAGTGGCTGCATAAATTACAGTTATATATGGCCTTGAATTCTAAATATAAAGGCCTAGTCAGTATTTTGTTAACATGTTTCCTTTTACTTGAATAATCTCTAGTCTTCTTGTTTAATCTTGTTAAGTTAGAATATTTGTGAAATGTTTTAGTTAATGTATGTAGCCCAGTGGCAGAAACACTGCGACACATCGATATAGTCACAGACACAGAAAAACGGCTTGCAGACAGTTTTTGTCTACACTAATAAAATAAGTAATCTGCAACTTTCGGACACTCTTTGTCTGTACTGATAAAAAAAAAATGCCCGCAGCTTTTGGATAGTCTTTGTCTGTAGTTATAAAAAATTGTCTACAATTTACGGACATTTTTCGCCCGCGACAATGCACTACTGATGTATGACGTCTTAGACGCTCTCTGCTAGGAACTCTAGACCCCCTATAGGTGCCTTGGTAGGAACATACAAAACAGTGTTTAACAACGGCAACCTAGGGAGCCTAGATCTCCCTTGATAGGCAGCATTATGCAAGTATTCTTTTCTCCTGTTACATGTTATTGAAATTCTACAGGAACATAGAAAAGTTCTAATTTCATTTAAAACTGCTCCGAAACTTCTCCTTCACTTCAAAATTGACTTGTAAAAATTTCTGTATCAAAACTAAAACTAATACTTTAATTATTTATATTGTGTTGTGTCAAACATTGCTATAAAATATTTAATTGAATGAGTTCAACTTATTATTTTATAATTATTTATACTATATTGTTCTTTAGCAAAACTCTATTTGTGTATTGTTGCACAAGATCACCACTGTTGTTAAGCCCACAACCCCCCTTCTCCCCCAAGATTGCCGCTATCGGCTTTCAGACTTTTTTTGAGTGTAAGCTATTTTCATCCCTGATTACACACAAATTTCGCAAACAGAATATGAAATTTTAAAAGCTTGTCGCAGACATCTAAAAAACTTTCTGCCACTGGGGTATGCAGTTTCATTCAATAAACTAATTTAAACAAATCTTGTACCTCACATTATCTGCAACTGATATAGATGCAACTGTTAAATAATTACTGCTGGATACTTTAAAGGGATTTCTTCACTTAAAAAAGCAAAGATTTTTTTTAGCTTTCAAATGTATATAATGTACGTATAAATAAAGATGATCGTAGTAGTTCAAAACTAATCACCACACAAATTATCTTTTGAAAAGAAAAATTTACAATTTTAAAAGATTACTATTTTTGTTTTTGCATTTTTTATTTTATTTTTCATTGTGTTATGAAGTCTATGACACATATCTACATTCTACATTAGGCTCTTTAATTTGCTATGTAAAACTTTCTCCTAAAATAACAATAATAATAATAATAAACGTGAATTAAATTTACCGAAATGAATATTAACATTTTACATAAAAACTTTGTAAAGTATTGGAAATTTATAAATAAAATAAAATTTATTTTATTACATAAATGAATAAGGCAATTTGCTACACACAGAATGGTAACTGGTCTAGAAAAGTCAGGGAATTTAAATGAATCTGGAATGGTCAGAGAATTTTGACAAGCTTTGTGGAAATAAGCCAAATTTGAAAGCTTGTTATTGTACTATATTGCTAAATTGTTTGCTAATGTTGTGAAATTTTTTTGGGGGAAAATGAACTGCATAAGTCAAACAATAGATGAAATATAGTCAGGGAATTTGGAAAAAGTTTTAATGTTAGCCCCACTCTACGCACAAAATACTGCAAAATCATTTAAGTGATAAAGTAATACTTTGAATTTTAAAAACATGTTTCCCATAGGCCAAAAAAAAAAAAAAAAAAAGAGTTATAGAGTTCTATATTCTGATACAACAGTGGAATTAACAGAAAAAATATACTTAGTTCTTCATTGCCATACATGGCAGTGATATCCGATATTGAGATAGAAACAGTTTTTATTTATAATTCACATATACAATATTTGTATTTTTTAAAACATGTTAATATAATAAAAATATACTTTTAGACTGTATTTAGAATTAGTTTGTTTTTCTGTCTAATAGAAGATTTGAATGAATAAATTAGTTAGTTATCTATACTAATAATACAATTGTCTTTTTAGTTGACATATAATGAAGAAGTTGATCACTATAGTAAAAGTATTTAAAAAAATAAATAAATAAAGTGATGGTATTAAAATTGGAAACTACCTTTTAAATCTCTGCATTGTTTTATTAATATTCTCCATTACTTCTGTAACTCTGAATAAGATGCTGATATTTATTTTCATTAAAAAAAAAGCTGTATTTATATTGTATTAGATTTCCTTTAAGTGGTAAATTTATAAACACTCTTTATTCTTAATATCAACAAAATAGAAATTATCCATGGAACATAAATTTTCCCTTTATAATAACCTGGCATTAGCTTAAACCAAATGTTAATGTTAGTGACAAATCTCAAGTAAAGATATGCACAAATAAAAATTTATTAAAGCACTTTTCTTTTCTTGTTTGTAAAAACAAATACTAAATAAAGTTATTATAATTTCAAAATTTTTATTATATATATTTGATTATTTCAATTTCTTTTTTCAGTTATAAAAAAAAATATGTACAGAAATATATATAATATAGCAGTAAATATAATAGTGGAAAAATTTTCATATTGTAAAAGTTTGTAAGTATTTATTTTTTCAGTTAAAACACTTCACAGACTTTTTAGTCCTTGTAATAAAACACAATTTAGATCTATAGCATGTTTTATTTGACATAGATGCATTAGTTTTCAAACCTTAAAAAATGTTTCTTCATATGAAAACATTGGTACTTTTTCTTTCAGATAATTTTACAATGAATTACTTCTGTTGGTATTTCCTGCATAGAATGTGTACTTATATGCTATTCTTAACAAGGGAAATAAATATATGGTGGAAAACACCTCAGTGAAATATTTATTGGTTTGTGATCTTTAAAAAAAAGTATTGGATTGGAAGAATTATAATCTCAGCAGTTTATATTGTATCTGCAATTAAAGTTAATTTTAATGGGCTCTTCCCACCTGATGTCAGAGGTCACATGATAGAGGAAAAACAAATAGCAGACAAAGTCTTGTTTATCTATAGCGATTACTGAAATAACATATTTTCTATTCTTATTTTGGATCAATCGTATTTAATCTGTGTTATTTTTTTATAAATCATCATTTTTAATCCATTTTATATCATTATTCAACATCTTTTGTTTGCTGTATACATTTACAATCATCATTTAGTTTATATTTGTTATTGATGTTCATGAAGAACATGTTAAATACTCTGATTTTTGGTACTTAAATCAGTGACAGTGCAATATCGTAGTGCGTAAATCCATTTAGACCAGTAACTAAGTTAATTAACTTGTTGTAACACCTTTATGCAATTAAATTAAATGAAAACATTTTAAATTTTCAAATTATAATCCATAAACATTCCACAAGAAGAAGCTATTATTTATTGCTAGATCAATTAATGTAACAGTTAAACTAGAACATACGAAAATCGATTCTTACAGTTGAAAATAAACAAACACATAAAGTGTTTTGAAAAAATTATTAAATTTACAAATACAACTATTCTACTGTTTACAAATGCAAAATATAACTTTTATTTTATTTTATAGTAAATATTAACATTTTTGTTAAGAAGAATATTTAATTGAATTCGATTATTCGTTTTCCTCTATCATATGATTGAGCAGACGAAACTAGGAAGAGTCCATACAGTCATATAATTATCATCCACATTTAACATTCCCACAAATTAATCCTTACCCAATCCCACTGGTAAATCATTATTATTTTTTGCCTAGAGTTCTAATGGTTGTAGTTTAACAAATGCAGACACATCTGTTTAAAGACTTTGATAATGAAAATTCTTTTCATGAAAATCATTTTCAGGTTTTCAAACAAACAAGAGTCAACTGGAGAGGTATCTAAAGAACGTGGTAGATATGAAATCATGTCCTTACCAAGTTTCGTTAATTTCTGCCAGATCATCTTTAGCCCAAGCGCTTTCGCATCCATCTTCCAAGAGCTGGTCAGGAGAATGTTGTTGACATTCTCCTTGAACAGCTCTAGTCAATTTCTGAAGTTATTTATCATATGAGCTACAGTCGCTATTTTATCAGTCATCAGCTAGCTGTTGGTATGTAGAATATTTTCGAGAGTGAAAATGAGTTTCTCAAAATTTGACAGAATTCTTCCTATCAACCCAGCACTATTTATACATTACTAAATTTTTATCTTCAGAATAATTCTATCTATCTTTCTAAATATCCGTGACCAAAATTCTTCTTTTACCAACCCAGCACTATTTATGCATTACTAAATTTTATCTTCAGAATAATTCTATCTATCTTTCTAAATATCCGTGACCAAAATTCTTCTTTTACCAACCCAGCACTATTTATACATTACTAAATTTTATCTTCAGAATAATTCTATCTATCTTTCTAAATATCCGTGACCAAAATTCTTCATTTACCAACCCAGCACTATTTATACATTACTAAATTTTATCTTCAGAATAATTCTATCTATCTTTCTAAATATCCGTGACCAAAATTCTTCTTTTACCAACCCAGCACTATTTATACATTACTAAATTTTATCTTCAGAATAATTCTATCTATCTTTCTAAATATCCGTGACCAAAATTCTTCTTTTACCAACCCAGCACTATTTATACATTACTAAATTTTATCTTCAGAATAATTCTATCTATCTTTCTAAATATCCGTGACCAAAATTCTTCATTTACCAACCCAGCACTATTTATACATTACTAAATTTTATCTCCAGAATAATTCTATCTATCTTTCTAAATATCCGTGACCAAAATTCTTCTTTTACCAACCCAGCACTATACTTCTCTATCTATAATTCATGCCCTGTCTTCAACTACCAGTTTCGTATGTAGCATGTTTTTTCAAGGGTAAAAATGAATTTCTGAAATTTTTTGGCAGAGATCTCTCTAACCAACCCAGCACTGTACTTTTCTATCTCCTACTTTCAGGTAATACTTCAGTATGTAGCATGTTATCAAGAGTTAAAATGAGTTTCAGAAAATTTTATGGTGTAACTCATTCTATCAACCCAGCACTGTATTTTATTTTAACATTGACAGTAAATTGTTGCATCTTTAAAATAAATTATATGCTGCCTGAGAGATAAGTAAAGAAAAGGAAGAGTTGAACTTTATTTTAATAAAGGGATTTATTACAATATTTAATTATAAAATTCATAATTATTATAATGGCAATATTATAATTATAATAGCAACACGGGGCTTACTGTCAGTGTTAAATCAAAAGGTATTTATTTATTCTAAATAACTCATTTATAATACTCATATCATAAAATTCTGATTTTGGTCTCATGCACTTATAATTAGTTATATATGTAGTGGCACATTTTATCTGAAGTCATGCCGCATGAGTAAGTTTTTTTTAGTTTAGTCTTGAAAACTTTGTGATAGAAATTATATAAATTTTATAAAATCATAAGTAAATTTTGCACAGGTATTTAAAAATGTACATGAATTATCACTCACTTATATCCTTTCCGTTTAAGGGTGTTGGCGATAAAAGTAAGAGTTTCAGGACTCCTCGAAAACCACCAGAACATAAACCATTGGTAAAAATGGCTTCACTTCCACCAAACTTCGTATTTCCATTTAATTGTGCTGATGATAAAGGTATGATATTTAATTATATGATTTTATGTATTTTCTGCTTTTAAAAATATTTTATAGTTATTTCTGGTCTTATATTGTTTTTCTGATAAATGGCAAATTCAATAACACAATCTGATCATTTAAGAAAAATATCTGAGGATGTATTCAAAATTTTGTAGACAGTGTATGTCACAAGCCACTGGACTCAATTCAATATAAATTTATATTTGTTTAGGCCTTGACTTAAGTTGGTGCTGATCTGCATTTTAGTGCATATCACTTAACAGGTGGCACTGTTATGCCTTTTTTTAAAAATATGGCAGCATAGGGCAAAATTTTGTATAAATGTTTGCAATGAGAAATGTTGGGAAATTATTAAAAAATATTTATTATAATAATATTGAACCAACATGTTGGAACATTGACTCCCTCTCCCTGGTGTGTGCAAAATTTCAATGTTTTTCAAAGTAACACATCAATGCCTTTAAAACTAAGGATTAAAATAAGACATAGGTATCAGATAATGTGAAACAAATTTATTATTATTAATTAAAATAAATAAATAAGTAAATAAATAAAAACATGCATTTTCTAAGCTATTACTTGCTGGGCACAAAACTGACTTTTTTTTTTTTTTTTTTTTTTTTGATATTTAGTGTTATATTTTTTTGATATAAAAATAATCTGTGCTGATAAATAATTTTGATAATTATGTGCACTATGATTATTTCTACAAGATAATGTAGAAGAAAGTTTTCTAATGGTTACAAAACATTATTATTTTTCTATTATTATTATTTATTTATTTTATTTTATTTTTACTCTATTTCCAAGTACTAATTAATATATAGTAAAAGAAAATATGGGCAAAAGCTTTAACTGTAAATATTATTTTCTGTAAATATTATACATTATATACACTTCTAATTCTATTTGGGGTGTGCAAGCATGCTGCTTGGCAACTGCTAAAAAAATTCGTTTGGCCCCTAATCGTTCTTCTTTTTCTATAGGAAATAATTTAAAACTACATTTTTAAGGGCAACATTGATTTTTGAAAATGTTCTTTATGTGTTTCATAAACTAATTTTAAGTAATATTACGTGTATTTAAAAAAAAAAAAAGGGAAAGGTTTTTATTTTATCTTAGAAAGTAAGTGCATTAACTGGTATCTAATAGTTTCAAGTAATGCATTGCAAATGAAAAGTATACTTCAAATTATTCTGTAATACTTTTTGTTCCAATATGACTTTAAAGTCCCATTACATTGAAAAGCATATAAAATCCAAATTATGGGAAGAATACAAAATTTTCAATCTCTATGTACCAGTGGCACACCTAAGTACAGCCCCATTAAATTCTTATTAATTACTATTATGCAATATGCAAATATTCTATTCTATTTATTTATTTATTTATTTCATATCCTCAAAAATTTATTTTACTAAATAATAATAGAAAAAAATTAAAAATTGATATGCATTTTTTGTTTCTTTCATAATTTGAGACTTAAGAATTAACAAGGAAGAATTCTCTTTCATTTATTTTTAAATGTGTATATTACAGTCTTTCATCAAAATAATAATTTAATCATCACAAAGTAATATAAATAAAAAATCAAAATATTTAGTTATATTATTTATGTAAATTTTGTTATAATAGTTATATTATTTACCATAATAATTTTTTTCTTGAAAGAATCAGTGAAGTACAGTTAAACCTCGTTAATCTGAATCTCAAGGGGGATAAAAAAATTGTTCATGTTATCAGTAGTTCATGCTATCAGTAAGTAATCTTCATTTTCACGGGGATCGTGGAAACAGTTCATGTTAAAAGTAGTTCATGTTAACAGCATTCACGTTAACAAGGTTTGACTGTATTAAGAATATGTTGTTAGAATGGAAATATTGCAAAATTTTTTATTCTTCAGGAATAGTTCTATTTCCAGCCTAATATCTTCTTGTGCACTTTTATCCTAATTTTAATTTAGTATTTAATGTTGATGTTATGTTTAATTCCTGAAAGTATAGAAATATAAAGTTACACAATATTTTAACTATATCTACTTTTGAAAAATAATTTTTATTCTAATTTGTTGTGTTTTTATTAAACATCTTAGACATTTTTATTGGAGTACAAAATTAAGTGTGAAGCTCAAAGCTTTGAATACAACTGACCCAAGAGTGAGACACTCTTTTTATAGTTTTAGCAGAAGTTAGGCACAAGAAAGCTTAGTTCATTCTGTATAGGCCTAGCTAATATTATGCCAAACTGAGGTTGGGCTTCTAGATTTTGAAAAAACCTAATCTACCATTTTCTGCCAAATTTAGTTATCAAGTTAAGACTCACCTCTGTCAAAGCCAAATAACTACTGTTATTTTTATTTGTGTCTTTATATGTATTTTTACTTCAAAATCTATTTTAATAAATGAAAGATTCACTATCTTTCACAATAATAAAATCAAACTAATTATTTAAACTTAATAAAAACGAAGCATCTTTAATCTATTAAAATACTTTAAACCTTACTGTAAGGTTTAAAGTATTTTATTTCAAAATAATTATTTTTGATATTTATTTAAAATACAATATTTTGAATAGGATATAATTTTTATCATTTTTTGTATGGGTTTACTATAATTACTATAATTATCATTAGTTTAAATATATTGTATTTACTGACAATAATAATACTACCTTATTTTCCTGTGTATATCCCTAAGTTCTGCTAAATCAGTTTCACACTGGAAATTTTGAGAAACAAAACTACTTTTAAACAAGATTTTTGTTCTTCTACAAATATACCTTTGTTTGAAGATTAAACTTTCTGGTGTAAAACGGATTTAGCCGACCTGCGAATTATATGCAGCAAAATACAGTATTTGAAATTTATTTTAAAACATTAGGTTGTCAAGGATGAAACTTGTAGAAAAAAGACAAAGTTAATTGATAACATATAAATAATAAGGAATTATTTTAAAACACAAATAAACTACTACGTCAGAAATGCCAAAAGAAAAATATTTCCGATGCATACAGCTGTTTCGGTAGCCTTAAGCGTACTGTCTTCAGTGCATAAATTACAACTTCTTTATGCTCTGAAGACAGTACGCTTAAGGCTACCGAAACAGCTGTATGCATCGGAAATATTTTTCTTTTGGCGTTTCTGGCGTAGTAGTTTATTCGTGTTTTAATATTCCAACGCCAAGTCTCCTGTTATTATAAGGAATTATTTTATTCATCAAAATATTCACCCATAATGTCTATACACTTTTGTCATTTAAGCAGCAGGTTATTTAGGCCAGTGGTATAAAACCCTGACTGACAAGAGTCAGTGAATTCTTGGAAGGCCACTTTTACAGTTTATTCGAAATTCAATTGTTTTCCTATCAAAACAATATCCAAATTGCAAAAGAAGTGGTTGTCAGTGAAGGCTAAGACTAGGTTTGCCAGAGTATGGAGGCTGATGAAGAACTTTCAATTCCAATTCTTGTAGTTTTACCACAGTCATTTGCACAGTGTGTGGTCTAGCGTCATCATACTATAAAATAGGAGTCAATCTGTTGACCAATCTAGGCTGTTTTTCTTAAAGTTTTTGCATTATTTTGTCCAGTTGATTACAATATATTTCTGCTATGATCGATGAACCAGGTTTCATGAAATCATAGTGGATCAGAACTGTGCTAGACCATCAAACACTCACTATCAACTTCTTTTGATGAATATAATATTATGCTTTGGAGTGTGTTTTGGTGATTTATCTTTGTCCAACGACTGTACTATTGGCGTATTGGATCCATTTCTCCTTGCAAGTGACAATTTGATTCAAATAATGGATCAGATTTGTGACAAGAAGGCAAAAATAAGCAAGCTTCCAAACACTTTTGTTTCTGTTTTTCATCCAGTTCATGTGGAACCTACTTATGCAACTTTTTCATTTTATGGTTTGATCTAAATCAGATATTACATTTTTAATAAGACCAAACTTCAACGATAACTTATAGGCACTCCGAGAAGGATTAGTATCAACAGTGACCTTAAGTTCATTATTATTGACCTTTGATTCTGGGTGACTGTGGGGTGAAATTGTGAACTCAAAGTAACCTGTATGAAATTCGGAGAACCAATTTGTTACTGTGTGCTGTCTAGTAACACTAGAGCCAAATAAACTATTAATGTTTATACGATCTGCAGTGCCATAGTTCCACGTAAAAACTCGTATTTCATAATAGTGTAAATTTCTCAAAATTCCATCTTCAACAAAATGAATTAAAAAAAAAAAATTGGTTTTAATACTTTTTAGAGCTTACAATGATTTCTTTAAATAGATGAGATGTGTGATTTTCCAACAAAAAAAAGCAGTATAGTAAAATATTAAGCCAATGTCAAATAATAATCTGTTAATTGTAGCAATATTATTAACTGCAAGTTTCATTCTTGATAACCTCATATATTAAGCTTTCACTCAAAATTCTTTTATAGCTATGATTCAGAATGGTATAGTTTAATTAAAAATTTTTTTTTTTTTTAATAAACTTAGTAATTAATATTTTTGTCATAATACTATGTTTTTATACAGCGAAATACGTTTAACACGAAAACACTTTACATGAAAAATCGGTTAACATGAAATGATGTAGCGGTCCAGACAGTATACTATGCTATTTAATACATTTTTTTTTCTTTCTTTTAACACAAAACAAAAATCGTTTAGCACGAAAAAAAATTCGCTGTCCATCTTCAGTGGCATGTTTTCTACAACGGAGATGCCATCATTTTAATTTATTCCGAAGCATTTTTAGAACCGCCTTTATTTCGATACCATTTTTTTCTTAAGAGTAATTTTTTCTTATTTCATCGTAGTTACATGTTGAAGGGAAATAGTCTATAAATAAAGTGTACAAATTAAAGGCGGGGCTAAAAGTGCTCCAGAATAAATTAAAATGTTGGCAACTATGCTACAATATGTTGTCGCCGATGATCACGTGTTTACATCACAGACAATGAGATTTTAGACATGGTTTATCATTAAAATGATTCCACTTATGTAAATTTTGATAGCGAATCTGATATTTGAATCAACGGTGCAGTTCTTCTCCCCTGTGCTTCAGAAATGAAGAAAATAATGAGTATCTACAATTATTTAGACGCGCATTCGAATGCAGAGATAATAAATCAATGTATGACCTCTATCAATTTTTGAACAATATGGTGCTGAAAATGACAGTAAAAATATCTGATTTCCAAAAAACAATAATATTTGTACTTGATTTTTATCTTAAAGGATGCAAGTTAGTAGTAGTTTTACAGTAAATGGAAATAATAATTGACGACATGAAAAATATTGACCAGTTTTACACTTTTTTTACGAATCTTTTTACACGAAATTCTTTTAACACGAAAAAATATTTTGGTCCCCTCATTTTCGTGTTAAACGTTTTTTACTGTATATATATATATATATATTATAAAATTGTAATAATTAATAAAAAATTAGTAGTGTTTAATATACCGAATTTTTATTTATTTATTTTTTTCTAAATTTCAATTTCTAAGTCATTGGGCAATCTTATGAAAGGAGGAAAAAAATGTAAAATTGTTTTTACAGCATGTTATTTACAGTGTACTAAAATAATAATTACTTTAGCGTTGATAAACCTCATGACTATCATATGTGATCTACATACTTAAAAAACAAGCTAAGCATTTATAATTATGCACTTCTGAGTTATAAGTGTTGCTTATTTATTTATTTATTTTTAAATAAATGTTCTTGTTTTTACAAATGCATCACTGCTGTCTTTTTTTTTTTTTCAAAAATTCGTATTGAGTACTATGTAAGTTGTTAAAATTTTATTTTGTTTTAGACTATCATCAAGCATCTCCAAACCTCCAAAGTGCAAGAATTACTACAGACTGTGTCTTCAGCGATAATAGCGACATACCAAGTATACCAAATTTTCTTCCTACATCTACTCAGATATCAACGCCTTCATCTGCTCCTAACGTAAATATCCGACAAGCCTCTCCTGATGAATCGGAGAGTAAAGTATCTGTAGCAAATTTAAGTCCAGTTCCCTTACGTTCGTCATTCGGTTCTACACTGAATGTACCAAGTTCTGCACTCACCCATCAGCAATCCTCTTCCACATCTCTCAAATACGAAATAGATGTAAACGAGAATAAGAAAGAAGATGCATCTGTAATAGAGTCTTGTAATTCTCAAAATCTCCCGGCAGATGACTGGGCTTGTGTATTCCAGTCAATGAATACAGATCCTTATAAAGTTCAGTTTTTGCCTGTGCTACATAATGATGTGTCAGGTAGTGCAAATCTATGTGACAATAAACTATTAGATTCTTTAGGGACAAATAGGAGTAGGAGTATATCAAATTCTAATCTTCCAACAAAAACTTCTAATCAGTCGGACGACTGTGATTCAGGTTGTGCTTCGATAGATCGTAATATTTCTAGTGACCAAAATACTGGTGATAATAGTCTAAGAACAGCCCACAAATTTCAAAGCAATAGCGCTGAGGTATCACTCTCATCACCTTCATTATTAGGGACTGAAAATATCCAAGGAGATAAAGCACCTTTAATTGTTCGAAGACTTAGAAAAAAACTCACAAATTTAGGTGGTGAATCATCTCTCAGTTCTCAGTCAGATGTTCCAGAGGAGAACAAAGATAAAAACTTTGTGCCAGACTCTGCATCATTAGATTGTTAGCACTCATTTTATTGTTGAACTTTTTAGTTTTTGCACACTCAAGTTGCCCACTTCAAGTGTAAAAAAAAAGAAAGAATCGATATATATTTATGCAACGAGGGTTATCAAATACTAAATTGATGAGTTTATTGTGAACGTTAAGTTTAAATGTCTCTTTTTATTTTCTGTTGTTTGTTACTGTAAATATGCCAGTTTTTCTTTTTTTAATTTATTTATTGTTTTACTTTATATGTTTATTCTATAGAAATGTTTTTAATGTTAGTCTTTTTAACATTATTTAAAATGTATTATTGTGTCTGTAATAACGATCATTTTGATAATGGTTTTTTTATTTGTCCTTTTTATTATTTAGAAATCATCAGTTATTGTGTTTAGTATTTTTAATGTTTTAAACTGGAAAATTTCAGTTTTAATATAAAAGTTGTGAGTTGCCATATGTTAGGCAGAGATAAGTTTAGAGTTGGAAAACGCTGGCTAAGAAACCAGATGCATATTTTGAAACTATAAAATTTTCTTTCTCTATTTCAACATTATGGAGTGAGGTTATATATAATTTTGATTGTTGGGGTTTGTTTGGTATCTCTTGGCGACAGGCTATTTCATTTTAAATATATGTGTCTTGATTGCAGGCTCCTGATTATTACATCGTTTAATTAATGTATGTTAATGTCGTAAACATGCTCAAATGTAATAACAATTATTCATCGAACAGAAAAATTATGTTAAATCATAACATAAATGTTTTAGTGATTTTATTTTATTTGAAAGTTTCAATATCCTTGATCATTCATAGAATAAGTGGTGCTAATATTAAACAATTTTTTTTTTTTTTCTTAACACTTAGATGGCTTTTAGTAAAGCTGAATATTTTTTTAACTCGCAGCCTATAGTATTTTACTACAATCTTCAGATTATTTCTTTTGTCTCCTCAGTGTATATGTATAGAATATTTGTTTCATAATTAAGTATTTTTATATATAGCAATCATTTCATCGGAAACAAAAGAATTGAATAGTTCAGCAGCTCATTTATATTTGCTGATAACTTGCAAAGAATATTAGAGAGAATAGTGAAAAACGAGATTTTTTTTTTGCTTAATGCACTTTTCTCCTTGTTTAGTTTTATTGGCGATTTCTCCTTTAATTTAATGATTCTGTTGAATACTGATGAATTTACAAATAGGAATTGTTAGTCAATGAAAAGAGAAAATGAGTTATTTGTTAAATGACATCCAGTGGGTTAAAAATTAATTTTTTTTTTTTTCTTTTTTCTCTTTTGCTTATTATGGTATTAAAAATTATAGATATATTTCAGATATTGCTTTTTTTTTTTTTTTCAAATATTGTTTACCCAAAGTACATTTTTTTTTTTTTTTTTGTCTATGAAGCTTATTTGAATCTATCTATTAATAAGCTTTCAAAAAAGTGTATCAATTTTTAAGATTTTTTGTCAATAAATTTTAATACTTAAGAAATAGAGGACATGGAATTCTGAGGAAATTTTATTTTGTAAAATAAAAATTCTTATTGTAATTGGGATTAAATATATATATATATATATGTATATATATATGATAAATAATAATAATATTAACAACAGAGCAAGATAGCAAAATAAACATCATGTATTTTCACTTATAAATAAATAGTTATGGGTGTTATTTGATTTTGATTGAGAAGTGTTAGACCTTGGGAAAAGTTATTGTACTGTGTAAAAAAGAGAGCAATGGTGTAAATTAGATGGTTAATAAGTGACTTTATTAAATAAAATATAAATAATTAAAGCTAGGTATTTTTAACAACTTCATTCACAAATTGATTTTTATAAAGTTTCGTGATTTATATGACAACTAATCGATCATATTCTAATTTACTCTAACTCAGAATGTATCCTAGAAAAATAAATAAATAAAAACATAAATAAATGTTGTTAGTTTATGTAAGAAATCGTGAAAAACTATGCATATTTTTGTGCGTAAAAAATATGAGTATATGAAAAATAATATCAGAACTACAGTTTGTTATAATTACTCATGACAGATTGCTTCAAAATGTAAAAATGAAAGTTGTATGTGTCTGATTCCCAAGAACTGGATTGGTGCCATATGTGAGATAAGAGGACTTGTTTTTAAGGGTTGTGAGCCTTGTGATAGAAAAGTGTTTGACCTTGGGAAAAATTATTGTACTAGGTGAAAAGAGAGCAATGGTGTGAATTAGATGGTTAATAGGTGACTTTATTAAATAAATTAAAATAAAAAGTAATTAAAGCTAGGTATTTTTAACAACTTCATTCACAAATCGACTTTTATAAAGTTTCATAATTTATATGACAACTAATCGATCATATTCTAATTTACTCTAACTCAGAATATATCCTAGAAAAATAAATAAATAAAAACATAAATAAATATTGTTAGTTTATGTAAGAAATCGTGAAAAACTATGCATATTAAAAAATAAGAATATATGAAAAATAATATTCAAACTACAGTTTATTATAATTACTCATCACTGATTGTTTCAAATTGTAAAAATAAAAGTTGTATGTGTCTAATTCCCAAGAACTGGATTGGTGCCATATGTGAGATAAGAGGACTTATTTTTTATTGTTGTGAAATTCACTCTATTTGGCCTTGTGGGATACTTTTCTTCAAGGTTTTGCCAAAGGTGCATTATATGAATCCCTGTTATGTCCTCAGCTACCCAGATTGTGACATGTAGGTCAATTACTCGAGGCTGACTGATTAATGTGGGAAAAGAACCCATAACGTGATACATACTATAAAAGGTTTTCAAATTGAATATTTGTAGAGGAAAACACATTAAGATTATTTAAAATTAAGTAAAAGGTAAAATTTAAAATACATTAAGGTTATTTTGTCATTTCATGTGTAATTCGTTACTGATAAATCAAAAGTAGGTAAAAACAAACATTTAAAACCCTGGAACGATTTTCCCCGTGTCTTCTACACTTCATGAGCTTTTAAGGGACCATTTATATGAATTGGTGCTTTTTGATAAAAAGAACAACGGTTGGAGGTTCTGAAAAAAAAATCTTGAAAATTGGCATTTTTTTTTTTTCTTTTTTTCTTTTGTGTCTTTTACTTAAATCTTTGTTAAAATCGTAGCCAAATTTTTTAACTATTAAGAAAATAAAATGAATTAAGGTGGAGAAATAGGACCAAACATTACTTTTTTTCTAATCTTGTTAACTGGTTACCAGATCTAAAATTTATGCAAAAAATGTAAATGTCCTTCTTGAAAATATGAAGATTCGAAGAGCTGCAAATATTTAGCGGTGCTAAATTCTTACGTATAATTATTAATGCATAAAATATGAATACATATTTAAATTTTGTGTTTAATAATTTTAATTATTTAACATATTGATTGTTAAGTGACTAAAAATAACCGAAAACTTGAATAACAATGATGACAACAACAAATATTATGATAAAACAATGGCAGATTTTATCGTTTTATTGTTAAAAACTGAGTATTAAAAACAATTGCTGATGATTTCTAAGTTTCATTTAAAAAAAGTTTTCTTTTAAATGAAATTTACAAAATAAAAAAAAATAAAAAAAACAGTGTCTTTGGGGATGTGCCTCTCAGATTATTTATGGACATTTTGAAATTAAAGATCTGTGATAAATATATCAAATTAATTATGTTGGTTTAATTTCAAATTTTAATGTGAATTATTTTGAGGATATGTCTTTGTTGTGCCAAAAGTATGTCTATTTTAATGTTTCATTTATGCTAAAACATATTTTAATGCAGAAGTAAACAGGCTTTCCATAGCATCTAGGTATATATATGTATATCTATTCTGGGCTAGATTATGGCACGGGCACGCGGGGCACTGGCCTAGGGCCTCTAAATTTAGAGGGCCTCATTTCTAAAAATTGAGAAATAATAGTAAAAAATTTTTCATTATATATCTATTAAAAACAAAAATTGATTAATTTTTTCTTTCTATATTTTATTAGAGACCTTAAACAATTATTAAATTTTATAACTAATTTCCTAAACATTGGCTGATCAATGGGCTTCAGTTTTTCATTTGTCTTAAACATAAAACTAATGATTTTGTTATAGGTTGCTAAAAAATGAGGAAATATAAGGTATCATTAAAGGAAAAATTAAAAAAAAAAATGCACTATTTTTATTTATTTATTTTTGTTTTTGAGAAGGGGTCCTTTTGGCGAGCTCTTTAGTTCAAGGTAAGGGGGCCTCCAAATAGCATCAGTGCCCCGAGTCTCCAAAAAGCATAGTCGGGCCCTTATCTATTGGTGGACGACTTGATGTAAAACAGCCCTTAATGTAATTATTACTTCAGATTGTTTAAAAAGATTTTATTGGTTGTTATAGAGTACTTATTACTTATATGGTGCTGACATAAAGGATTAGAGTATATTTTTTATCAGGTGTTGACTGAATTTTTAGTCTTGATTTTATTTTAATATTAATGCATGTAAAATATCCTAGACTACTAACTTTTCCTTTTATCAAATAAGAAAGATTAATTTAACATTGGTGTCGTAAAAATATAATTTTGTCTATTCAGTTATCTATGTAGCATTTGATATTTTAAAAATTCAGTGTACTTTTTTTTTTAGTGTTGTTATTAATGTAATTGCTGTTTTGATAAATGATATGTAATTATAAAAATATTTTCACAGTTACCATTGATTTAAATTTTTAAAAATATTTGAAAAAGTAATAAAGTTATTGTTTTTAGATCTTACTTTAATCAAATTATTGTGTTGATAATTTTATTATGAAGTTTTTAAATTGGATAAAATTTCTAATATATAAAATTGAAATCTTATCTTAAAATTCTAATTAAACAGACAATATCTTAAATAATAATAATTGATAATAACAGGAGACTTGGCGTTAGAATATTAAAACCCAAAAAAACTACTACGTCAGAAATGGCAAAAGAAAAATACTTGCGATGCATACAGCTGTTTCGGCAGCCTTAAGCGTACCATCTTCAGTGCAAAAAGAAGTATCGAAAGAAGTAAGCGTACTGTCTTCTTTTTGCACTGAAGACTGTACGCTTAAGGCTACCGAAACCGCTCTATGCATTGCAAACATTTTTCTTTTGGCGTTTCTGACGTAGTAGTTTTTTCAGGTTTTAATAATAATTGGCAGATATTTTTGTATATCTGAATAATTTTATCGAATATGTTATGTATATTTCTTTTAAAATAATAATAATAATAACTACTTTTACTTAATTTTGTTTTATTTTGCTAGTAGCTAATTAATAAGTAATAAACTATTTAAATTTTAACATTTTTTTTTTTTTTTTTTTTTATAAAAAATATATAATGAAAAACTATATTATAATGAAAAAACAATTATAATAGAAAAATAGTTGACTAAAAATCATTTGTGCCTTTTAGAGAAAATATATATATAATAAATAAAATTTAGATATTTTTAATTTGTTGTTTATTTGATATGTATTCTAATCTGATTCTATATGTACAATATATCTAATTCTATATTTATTTGTTTTCTAAAGTTGTATAAAATGAGAAAATATTAGAAGAAAAACATCTAAAATATTCACATTTCTGTTGAATATATGTCAAGTTTAAATTTGAATCCTTATACCATTTGATTGAAGCATTTACAGAAAAAATAAATTATTAATAAAAATAAATAAATGAGTTTGTACTTTCGAGTGATTTGTTATAATTTTATATTTGGGATAAATTTTAATTATAAAAAGTGCTTTGTAACATTTTTAATAGACTAAAAAATAATCTGAATGGTTTAATTAGAAATTTATTCATGAATTCATCAACGGTCAGGGTTTAAACTGCCATTAGTTTTTTTAGCATTTTGCTAAAAGGTATCATATTTTGCTAAAACAAGTCGGTCAGAATTTCGCTAAAAAGCTAAAACTGAATAACTGTATAAAATATCTCTATATAATAATTCAGAATTTTTTTTTTTTTTAATATTTGCAGGCATAAACTACGAAAGGACTGAAATTTTTGGGAATCCTTATTTATATAGTAATTTGGATTTATTTTAATTTTCAATGATTGAATTTAAATGCAAAAATATTTAAAAGTATGTTAGAATTCAGAATTTGCTTCATAGAAGCATTTTTAGCACTAGTATTTCACGATTACTTACCACTACACTTTACTTGATTTTTAAATTGCTTTTTTATTTTACACATATGATATGAATACCTCTTTTTCTATTGATAAAATCAAAGCATAGTTTCCCTGATTCATATTTTTAAAGTCACAAATATGGATGCTTGGTTAAAATCATCAATGAACAAAAGGAATAGAAAACAAAACTGAGGATAACAAAGCTAAGTAAAAGAAATCAATGGTATCCAAAGAATTAACTTTCAAAAAAGCTAAAATAGTGCTCGCCTATTTTTGCTAAAATGCTAAAGTAATTTTTTTGCCAGGTTAAACCCTGACCGTGAATATTCATTTTAAGTACATTGGAATGTAAAGGTTGATATATTTTTATTTACCAACTATGTGAAAAATACCAGAGCCGGGAATCGAACCCGGGCACCTCCGCTTAACGCACGGATTCTCTACCACTGAGCTATCCTGGTTGACAACCAGCTAGGCATTTTTCTTGGTGACTTCGCCAGTGTATATTACGTGAAAAATGTCTAGCTGGTTGTCAACCAGGGTAGCTCAGTGGTAGAGCATCCGTGCGTTAAGTGGAGGTGCCCGGGTTCGATTCCCGGCTCTGGTATTTTTCACATAGTTTGTAAATAAAAATATATCAACCTTTACACTCCAATGTACTTAAAATGTATATTTAATTATTTATTTTTAAGCATTGTTAATTGTACAGATTGTAGTTAATTTTGGAAATAATTATTGGATTATGATTTCAAAAGAAATTCATTTATGTATAAAAAATCACTTTGCATGTTAACTGACATAGATGTATTACATACAGACTTTAGAGAGTTTAGTTAAATTTAGGCTGCATGCTTATTCACTTTAATTATAAATGTGTCTTATAAGAGTATTGGATATTGTAAATAAAGTTATTTTTTGCTATATATGCATAGATTATTTTGTGACTAAGAAAAATGAGGAATAATAAATATATTTTGTTGTTATAAATTAAAATAATTATATTATTCACATTTGGCACATTATGAAATAAGTAATTTTTAGAATTAAATTATTAAAAGTAAATTACTATTAGAAAAACTAGGTATTTACTTGATAAATACATAAATAAATGTATTCCTGTTACGTTTTATTTAAATTTTTTTTCCTTGATGTAAAATCAGGAAAACCCTTATATTAAATCACTGCAATGTTTATATGAGATAATCTAGTCATTTGATATTTATTTATATTAAATAAATTTCATATATATATTGATTTGTTATCTAATTGGTAAGTTATATGCTACATGCTAAGCTATTTAAAGTTTAATTTTCATTAAGTATTTTCATGCTTTTTATTTTTGGGTCTTTAATTATCATCAAATCAAGTTTTGTCAATTAAATGTTATAATCGAGAATATATAAGCTTGTTATTATTAAAAGTTGAGAATATTATGTGATTGAGATGTTTTGCTATGGAGAAATGTAATCAACTCTTCTGCTGATTTTTAAAATCTATATTTATTCAAAATTGTGATGTTTTAGCATAAAATAATGTGAGTCTTAGCAAATGAAAATAAAAAAATAAAATAAATAAAACTTTTTAATCGCATTTATAAATGTTTGTAAAGAGTTTGTGTGTATATGTTGGAGAAAAAGATTTCAAAAATGAATCAATGTTTTAGCACTAGAAATAAGGTTCGTACAGTTTGTAACAGTAAACTGGAAATATTCAAAATTCTCATATCTAAGTGGGGAGGCATTATTTTCTTATAAAAGAAAATATACCATTAAATAAAACATAAGCTTAAGATTTATGTTAGTATGATAAAAACAGTTTTAAGTATTTAAACTTGTTTTTGATTTCTACTTAGAAAGAAAAAATAAATTATGCAATTTTGATTTTCAATTAAAATATTAATGTAACTGTGTATATATCTTAGTAATTTTTAAAATTCTTTTTGATGTATAAAATAGATTTCAATTGTATTTACAATTAAGAATTTCAATTAAAAATTGTGTTTTACAGTTCATTCAAATGTATTTACAATTAAGACAAACTTTATGATATAATAAAATAATGTGTAGTAATTTATTAAACTTGATTGCATGGTACAATATTTAAAAAAAATAATTGTAATAAATCCAGTATAATTGACTGATTAAAGTAAAAAATTGTGTTCTATTTTGAGCAATACCTGTTGATCAGTGTGCTGTATGTGTAACTCTCATGTATAAATTTGAATATTATACATATGTCTTTTCTCTATATTCAAAATATTGTTTCATATAAAAAGCAAAATACTTCATTAATAAAAATATACTTAATTAAAAAATACTTAATGCTTAACTAATAACTAATTAATACTTAATAACTTAATTAATACTATACTAAAAAATACTTAATTATAAACTTAACTACTGTTTACATTCATTATTACTAATTTTGTCGAAAAAAAAATATTGCTAATATTTAAAAAAAATTGAAAATAACAGAGTAGTGATTTTAACAAGAATATTATCTATTTTAGTTAAGAAAAAAATTGTTTAACAATTATTATTTATTTATTTATTTTTTCAGCAACTTATGAAATTTTAAGCAATTAAAATTTTTAAATAAAACTGACCTTTAGTTTTCAATTTTTTTTTTAATGGTTATAAAATTCTAATCAATTTTTATCAGTAATAATAAGTTATAAATGTCTAAAAATTTTTATAAGTTTATCTATCAAAAACTGTTATTGCTTTGCAAAAATCATTATCGTATTGTACTGCGAAAATGTGATATTAAAATAATTCTTAGAGTAAAATTAAAAATTACGTTCGGATATTTGATATAATTCGGATATTTGATATAATATTTAAAATATGTTATTGGCATCACTAAATTAAGTGAAAAGAAAAAAAAAGATGGTTTACTGAAGAAATTTTAAAATACCAATTTTTTCTTTTTTTCAATAAACTGTACGAACCAACTAGAAATCATCAGAAACTGTGAAACAATGTAGATAATATTAGTCGATGTATTTATTTATTATTATCTTAGGAGTGGGCAACTTTTTTAAAATTATAAAATGTTTAAATAACAAGAGCAAACTCTGTGACAGGAGTGTACAAATACTGATGCCAAAGAAAAAAAACAAGGCTTGTACAGCACTGGATATCGCTGATTTTTGCAGCCTTCGAGCTTTAATTCTTTTTTGTAATGGACTGGAAGGGCAGAAGAAAATTTCAGGAGTTCCTGCAAATATGCATCTGTTGCCTTGAGGTGGATAACAGACAGTATTTTGAAAAGACATATATAAAAGTATGCTTTTTATTTTGTTATTTACATTTATAAAATAAAAAGACTTTTTTATATTGACAAACATTCATGCTTGTGTACAGTTTCTAGCTTTCATGTACATTTTATCATAAAAGACAGGGATTCTTTGAGGGAATCTAGTATTTTTAATAAATGTTCATTTCTTAAGATGTCAATGCTCAAATATTTGATTATGTAGAGTGGTACTGAACTCAGTCTTTAAGAAGAATTATGTTATATTTCAAAACAGGCGGTTTTTGCTATGAAATTTTGCCTCGCAATCCACCTTATTCAACCAGAAAAGTACATGATTTCTTTTCTAACGTGCAAATTTGCATGCAAACATTAACAAAAGTGAAAAAAAAAAAAAAAAAAAAAAAAAATTACAATTTTGCTTGCTTATATGAAATGTAGCAGCACCTTATATAATTAGTAAAAAAGAGCACTAATTATGATAAAACAACACCAAACATAATGTTCCATATTTTGGAAGGTAACTGCCAGTAATACTGGATTTTTAAACCAAATTATTTTGCACTGCTATCACTCACATATAATTTATCATGTAAAGCGAGATAAGTCAAAGAAAAAATTCATTCTGATCTTTTCACTATTGTTAAATTTATTGTTATAAAATACCAGTTCACTGGGAAACAAGATATCCTTCTGAGGGAATAAGTAGATTGAAACTGCTGGTTCTGAAGCAAAGTTTGCTTTTCTTGATGTGTGTCATAGTCCTTTATATATTTCATTAGAGTTCAGAACCACCCTGTATAAATAAATGACAAATCTATCATTAAATTTTACCATAAAAATTTTGCTATAAAACCAATTTGAAATCTCTTGTATTATTTTGTGTGATGTATGTGCAAATTTGAAATTTTATAATCTAGAGCAATATTTCTATCTGAATATAGCATCTGTTACAAATAGTTTTAATCATAAATATTTTTTATTAATTAGAATTTCTACAGTAGGTAACGGTAATTTTCAAAAACCAAATAATTACGCAAATCACTGAG
Organism: Salticus scenicus; assembly: GCA_963930645.1. Taxonomy (NCBI): domain Eukaryota; kingdom Metazoa; phylum Arthropoda; class Arachnida; order Araneae; family Salticidae; genus Salticus; species Salticus scenicus. The sequence goes on from OZ005652.1 coordinate 66,114,861, forward strand.
GTTATTAAATATGCATAAAGATTCAGTATTTCTTTTATTCGTTCCCCATTTTAACAACATCAAATCCTGTGATTTATATTTTTAAATGTTAGAAATTTAAATAAAATATTTAATTCTTCAGTCTTGTTAGGAAAAAAAAAAAAAAAATCTCATATTTAGATTTTATGACATGAAAATATTTTCATTCTAAAAATATATTAACAACACCATCAATCTAATCTAAAGTATAAAAAAAAAGTATATATATTTTAAATTTGAGTAGTAGTTACTCTTCTATGTCCTTATATTTACAATAATGTAAATTTTCTGCATTTTTATATAAAATGCCCCTAAAAGTTTTAAAATTCTTTATCACTTATATTGACGATCTTGGAAATAATATTTTCTACTTTAAATTTAAAGGATTGGAAGACCAGTAATATTTTTAAAGACTATTCAATAGTTATTATCTCATTGTGTACATTGTACTTTTATATTGCATGCAATTTTTATATTGCATGCAAAACTCAGTTGGTATACTGAGTTTTCCAATTTAAGAAATCACAAATTAGTTCAGCTTGCATAAATTTTACATTATTTAAATTTCCTTGTTTATGTTTTTTGAAGTAATATTTTATGTAATGCAACATGCATTTATGCGTATTTAAGTATCAAATCACACAAGTATGCATATCAAGTATAATATTTTTAACAACTTTCTTTGAATACCTTTCATAAAAGCTAATAGGCAAAATTCACTTTAAGATAGAAACACAGATTTTGCTTCGTAAAAGAAAAAAGTATTTTATTACAGTTGCATCTAAGTGACGTTTTTTTTTTTTTTTCAGTTTGCTTTGCAATTAAAATTTATGGAATAAATTTAATATTTTTATCTACTCCAAAAAAAAAGTTGCTGCCGCTGCCATTCTTTGATTATATTGTGTCTTTTTCGCTTTCTTGGCTCGTGCGGCAAAAGCTTTTTTATACAAAAACATGAAATTAGGCAATTTTTTATAGAAATATACAATAAATATACTTAAAAAAACATGCTGCTAAATAATTTTAGGTAGTATTTTATGTTGAAATCAACTAAAACATTTCTGTTACAGTAATGTTATAGAATCAAAAATTATACAGAGCAACTTAATTATATACTGCAGTGTATATTTCAATATGCACTGTGCAGTGTCTAAGCAGTTTTTGATGTTGACAAATTTCTCAAGTTCTTTTTCAAACACATACGTAGTTTATGCCGAGACCAGTATTGTTATAAAATTCTCTGATTTTGAAAAGTACATAAAAAATTTCTCTAAATAAGGAGAAAGGGGAAAAAGTTTGTTTTAAAAACAGTCAAAAAAGAAATAGATTATCTCCATTAGAAATTCATCTAACTATATTTCTTCATTTTAAAAATTCCAGTTGGGTTACACTTCTCCCATTCTTCCACTTTCTGTAATTAAGTAGAGGTTAGCAAACAGTTCATGCTGACGGAGCCCCCCTGGTTTTTTCATCTAAAATTTTTATATTTTATTCAGTTACGTATCAAAACATATTGAAAAGTTTTACATACTTAATTTGATAAAATAAGATGACATAAAAAAAAAAAAAAAGAAACACAATTGCATATATGCATGTTGCCTATACATAACATGTTTTTGAGGAATAGGGATTTTTTTTTTCTGGAAATCAAATGGCAACTCTGTGTAGTATAACATTTAAGTAATTTTACAAATTTTGTTATTTTTCTCTTGTTACGGATTTCCTGTTTACATGTAACCAGTATAAATAAATTTTAATCTTTCTACACAAGTGGTAAACTACATTATTAATGATTTTGATGAAAACTATTTATGCATTTCTTCCTCCTCCAATTTTAATATTTTAAAAGTTTCCTTTTTTTTTTATTTTGAAGGTTTAATTTAATTTATTTTATCTTGTTATACAAAGAAAATGCATGGGATTTAAAATTTATTAACTGTAGCATTACAATCAAAATATGCTTACTTATGCATTAACAATTGTGCATGCTATGATCTCACACATTTCACTAAGTTATACATGCAAGTACATTCCATTCCAACAGACTTTCAAAACTAGTTTGCTTTAAGGTTCCCATTATCTTAAATATTGTCCTGGTTAAAGTGATATAATAGGAAAAATAACAGACAAAATTTCAATAAAAAAATTTAGGAACGTAAGGGAAAACACTGAGGGAGGAGGAGTCACACAAAATTAAAAAATCCCCACTGTTATCATTTTAGTATTTTCCTAATCCTTGTAGATTTTTACTATGCATATATTTATTAATTAGTCACAATACTGCAGACAATCTAAAATTTTATAAGAAATTTCAATATAGCCGTTTTATTATTTCCCTTGATTTGAAAAAAAAAAAAAAGAAAAAAAAGAGTACTTACAATATATTAAACAATTTTGTATAACTTCGTATTTTTGAATGTTTAGTCTTATAATTGAAACTTATGCCCATTTCAAAAATTAATTTTTTTGCATGTAAAATAGGCTAAAAGAATGATTACTCAAGACATATATATATATATATATATAAAGCCTAGTTTATAATATAAATTATTTTATTGATATTCGTTTCATGTTAAATATTCGTTTCTCTAAATTACTACATGTTTTGTAAAGAAAATACCATTCAGATATGTAATCTTGCTCTAAATTTACCACTCTGCTCATAATCGTCCTCCAAACTTTTATTTATTGTTTTCATTTCTGAAATTGTAAAATTATAAAACACTTTTGCCTCAAAGTTTCAGTGTCTTCGAATAATAATGTAATAAAGTCATATTTAAGTTCTTAGTTGTGTGATGCTCTATTTCTATTTAATTTGTTGAATACATGACATTTTTTTATTCCATTTAACCCTTTAACATTTCACATTAAAAACAAATATTTGACATCATTTAACATTTTTTTTTCTGCAACAATTTCCACAATATTTTTCTTGTTTTAATTGATTTTCAAACCTTTGCTCCTTCACTGTCCGGCAGCAATACTACTTTGTAAATTGAGAAATGATGTTTCAGAGGAAGCCATATGAAGAAGTCGCTTGAAATTTCTTAGTAGGCACGAATGCACCTTGCTCTTTTGGTGATGCACTTGTGTCTATTTTCTTAACCTGATGAAGAGTTGTGTTATTATTTTGACCTCAACAGCTGTTGCGATTTTTTTAAAATAGTAGTCTGTATATATAAAGTAATGTTATCCATACAATGCAGTGGTTAGCATACCTGACTCTCACACAGTAGAGCCCAGGTTCGAATCCTAGATGAGGGGATTAAAAATTATTATTTTAGAAAGTCTTTATTTATCAACCTTAATTAATTTTAGAAAATTTGGAGTGGAAGGATGATTTTTATACCAACTATGTGAAAAATACCAGAGCCGGGAATTGAACCCGGGCCTTCCGCTTAACGCACGGATGCTCTACCTCAAGTGACATAATTAATTATGTCACTTGATATAGCTGCGTGTGCAGACTCAGTGACCTTGCCAATGAATATTATGTGAGAAATGCTTAGCTGGTTATCACCCAGGGTAGCTCAGTGGTAGAGCATCTGCGCGTTAAGTGAAAGGCCCAGGTTCGATTCCCGTCTCTGGTATTTTTCACATAGTTGGTATAAAAATCATCCTTCCACTCCAAATTTTCTAAAAAATAAAAATTATTATTTTTTTAATTTTAAAACAATTTTCCAGTGTATGTCTATGCATATAAAAAAGATTACTTATTTCCTATAAAAAATTTTAAATGACTGGAACATTGCACGGGCTGAAACTGTGCACACTCGAATGGAATTCATTTACTTGCACAATGCTCCATATTTAAAATTAAAATAAAATTGTTGCTTGAACGAATTCACATCTGAATGGAAAAATTCATGTATTTTTTAAATATTTATATTTTGCATATTTTCCCATACTTTAAAACAAGTAATATATTTTACAATTAATTTTTAAAAAGTACTTTTTGAATACTTACAATTTATATAATTATTGAAATCTTATTTTTTTTCAATTTTTCATTCATTATGGATCAAGAGAAAATGTATGGAATTTTGAATTTGGTTGCTTAGATTTGTTATGAGGTTAGAATAAGTTAGTGTATATTACAATTGTTTATTTCTAAATGTTATTTTAGTTACAGATTTGGTTTTAAAACAATTACAAACATATTTTGTTTAGATTATAACATTTTTGCAAATGATTTCGTCTGAGTCTGATTGATTTTATGGAACATGACATAATGTTTTTTTTATACAAAAAGTAATGATAAAGTCATCTTTTATAAGCAATTCCTTTTTCAAAATTTTATTTTATTTTTTTCAAAATTTTAACTTTGAAAATTGTTTACATTAACATTTTTTTCTTAAATTACTAATACATGAATTTTTTCATTATTTACAATACAATTTACAACATTAGAAGATCGATTTAGAAAATTATATTTTAAACTAATTAATTCTGACTCTAAGTTAACATTGTAGATGTGATTATTTGCTTGAAATTATTAGCAAGCACTAACTTATTTTACCATGTTTTTATAAACTTCTGTTCTTGTTTGTTTGTTTGTATGTTTGCTTGTCCGGTACAAATCTTGCAATCAAATTTTAACTAACTTCCCTACTAGCTAGACATTTGAAACTTTCACAGTAGCTCAGAACCTGGTGACGACACAATACTTCGAAATCCGATTTTCAAATCTTTGATTAGTTTTCTTATAATTAATTAAAATATGAAAATAATAACATCCTAATAGCGTTAAAATAGCCATTAAAATATTAGCTATAAATTAATTGTTGCCAAAAAAAATTTACGAGTTCATTTTCTTTCGACATAAAAATAAATACATTTAATTAAACGTGAATGTTAAAAAATTATAAAAAGTTAAATTATGCATCTCACAAAAATTGACGTCATTATCAATTTAAAAATTTTATCCACATTGATAAGAGCTCTATGATTCATCAGAAAATTTAAAACATGGTATATAAAAAGTTTTTTTTTTATCTTATAATTATTATATTTAATGTACATTAATAATTTCAAGTAAATAATCACTTCTGTTATGTTCATTTAGGGACAGAATTAATTCTCGTTTGCATTAAAAACATAAGAGAGAACATTTTTAAAGAAATAATAATAGGGGTGGGTTTTTATTTGGGTACCGCAACCACTGCACACTGGAAAGTGCTGCCACTGAGTTTACTTTGCAACAATTTTTAACATTGTGTGACCAAGCTTGGGGGTAGTGATGGTCACCTTGGTAATTGCACACTAGTATGTACTGGGCCATTGGAAATAAAAAATAAATAAATATATTAAGCAATTTGTTTATTAAATTAAATATTATTTGAATTTAATCAGGTTAATATGCAGATATTTTGAACTAAAAATTTATCAAAAATAAAAGATGTTATTTTTTTTTTCTTTTCTTTTTACCTATTTGAGTGATTCTACTGAAACCTAGCAATATCATGTTCAATTAAAATATCACAAGAGTGGCTGGGCATAGAAATTTATTATTATTTTTAAATTTAAAGTCAATTTTTTCAGTGTATTCCATGCTTTCTAAAACCACTACTCATTTTACTATGTCCTTTACAAATTTTAAAATGACTAAAATGTCACTCTCTTGGCTTGTCCAGATCTTCTCAAAGTTTAATTATTTAAAAATTTAACATCAAAATATCAGAAATTAAATTAGTAGTAGCAAACTATATGCATTCAGAGGTATAAAATATTTTTTTGGTCCATTTAATCTCATTTAACGTATCAAGATAACATTTTAAAGTTAGTCCCATGGTTTCCATGTCACTCTTCTGGCTTAGGGAATTTTTCAATAATTTTAGAGAAAATGAGGAATTTTTAGCCTGATGCATAACAACAAACACTATGTGTTTTCACCATTTTGTTGGAATCATAGAGTACTTTGATGATCTGATTCACTGAGTATTCTCAAGGCCATAGTCAGAAATTTTTTTTCTAGAAGGTTCAAAGTACATAATGCTGAGTGTTAAAAATGAAGCTTAACTTAAATATTTTCATCAAATCTGCAAATATTGGAGAGGGTTTCAGTTCCCAATCTTCTTCCATCCCCTCCCTCTTCTCTATGGCTTTTAATGTTCTTATAATATTTTTAAAGTCTTAAACTGAGATACGTAACTTTTTATAATGTTATTATCTTGTAATACATTTTTATTACGTATAAAAAAATTCTTCAAAAACATTACCTATTATTATATGTAATTAAATAATGATAATAACACAGGCCTGCATAATTGAAGTTTTTGAAAAATACAAGAGAAGTTTTCGATGATTTTTATGTTATTTGGTGTGCTGATTTCGAAAGTGACCTCCATTTTCTTCCATCACATGAGGATTTTTTGTAAAACGGACCGATATTTTTTTTCTCAAACAATTTTGCATGTACTGTTTGGCAACTGTGGCTCTTATCCATTTAAATCTATGTAAAATGATCGATTCTAGTAGTCGCAAATTGATTTTTCAGGAATCGATTTATTTTTTGTAATTTTATATGGATGAAAACCACTGTTGCTAGATCGTACGAGCAGCTTCTGGTCGAGAGAGAGACAAAACGTTCTCTTAGGTGCTTTTTATATAAAATTATGATGTAGTTTCTAAAAGAAAATCACCAACATATTATTTTATTTGTTTTCATTAAGGTTACTTACACAACTAGACGATTGACCAAGACAATAGACGATTGACCAAGTGGAGCAAATATTATGTGTGTGTTCGAAATTGAAGTAATATTAAATTTTTCATGAAAAGGAGGCGTGATAGAATTTTTTTATTATATTTTTTTTAATCAGCACATAAAGTTCAGCCGTCAATTCCCTTGTATTTTTTTTCATCACAGGCCTGTGTAATAGATAAACTTTCTTAAACTTAAATTTCGCTCTAGACCTGAGTAGCAGGCCTTATATAAGAAAAATGTAGCACTCCTACCAGGCAAAAATGTCTCACTCCTCACATACTTAACACAGTTAAGCATGGTCAGATACTTTTCTTAATTAAAAGTGAGTTCATTTATTTTTCTCCTGTTAAGTGCCTTATGAAGAGTAAATATAAATTTTCTTAGATTTTTTTAAAGCACTTTTGATTTTAAAGAATTCGTGATTTGAAAATGTTAAGTTTTGAGAAAATTACCCATTTCTGGTAAGCTATATGTCTAATAATAATTTTTGAAATTAGTTTGTAGTTTATCAACAGAAAATATACAGTGAAAATCTAAGGTTAAAAGAAAACGTTACTTTTTTTTTTTTTTAGTTACTAGATTTCAGTTATGATAATTGTATAATTAAAATCTAATCTTGATATCTCCTCATGAACTGCCAAACATGAGAGGTATGAAAAGATGCAAAATGAGATTATGAGTTGAGCATTTAAATTAAATTATTTCAATTAGTTAAAATATCAACATAAAATTCAAAACTAGTACAAGATAAATAACACAACTAACTGCTAAAAGAAATGTCTGCTTATAGGAGCCCCAAATGTCTGAAGTGGGAGAGCGTCAAAATAAAACCAGTGACAGAGCAATTGTTTAAATAAATCTTAAATTCCAAAATTTTATGTATTGCCCATAGGTAGCACAGTACTAGTCTGTCGTAAAACCCAACCAACCAGACAACCAACGAAAATTATATGTAATCGCCCGAAACGAGATTGCGGGTGATTTCAATGAGTTTTTTTAGTTTTTATTTATAAAGTGATATAAATCATATATTAAATATTTTTTGAAATTCATTTAAATATAGTGACCAGTAAACTGGGCAAGCTCTGCTAGTTTTTAATTAAAGAGCATGTAATCAAGATTTATCACTGAATCAATTCTAACAAAAGATAAAAATGAGCAGACCAGGAATGGAACCAGGGTATTTAGCTCAAACAGCATATGCTCTATTGACTGAGCTACTTAATTGATATTTGACCCACAATATTTACACACTTTTTTGGAAATTGGAAATATGTTTTATAAAATAAATAAAAAATGTTTTCTATAGAATTCAGTATGATTGACATTGATATTTACAGGGCCACATGAAAATATTGAGATACATTAAGGGCTATAATTGGAAATTGCTTGAATTGCATTTTCGTTTTTATTAAGCTTTTTTAACACTTTCTAACATTGTTTAAAAGTGATTATGATTTCAATTAGTTTGTCTGTCTTTCTATCCGCCTGATTGTCCATCTGGCTATCTGTTTGTCTAACTGCTTTTAGTGTCTGTGAAAATTTTCAGAATTTTTTCAAAATGATATATGTTTTCAAGTTAAGTTCGGTATTTTCAATATTTAAAGTGATATAAATAGCACAACTGGTTTGTGTACATCCAAAATAATGCCATGCTTTTTATGAGAGGAATTTTATAAACCATATTTAAATAACTTTGTACTGCACAAATCACAATGAAATTGACATTTATTGCTCAAATGCTAAAAAAGAAAAAAAAAAAAAAAATGTGTACTTTAGAGTATGGTATGTTTAAGGTTAAGATTTACTGGGCTACACTAAAATATTGAAATACATTAAGGGCTACATTTTAATCACATTAAAAACTGAGACAGACAATATACACCAAACATATACAATTTAAAACATTAAAAACGCAAAACATAAATTTAAACGTTTCGAGCCTTTTACAGGCTCCTCATCAGTAAAAACATCAAATGTAAATTGTAAATGCTGAGAAGAACAACAGACTTTCATTAAGAGTGTACAACGTATTCAGTGGGAACTGTGCATGCTAAGTGGTGAAAAATGTTGATTTGTGTACCAGCCCTCCAGGAAATTTCTTGAATGATAATTTAAACAGTTAGATATGATTATTTTAGTATTGTTAAAATCAGGTAAATGGTCAGTTTCTGTGGCATACTACAATATACTAAAATAATCATATCTGTTTAAATTATCATTCAAGAAATTTCCTGGAGGGCTGGTACACAAATCAACATTTTTCACCACTTAATGAGGCATGCACAGTTCATGCTGAATATGTTGTACTCTCTTAATGAAAGTCTGTTTTTCTTCTCAGCATTTACATTTGATGTTTTTACTGATGAGCAGCCTGTAAAAGGCTCAAAACATTTAAATTTATGTTTTGTGTTTTTAATGTTTTAAATTGTATATTTTTGGTGCGGTTAAAATTTAGTTTAACTATGAGACGTAATGATTTTTAAATATTTTAAATTAAGAGCTACAACTGGAAATTGCTGTTATTACATTTTTATTTGTTTTAAGAATTGTTAGCATTTTTCAATAATATTTAGGATTAGTTATGATTTCTATTAGTCTACCTGTCTATTTTTCTGTCCATTTGTCTATCCATTGTGTGATCACTTAGACAAAGTGCATTGAAGGTTAAATGATACAACGAGTATGTATAGTTGATTGGGAAGTATAGGTAATCAATGTTAATTTTTTTATAGAACGTTGCAAAGAGGAATAACAAGGAAACATTTGAAAGGTGTCGTCTTCAAAAAATATTGAAAAATATACGTGTGATTCTACTCTTCCTAAAACACCAGAAAGTGAAAAAGTTATCGGCTGAAATGAATTATAGCGACCACGAAAAATTATCAAAATTAAGAATATTTGGCGATTTCACATTGTTAGGCAATTCATTTTGAGTACTTTGCGGAGAAACAAAACACTGTTCTGTTCGTACAAGGCAATCTCGTTGCTAGAGAACTGAACGCCTAACAATGTAAAATCGCCAAATATGCTTAATTTTGATAATTTTTTATGGTCGGTGTAATTCATTTCAGCCGATAATTTTTTCACTTCCTGGTGTTTTATGCAGAGTAGAATCACATATTTTTTTTTCAATATTTTTTGAAGACGACACCTTTTGAATGTTTCCTTGTAAGATGCCTCAAGTCTGGGTTACTTTCGTCCATATTTATGGGGCACGTTGGGCTAAATCATACCAAATGTTATACTAGTTACAATATTGGGGATAAATATTATCCAACATTGTAATTAAATAAATTTCTTGTGTATTTAAAATTGAACATAGGCTAGTAGACCAACATATTAACTATTTAACTGACTCATTTATAAGCAGTTTCCTCATAGATTCTGGGATTTGTGGATTCCTTGTGTTTCAAATTGTGTAAAAATGCCAGTTAAAAATTTTCATAAATATCAAAATTCATCAAACATACGATGAAGAACTCAAACTTCAGTTGTGAAAAAGAATTGAAAATAACTCCTCTTATGCAAAATTTATTAAATACTAAAAAAAAAAAAAAAAAAAAAAAAAAAAATCCAAGTATTTTATTTTTTGAAGTTTTATTATTGTTAATTTCCCCCATAGGTAACTTGAAATAAATAACTGTAAACAAATATGCATAAACATATAAGATAATTAGAATAATAATTTAATTATTTGTAATTAATCAAAAAAAAAAAGTTTAAAGCATCTTTTTTAAACATTTTTTGACAAAGTTGAAAAAATGTTTATGACTACGGTTTGTCTTTTTGACTGTCTGTTTGCACTATAACTCTCGTAAATAGTCATAGAATTTCTTGAAACTGGTATTGTTATTCAATTGTGTTAGTGTTATCTAATCCTATAGTGAACTAGTTTACTATGAGGTGTTCCCCATTGAAAATTAAGTAAATGCTATTATTGATTTCTCTACAAAAACACCTAATTTTTTTTTTTTTTTTTTTTTTTTTTTTTTAAGGCCTTGAATTTTTTAAAATTTGAATTTCCTTCATATGAATAGTTCCTATATCAAATTTGGTAACCTGCTCGCCCGTTTAATTAAATGGTACTACTTATAGTAGAAATTTAATTATATAACCACCCTATTAAAGATTTCAACTTCTCATTTTCTCAATTATATATCACATCTCTATATTTTTTTCAAAGTTTTTCAAAAACTTGTTTTATTTAAAGTAATTCAGATTAGATACATATATTAATATCAAAATTACACATGATAAACATAGTGTATATATATTGTGTTAAACATACAGTACTTTAAAAAAATTATAGAAAATTAGCTTCATTTGTGTTTTCTTCTTAAGAGGGACAAGTGATGAAATCTGCATAAATTTTTACATTAGAACCCAGTCAATATGATGCTAAAAGAAAGTTGTATTAACATTAAAGTTAATAAATGAGTGAGCGAGATAAATGTTTTTGACTTTATAAGGAAGTTGGAAGTATAACTGAGGACATTATAATGAAGTTCAATCACATATATAAACTGAAGGGGAGGGAGGGGGGGGGGGGCATGAAAATTGAATTGTGCCCTTAGCATAAAAGATCCAAGTCGGATCCTAAATTAAATACACATTTAGCTGTAAATACACATTTTAGCTATTAAATACACATTATTATATTAATAATAGTTGAATTTTACGTACGTGAATTAAATTATATTTAAACCATATATCTTGATTTTTAATTCATATACCCATTGACAACTTTACTATGAGAAATATGAGGTTAAAATTCTTGTATATTTTCATACTAAGCTTAGTATTAATGTGAAACACTAGATTCTAATAAAAATGTTTGCTACAAAAGTTGCATTACTACAACTTCTAGTTCAGTAAATGATGATGGAATATGATGGATTGTTCTGCTTTTGGTCTCTCCCACCACAATGCTTTGGGTATTTTTTCTTTTCTGTTATTATTGCAATTTACAGATCGAATATTTATTTTCTCCCAAAATATCCCGAATCAAATGACATATTTCAAATACGATTTAATTTGTTTTATGTATGCGAAGTGGGTATGACAGAATAATTGCATGATTTGAATTGCATATTTAGGGGTGGGAATCGATTAACCCTTTTAACTGGGTTAACCGTAGTTCATTAATCGATTAATCGGATTTTTAATGGGTTTTCTTTTTTCTATATAAAATTTTATTTGAATGATGAATAAAACTCTCATATATATAGATATATAAATAGTACACAACAAACCATAAAAATGATATAGATGTTAATTTGACTAGTTCCTTAAACAATAAATAATAAGAATCAGGGACGTATCCAGAGGGGGGGCTCTGGGGGCTCGAGCCCCCCCCGAAATTTTCTGAGATGAACTTTTTTCATGTTCTACTGACCAGAAAAAAAAAAAAATGTAAAAAAATGAATTTTTTCTCCACAATATCTTTTTTGTGTTGTTAATTTGTTTGTTTGTGAAACCTTATTTATCAGCAATTTTCTGTCTTGTAAAGTCCAAATTACCGAAATGCATATTAGCTTTTTGTAAAAAATACTAAAAAGAGAACTTTATGGTACTTATTGTTGAACACTGTAATGTGTGTCCTTTCTTTTAACACTTCTCTTGCCAGAAATAGCGTTTTAATTTCTTGTGAGACAAAAGATTCGTCATTAACAATGATCACAGTTGCATACAGAACTTATGGTTTTGTCAGTTATGCACGTAGTATACCTTCCATTCCGTAGTATACCTTCCTTCCTTCATTCCTTTCTAACACAAAACAGCCAATATAAAGTCTATTTTACAGAAAGACATGTGATGAAAGATAGTACTATCTAATCCTACTGAAAGCAAAAATGCCAGTAATACAGCAGCATACATAGAGTACAGCATTCAGTATTCATATTTGTAGCGAGGCAGATATTCAAACGAAGGTCCAGATTCCCAAACCAGACTGAGCTTCGACTGGACCAGACTCTAGTGAGTACATGCGGTCCACAGGTTCTGTCAAAGAAATTCGGTATCAATTTTCCTTGTTTTGCAAAAGGAAACCGAAGTGTTAAACCCACTTGCGGAAAAAGCCACCATCTCTTGCCATGCGTCATCAGCATCGTTCAACTATCACACCACTACCGTCATCTGTCGCCAAGCACCTATAACTAAATAACAACATAAGACTATTTTTGGAAACTTAGATGTAATTTTCTTTATTATATTTTTGGGTATATCGCCCAGCAGATAGCGTAGCTGCATTAGATTTCCCTTTTTATGGAAAAGATATATCTCGGCTGTATTAAAAAGCAGCTATATCTAAAAAAAAAAAAAAAAAAAAAAAAAAACGAAAAGTATTTGAAACATGGTTGTGCATGGCACATAAATCATGCGCCGTACCACTGAATTACGACGTCAGCCAGTTTTTGGTATATCAAATTTGAATGGACTTAACATAGCACTAAAGCTAGACAGATAGCATAGCAATGGTCTAGAATTCATTTCTAGGGTAATCCGGAATCGTACCATCACAATTTAAAACCTCCACGGAGAAGACGTTTCCCCAGTTTCAGTATACCCGAGCTATTATATTTACAAAACATGGAGGACACAACGGATTTTACGTGCAACTGATATCATTAATCTACATGACAATAGTTGGATGGCTCCAGTATCGATCACTCAATCCTTCAATTACGATCTCGACTCCTTGTCCTTATTAACCGGACTACCGTGAGTCCAGTTTTTGGTGATTTTCTCCGTTTGTCAGTGGTTTACAGCATCACGGATTAAAGAACTCTCTAGCAGAGACTTATACATTTTAAAGGACTAGTTCCATCAGTTTGAGGCCCAAGGCATTTTTTAGAATTATTATTATCTTTAAATCTTTTCTTGTCATTTCCGATTTTAGGAACATTAATTCCATTGTTTACCGACATGCGGGGTTGTAACTGATCTTATTTATAGCGCATAACCATTTAACTATGCCTAGATACGAAGCTTAAGGTAATAACTTATATTTTTCCTAAAGTTAAGGTGATTGGGGGGGGGGGGGACAAACTTTAGCGCACACTCTCTAGTGAAAGTTGGGCCCCCTCCGAAATTTTTTTCTGGATACGCCCTTGATAAGAATAATAAACATGCAATTAAATAATGAAAAAATATATTCCTAATATATTCTTAAATAAAATTTTTGTTCGGAAATACAGCTGTAAAATAACTTATATTTATCATTACTTTTATATTTTGAAAGCTAAATTCTCTATAATATTTTATTCATACATTTAACTGATTTTTTTTTTTTTTTTTTTTTTTTTTTTTTTCTAATCGATTATATCTTTTTCATAACTGAAATTTAAATCAATGTTCAGTGTAATAATTGGTGACTTTAAGTGTTAATTTTATATAAATATTTTCGCTTATTTAATTTTTATTTTAATAAATTAATTTTCAATTCATTTTGAAAGAAAAATTAAATAAATTTACAGATATTTTAGTTTTACATCGGCAGGCCTTGTCCACCTCACTTGACACTATTTTTAAATGAATTCTCAAAATTCCATATCATTATTATAAAAATCTCAAGTTCTTCATTGTTTTCATATTTCAGTTATTCGTCACTTCGGACTAGAAAACCGAATGTTATTTTCTGTTTCTACTTCAATAGTTATCATCAGCAATTCTGAACAGGTAAATGCTTGAAGATATTGCGAAACTCCCTGATCAAAGGGATAGTGGAAATCACAACCCTTTGTTTTCTTTTCTTTTCTTTTCTTTTTTTTTTTTTTTTTTTTTTTTTTTTTCTTTATCTTGAGCATTTCAATTTTTTGGAAGCTTTTTGTTTCTGGGAAAACTATTACCCTAGCCAACACTCCCTGTTGAAGACTGTAGGTGATGTTGCCCCAGCATAGACATAAAACGGCATTTTGTTTAATAACTGTCCTCCTCCTTTTCTCTCTCAACAAAAGTGCAACGACTTATTTGAGAGGTTTTATTTTTATTTACTTATTTATTTTTATTTTTATTTATTTATTTTTTGCTTTTTCATTATTTGATGGAAGTTTCTTAGAATATCAGTTAGCAAAATAAGTGAAAAAATATTTTGTAGGTAGAGCAGCCCTTTTACTTTAATTCGTAGTTGGAGAATTTTAATCGGATTTTGAAAATTTTTAATCGAATTAATCGAGCCGATTAACTCGATTAAAAAAATTGATCGAGACTAAGCATTGAACGATTAACCGAACCGATTAATCGGCACAGCCCTATGTACATTACAGAACAACGGATGAATCGATTGTTAAATATAATATTGCATACTTACGAATAAGAATGGAGGCTTTTTTTTTTTTTTTTTTTTTTTTTTGTATTAGATGTAGAACTAGTACTATGCATTCATTCTAGAGCATAAAAATCTGGAGTGATTCCTCTCGACTTTCCAAATATTAAGTATTTAAATAAATTAAAATAAGATAAGTCGTTAGATAAACAAAAGAGAAAATTATGTTAGGGTGTTTGGGTATTTTCCTCCATATAATATGTTGCTTAATCTAATGCAATTTTTTTTATTTTTATTTCAGCCCTAATACCATTCTTGCTGTTTCTTATATAAGATGACGACCTGAATCTGAGGAATCTGACCTCCTAAATTCCCCCCTCCCCCCCCCCCCCCCCAAAAAAAAAAAAAAAAAAAAAAAAAAAGTTTTGGAAATATCCTAAAGAAGACGCGTGGCCGTTTTCAGCATCTTTGTATCATTTTTAGTAGAGTTCTCAAAAAATCCGGAATTTGCGAAATTTCCTCCGAGAATCTATTTTTACCCCCCCCCCCCCTTAAAAATGGAAAATTTTTGTTCTTAAGCCTAGTTTCTTCATGTACAATATTTTCACCGTGAAGTAATTTGGAATTGAATTATATTTACAAACATGTTTTTGCCTCCTGACCCCTGGGGGATAGGGGAAGGGGAATTTCGTAAAATCCCGTAACTACAGGTGCCGGATGCATTTAAACGATCCACGCACCCAAATTCGTGACCGCAACTTCGATGGATTTCCCAGGACAAATTTAGCTCTAAAAGAAGGGTTTCGAATTTGGCCGCTCGTAACGCCCCCCCCCCCAAAAAAAAAAAAAAAAAAAAAAAAAATCATTGCACCATTTCTGGTAGAATTCCACTCACAAATTCGGAATTTGTGAAATTTCCAACCGAAAATCTATTTTCCCCCTCCCTTCCAGGTCGCGGTAGGCCGGCCGGTAGAGCATCGGGCTCGTAATTAGAAGACTGTGGGTTCGATACTCGAGCCGGCCAACGACCGTCGTGTACACTAATGGTGGCTGGTGCACGTAAAATCCATCGAGGCCGCAATGTCCTCCATGCTCCATGTCCCCATCCAAATTATAGTCGGCAGCAAAATTATTGAAGCACACATCCACACTTTTCATATATATATATTTTAGTTTGATCACAATTTTTTATCATCATCTTACTTTTTTATAAACAGAATAAGAGTAATATCATGACTCGACAAATATTTACTTAACATTACAGTATTAGGTACCCACCTCTTAAGAAGGAATTATTGCTAGTGCTTCAATAATTATGCTGCCGACTGTATACCTCTGGGGATCACCAAAGCGGGGGAACCATCCCCTCTGCGAAAGATCAAAATTGTGAGAGCATGTCTTCGGACCATCCTCAGGGGTGCGACCCAGAGCTTCGCCAATTATCCATTTTGCAGTACTAGTGCTGCGACATTAAAACCAACCAGCCAACCATCCTCTTCTCACCCCTCCCACCCCTTAAAAATCGAAAATTACAAAATCGCAGAAAGTAGATTTCTTGTACTCATGTCTAGTCTCTTTGTGTGCAGTTTCTTCCCCGTGAAATTATTTGGAGCCGAGTTACGCGTACAAAAATGTTTTTGCCTTCTGCCTTCCCCAGTAGGGATCTGGAGGATTGTGAGAATTTTGCAAAAATTGTTATATATAATTTTAAGTTGGGTACAGACCTAAATTCCTGCCAAATGTCGCTGAATTCCGTCCAGCCGTTCTCACGTTATACCCGGACAAATATAGCATTACAGACATACAGACACAACGACCCCCACACACAGTCAGACAGACACACATACATACAGAATTTTCTGAAGTCATTTTTGGCTTTCAGGATGTGTGAAACATGAAGATATCTCAATTCTTTTTAATTCTGAGAAATTTATAATTAAAAGTCTGATTTTATTAATACAGATATATTGGTTTTAATCCAGTCCTAGTCAAAGGCTCAAATTTTTTCTCATTCTCTAAATTAAATGTAAGTATAATATCTAAACTCATGTAAAAAATATGTAAAAGAATTTATTAAGTTAAAAAAATAAAAGAAAAGAAAAGAAAAAGAAAAATCTTATTGACATTTTTCTTTTACACACACATATATATATAAATAACTAAATTATGTTAGAAGTCAAATAACAATGTAAAAATCACTTTTGACAGACGAATTGTCGCATTTAATCTTCTTGAACATCTTCTGTAACACTTGTATTTATTTCTTTTGTAGAAAAAATAATAAAACCGTCTGGCACTGTCATTTAAAGCTTAAGTTTTTTGTCGGACATCTTCAATGCAATTTATTTTCTTGTTTTTTGATTTTCTGCCAGAATGTCGTTTTGTACTTTGTATACTTTTATAGGCAGTAAATAATCTCGTATTTTACTTTGTCATTTTCTTTTCGAAAAGAGAATCTTTAGTTTAATTCATTAATTTTTAGTATTGAAAATGAATGATTAATATAAGTAACATTTATTTTGGTTTTGAGTTTTGATCGTGTAATAAAACAGTATAGATTAATTTCCTGTCATTAATGAAAGTTGTATAATAGAAAAATGTTGAACTACTCTCTTGCAGAAAGATTAACTATCACTGTAAACAAATTTCAGCAAATTCACGGGTTTTTATCCGTCAGCAAAAGTCCTGGCCAAATACCGTTAATTAATGTTTTCCCGTAATGATTTAATTAAATGTGTTACCCGTATATAAAGCAACATTTGTATTATCCTTTCGAAGATATGTACTACAAACGATTAGTGTAAATTACTAATAAAAAATAAAAAAAAAATAAATAAAGTGGTATTCAAAATAGTGCCTGCTGAGAACATTGTCGTACAGCGGAAAATGTCAAGTATCAGAAAATACGGGTTTGTCCGTCTTATAGGCAAAAAACGGTCTTGAATTTAAAAATTAAATGAGCGATGGCACGTAAATTTGCGTGTTTTTTAACAGTTGCTCACAGATCTACAAAATGATTAAGATATGTTTCTGAATGCACTGGTGGTCTTTTTTTTTAATCAGTGCTTAAAAACTGAAAATCAGAAATGAATCCAGTTTTGTGTATCAACAAAGAAGTAAACAAAGATCATTGATGTTAATTAAATAAAATAAGAAGTAAAACTCATGCGATTTACATAGAAATGTTTTCTAACTGTACTTATGTGCTATAGCATTACACTGGGAGGTTGAAAAAAAAAAAAAAAAAAAAAAAAAACTGGATTGAAAACAAAAACGTGTATGTTAACAACGCCTTTATAGAAAAATTCATTCTTTATCAGACAGTCCCACTAACCGGCAAATCCGAATTTTGCCGTTAATTGAGCAGTTGATATTTTTCCATTGTACTTATAATTCAATGCATAATTATACATTTTTAGCCTGCTTTTAAACATAAATGTTATATATCATAGTCATGAGATTTAAAATTTATCTATAGACGCATAGTATATATATATATATATATATATATATATATATATATATATATATATTAAATTTGTAGTTGAAATCACTATTGTTTTCGTACATTTTAAAAACCAAAAAGTGAAAACATTCATTAGAGTTTTGTCCTTTTCAATACGCTCAGTGGGTTATTGCCTGTGACTGTGAAACAAGATATACATTGTCTATCCATGTTAAGTTGATGTTTTCAAGGAACTATTGTATCGTTCCCATTTCTTCTTATAACGCCTATCAAAACTGTGAAATCGTTATTGAGGGGGGAGATTAGCACCCCCTCCCCCAAATGGTCCACATGTATGATGTTAGACGATTTCATAAATGTATTTCATTGATTCATAAGCATCGAAGATAAATTTAAAATGGGGATATTATACCTGAAATTCAGTGTTGACAAAATAAATTTTGTAATTTCGACAATCATAATTTCTTTAGAATAAAATGTGTATACATAACAAAATCTATTGGTAATAATTTGTTGATGACATTGGAAAGCATTCCTCACGTCTCTACAGAAATAGAAATGTATACCTACATTTGTGAGATCCTTTTTATTGATTAGAAATTCAGCCTTATATGAATTAAAATTCCGACGGTTCTCAATTATATATTCAGTGCAACTTCGTTAACGTGAAGATATAAAAAAATTATTCTTGTTATCTGTAATTCATGTTACCAGTAACTCAGAAACCAATCTGTTACAAATGCTCAGAAAAATAGTTGTATATCAAATGCATCAAATAATACCCATTACTTTCAAATTATAATTCGAGTAATTAGTTTTGTACAATTCCATCTGAGTCTGAGAAAAGTAAATGATAATCCCCCGCCTCCCCCTTCAAAAGAAAAAAAAATTATAACGAGGTTGCGTTATTTAGGAACATCTTTATCTTCCCAAAATATATTTAGAAAGACAATGAAATGAGTGTTATAATACTTTAAACGAAAATGTTTCTTGAATTGTGTTAAATTTACCATTTGCGAAACACTTCATGTTTTTACAGCGGATTTAGTATTGTATTTAATTTCGACTTTTAACGATTTTTGTCTTCAAAGAAAACATTTTTATATTATTCTATATTCAACAGAAGAATGTCTTGGATTTGTAAAAAAATTCTACTTTCGGATTTCGGTTATCGTTGGATTAGTGCATGTTTTTTAGAATCCAGAACTCGATTTGACCATTCTTACAAGGAGACGGCAAGGGTGTGGGGTCCTCAAATCGAACGGAGGTTCCGCGTGTAATTAGCACTCAGTGAGTGTATTCATATACTCAAATCCTAGAGCGTACTACTTAGCCATCGCCGAGAAAAAATTCCTGAAGTTTGAAAAAAAAAAATTTTTAATTTGTATTAAAATTTAATGAATCGTTATAAACAATTTCTTTTCAAATTTTATACATTGTTAAATCGCGAATTTAATGATTTCTAACTTTTTAACGATTAGAACTTAGAACTGTAGATAGAATAAATACAAAAGCCACAGTTCTTTTAAACATTACCATTTATTTTTTATAAAATAACATATTATTAAATACAATGAATATTTATGATTATATGTTTATAGCATTAGCAATTCTTTTAATCATTCATCTTTACGAATGCACAAACCTGGATGATATTTATCATAAAAACAAGAAAAACACAAATTTTGTCGACAACTTGCACAACAAATAAATGCAGCTTTTTTACAGGAGCACGGTGTTTTGAGAATTTCTCCTAAAAAGCAAACTTCGTTCACATTCATAAATATTTCTTGATGTTCAGATAATTTTGATAAATTTCCATATGTTTAATGTTAAAAAGTTAGAAATCATTAAATTCGCGATTTAACAATGTATAAAAGTTGAAAAGAAATTGTTTATAACGATTTATTAAATTTTAATACAAATTAAATTTTTTTTTCAAACTTCAGGAATTTTTTTCTCGGCGATGGCTAAGTAGTGCGCTCTAGGGTTTGAGTATATGAATACACTCACTGAGTTCTAACTACACGCGGAACCTCCGTTCGATTTCAAGACCCCACACCCTTGCCGTCTCCTTGTTAGAAAATGTCTGTTTGTCTCTACGTCTGTATACGTGACAAAAAGTTTAAAGCAGTTGTAGTTCAAGAACTAATGCACAAATTTCATAAAAAGTTTAATTGTATTTAACTTTTACAAAAATTGATATGTATAAAATTTTTGTTCCAAACGCCCAACAGGTGACGCTGTTATACTACGATTTCTTTTACGTAACGGCTAGATCTTAAATTTCATTGTGTATAATGGAACAAAACTTGATATGTGAGAGGGCCAATATGTAACACTTTGCTGATCCAATTTAGGAGCATATCCGTAGAGGGGTAACGGTTTCTAAGCTTCAGTTTTCCCTGTGAATATAAAAGCTATATTGGCACGTTCGGAATGTATGGCGTAAACATGAGCCAAACTTGCTACGTAAGAAAATTTTAGTAAACACTACTCTGATTCAACTTGGGTTCATATTGTCCGACCGGTAGTGCTGTTATATTGCAATTTTCCCGCTCATAGTAAAGCTATATCTCAGTTTCTATGGTGTATTAATGTACTAAACGTATATTTGAAAAATTTATTATGAAAATGAAACGAATGCTGACATATTTTTGGTGTTTATTGGCCTACTAGTAGCGATGCTATTTCTCCTTTTTTGGGATTTTTCTACCTTGCTACTTCTGGGAATTTATTGGTTAAAAAATTGAAACAATAAACTGCTTATGTAAAATCTTTAGTGTAAGAAGTAATCTATATAATATTTCTCTAACGCGGACCAATTACGATTATATTTTGTAGAAACGATACGATAGTGACAATAAAATACGCGAGGATTAAAAAATAATAATAATAATAAGCGCGTGGACTCAGTTCATTGATCTAATTAAAAAAAAAAAAGGACATTTGTCTGATGAGATAATTATATCGAAAAAATTATTTTTAAAATTTGCACCTTTGCAAGCGTCGTTTTAAATCTAGCAATCCGTGATTGTAATGAAATGCTCGCCCTCTGGTGGACTAAGGTGAAATTGCAATTAACATGCTTTAATTTGACTTTCATCAAGCCGCCATTGCATGCCGATGTTTAGTTTCACATATATTTATTGAATAAAAATGAATAAATCGGGTAAAAAAGATAACACATACTGTTGTGTGCTCCAGTGTAACTCCAAAGGACCAAGAAATCCAGAATTAAGCTTCCATTTATTTCCAAATGACAAATTTAAAATTTCAGTTGCTTCGGCTAATGAAAGTAAAGAATTAATCAGATGATTTGAAACTAATATTTGTTCAACTTCAGTTAAAAATCTACTTCCGATCGAACTTTGAATAAACTGAAATATTTTTTCCAAAAGCAATCAATTTTCCATGTTGTAATGGCGGAGAAATTATAGTATGAATATTAAGTAGAATAACAAAAAGAACAATAATAAATACACGTGGCTATAATATTTACTAACAACAAAAGCTGGAAAAGCGCCATCTATCGATCATTACAAACGCGGATACATTAAAGATTGAAACAAACTATGAACTTTGTGTAATAAATTGATTAAAAAACGCAACAATAAGAAGTATAATCAAAATAGGTACTAAGTTTTTTTTTTTTTTTTCTTAAAAAAAAAAAAAAAAAAAAAAAAAAATGCCAAAATGAATAAGTTAAAAGGCATCGCCAACATAGCGGTAAAAATTTAAAAGTCGTCATAGGGGTTCTATACTAAAGTTGTCCTACCTAGTGATGTATGAAAACTGGTAGGACGTCAAACGTGAATTTTATTTTGAAATTTTTCTTTGAATGATTCTGGTTAACTTTCGTTAGCGTTTCATCTACCCCCCCCCCCCTCCCCCTCCGAAAAAAAAAAAAAAAAAACTAATAATAATTTGGCTTCTGATGAAATAAAATTTATATTGGGTGGTGAAATTGGTATCCGCGTTTGTAATGATCGATAGATGGCGCTTTTTCAGTTTTTGTTGTTAGTAAATATTATAGCCACGTGTATTTATTATTGTTCTTTTTGTTATTCTACTTAATATTCGTACTATAATTTCTCCGCCATTACATCATGGAAAATTGATTGCTTTTGAAAAAAAATATTTCAGTTTATTCAAAGTTCGATCGGAAGTAGATTTTTAGCTGAAGTTGAACAAATATTAGCTTCAAATCATCTGATTAATTCTTTACTTCCATTAGCCGAAGCAACTGAAATTTTAAATGTGTCATTCGGAAATAAATGGTAGCTTAATTCCGGATTTCTTGGTCCTTTGGAGTTACACTGGAGCACACAACAGTATGTGTTATCTTTTTTACCCGATTTATTCATTTTTATTCAATAAATATATGTGAAACAAAACATCGGCATGCAATGGCGGCTTAATGAAAGCCGAATTAAAGCATGTTTATTGTAATTTCACCTCAGCCCACCAGAGGGCGAGCATTTCATTACAATCGCGGATAAGACTTACAAGTTTCAAATTTTAAAGCTAATAAATAAATAAATAAATAAATAAATAAACTGCGAAAATTTCGCAAGGGTTTGCTAGTAATCAAATTTTTCTGAATGATATCCAGTAGGTATCGCTTTTATAAAGAATGATATAGAAGAAAGTTTTGTGAGTGCCACAACTTACAAACAAATTAACAACAAAACAACTTACCCGCCCAGCAAAATTTCAATACAAATTGCAATACAGTTAGTTTTTTATTAATTTATCTTACGTGTAGCTTTAATATTATTAAATATGTGGATAATTTAATGATCTTGTTTATTTAAGTTTGAGAAAGTTTAGTTAATCGTTTTTTTCCCTTCTTTTTTTATTCCTTTGTTCTGTACTCTCATAGGGGAACATTTTATTTTTATCTCTGTTTGTTCAAATTGGAAAACACTTAAGTGATAAAATCTTATTCTTTTACCTATATTCTATTATCTGAAACTATTCTTTTTTCTTTTAAAATTTCAGGCAAAAAGAAAAGTATATTAAAAATATTGCATTATTTATAATAATTTATTTTATAAAAAAGGCGGCTTATATATGTTGGTCATAGATATTTAAAATATATACTACTAGCAGGCTTTGCCCGCTTCGCTGGACATTAAACTTAAATGAGTTGTCAAAATGCCATATCTTTATTAATAACCTAAGTTCTCGCTGTGATTGGTAGAGGTTTTCTCGCTCTCAATGTGAGGAGTCTGGGTCCCCACAGTCTTCGGCACAACTTACCCACTTCTTACTTCCCCACCCTCAGCGGATGAGTTCGAAGTTTTGCAAAATCCCACTAATGTACATAATGCGTACACTTAATCAATATCCACACACCAAAATTCGCCATTCTAAGATAATTCAAAGCGAATTCAAACGGAAGAACATGTTTTTACACATGTTTATTGCCCTCCGACTCCGAGAAGGGGGGGGGGGGGGATTTCGAATTTCGTGAAATGCAGTTACAATAAGTGCCGGATGCATACAAACAATTTACGCACCAAATTTCTTGACCACAGAAGTCTTTAATAGACAGTATTATAAATAAATAAATACAAAAAGCACAGCTTAAGTATCGGAGCCCTTTGGTGACTTTAAATATTTTAAGCCGTTTTTGCGATGAACCGAGTTGGCTATCTCAATTGTGCAATTAAAGATCTTGGCGAGAAACGTCCGAGCTACTTCGGTGCCGAATTTCAAATTTCGCCAAAGGGATCCAATACTAAAGCTGTTCCATATCGAATCTGGGTTGAAAACGGAAAAAGGGTAAAATAAATTAGAAATATCAGACCTATATTTATAAATTTGATACCGAATGAAAAGGGCGATTTTGCTGAATCCAGGGGTTCAAACAGTTTTTCGATGCGACAGTTAGATTTTTAAAAAATAACTAAAGTATGAAATTTAAGTGGCAACGGAAAAACGGGTAAAGGGAAAAATAAATTAGAAATATCATACCTATCATTACAAATTCAGTACCAAATGAAAGAGGTGATTTTTCTGAATCCTGGGGTGTAAACAGTTTTTCGATACGACAATTAGATTTTTTAAAATTAACTAAAGTATGAAACTTAGATGGCAACACTTCATTTCAATCTTTTCATAATTTGCAGTGCGAATCACGCAAATACAAAAGTCTTTAACTTAAAAATTTATTTTTATATTTTATTTTTCCATTCAAAGAGTTTTAGTGAAAAAATATTTATGGCGCATGCGCAGGCGTTTTTTACCCACAATTTAAACACTAATCGTAATTTTGAAAATTTCTATAGATATAATTTCAAGTTGGGTGAAGACATAAGTTTCTGCCAAGCGCCTTTGAATTCCGTCCAGCCGTTCTCGAGTGATGCCCGGACAAACGTGTTTTAGTCTTTTACCCCCAAGGGGGGAACGGGGGGAATTTCTGAAAAGTTGATAGATATAATTTTAAGTTGGGGGAAGACCTAAATTCCTGCCAAGCGCCGTTGAATTCCGTCTAGCCGTTCTCAAGTGATGCCCGGACAAAAAAAGCGACATTCGGACACGATGACACACACACAGGCAAAATTTTCTGAAGTCATTTTCGGCTTTCATGGGGTGTAAAACGTGAAGATATCGCAAAATTTTTCGATTCCGACAAATTTACAGACAAAAGTCTGATTTTATTAATATAGATAATAATAAGTATTTGGAAAGGCGAAGACATGGCTGTTATAAATCTAAAACCACGAGTGTTTTTACTTTTTCCTATAATCATAGATGAAAGATTTTATAATCACAGAAGAAATTACTGGATTCGTAAAATTTTTCTATTTCCAGATTTCGATATACGTATATACACGCTTTTAGATATACAGTATACACGTCTCATAGTCATACACGCCTGAACACGGTCTGACCAATTTTAGAAAGTATCTGTTTGTGTGTGGGAATCTCTAGGAAGTTCTAGATTGAGAACTAATGTGAAGAATTTTATATATAAAAAAAATATTTAGTTGAATCGTGATGTTAGACTGACGTCTAGCAATTTTTGGTGTATATCATTTTACGCGTGGCTCTATAAGGCTGAGATTTCCTCTACTTACAGAAAATCTGTTTCTCAGTTTCTATAACATATAATTGCTAAAATTTGATATGAGAGAGGACAACTATGGAAACCTATGCTGCTTCAATTTGGGTGCATATTTAATGCACTTTGATTTAAATGCAGGCAAGGCGCTACTGAAGACATTGTTTCTCCAGACTCGAAGTGTGGCGTGTGGGAAAACCGCTACCGAAGGTAGCGAGAATTTTAACTTAGATTTTGACTGATTTCAATGATTTTTTTTTTTTTTTTGAAATTATTATTTTGATATGGTATTTTGAGAAATCATTTCAATATAATGACCAGCGAAGCGAGCAAAGCCTGCTAGTTAATTATAATTTTGTTGTCATTTCGGCGATGAGTTGATATGGGTATCGCAAATGCATAAGTAATTATTTTGGCGAGAAACGTCCTAGCTACTACAGCGCCAAATTTAAAATTCCACCTAGAGATCCAAGCTTTTTCAATGTTTTTTCAATGTTTCTCAATTTTACTTTAAATATTTTTGTAATGCGAGTGGGAAAAAAAGGAAAAGAAAAAAAAATTAATTGGTCTAATTATACAAAATATCACCATATTATGCATTTTCCGTTCTGTTTATTATTAAAATGAAAATGACTAATGCAGTTTTTCCTGCATTATTGACATTTCTATAAATTAAATTAAATTATCCAGTACCAAGACGGTTGCGGTGAGGAAGTCTCTGCCGAAGTCAGCGAGGGCCCGAAGCGAAGTGTTTAAGCAATTTCACTGTATTTTCTTTTTAGTTTTAGTTTGTAGAACGGTATAAAAAATATTGATTCTTTTTTTAATTCATTTAAATATAGTGACCAGCGAAGGGGGCAAAGCCTGCTAGTTTTAAATAAAACATAAAACAAACAATGAAAATATTCACAATAGAGTAAAAGTATTTGTACTCTATGTACTCAAAGATGTAAAAACAATGAAAAGAAAAATATGTGCATACGATGAAGTCAAGGTGCAATCTGTAAGCGAATTTATGCACTAAATTAAATATTTAATCATACTGCACTGCACTGCACTGCACTGCACACAAAAAAAAAAAAAAAAAAAAAATTGTTATGTTTACATTTTTTGAAAAAAAAAAAAACACCTTTTCTTAATCTTGGCCCTTCTCTCGTGCTTACGGATAATCCGCGACGGGCATCATCTGCTCGCGGATAATTGGAAGTTTACTGTATCTTATGTTGAGATTAGTTGTAGACGACAATAAGTAAATCAAGAAAAATAAAAATAAAAATAAAATAAAAGAATTATTTAAAAGAATATGCAACGATTTTTTTTTTTTTTTTTTTTGTAATCCCTTTCTCTTTTTTTTTATTTACATAAAAGAGTGTTCTATTATTGATTTTTTTAAATTTCAGGTTGTAAATAGATTACACATTTTTGTATGTCCTCAAAACAATATTGAGCATTTTTAGACAATGTCATTCTAAGTCGCTGTATGTAATGTGAAGATTGTGACTGATATCGCACATTTCTGAAATGAAAGTGTATATTTAGTTTGAACTTGACATTAGTTATAACAAAATTTTTGCAGGTATATACAAACTAGGAGCACTACTAGGACGTACATATATTTTCATATGATTTGACTCATTATCAATTATGACTTCATCTTCACAAATTATTGTATTCGTATAAAATTGCATTGATATTTAAATATCAATGATTAGTGTTGGTATAAAAAATTTCTTTTAATGCAATTTTCTTTCTCTCATTTAAAAAGTTTTAAAAAAGGATTGAGTTCATACTTATTAAATTAAAAATACCTCATAAAAATCCTTATAAAAATCCTTCTTTCTCTCTTTCTTTTTTCTTTAAAGAAGACTTATTCTTAATTTCTTATTGTTTGAAAATTTAATAAATTTTACGCCTGTAATGTCACAAGGATAAATTTAACTGCTACAATACTCAAATACTTGCACTCGTAATAATACCTTCATCCTGTAATTCGTATTTTCCAACCTGCAGTGTATTTCTCTATGCTGTCAAAAGTTGGCAGATAACCTATATTAAACACAAAGAGTTCGGATTTTTCTACCACCAGTATTTATATACAGAAATTTTTATCATATTTTTACAATTATTTTTGTCATTTTGTAGGAAAGAAATTTTTGTAGGAAAATACCGGTAGGGGAAAAAAAAAAGGGAACTTTTCATCCCTGCATAAAGCGCTAATTCTTCTAAAATAAAGTAAACTTCTCAAAAGTCTGTATTATTATTATTATTATTATTATTATTATTTCCAGAACCATTTGACTACATTTCTGGGGATTTACATTCAAAGAATGCTTTCAATTTGTTTTATTCTGTCTCTTATAAAGTTCTTTCTCATTTAGCTTATCTTTATGAAGATCTAATAAAAAGTTTTGTTCAGAAAATTTAAAGAAAACAATATTATTTCACTCGAGTATAAAAGAGTAATTAATTTCTAAACATGGAAAAGCGCTTTGATCTAAAGCCACTACAACACATTCCACTTCCTAGACTGTGCCCCCAAGTGTAGTTTAGAGATAAAAGTTAAACCAAGCTAAAATCAAATTGAAGTGAAGAGAGAACAAAATTTTATTAGATTTCACAGTATAAATCATTGCTATCTGTGCTTCAAAACAAAACTTTTTCAAAGAACTTGGTAAACGAATTTAAAAATAACGCGATTTAGAATTTCTAGAAAATTAAGTAAAACTTTAAAAGGGAAAAATAAAGAATTAAAAATATTGATGAAATGACGGTGAAGCAATCTTGTTTCGAAAAATATTTTTAGGTATTGTAGTTTAAGAGGAAACTTACAGGAGAAAATCGTATTAAAGAGGAAATTTTAGTTGAGTAAGAATAAATATTATTATATTTCTCCCCTCCCCTCCCCTCCCCCACTCTTCCCTTTCCTTATTTTGTGCATTATATATATATATATATTTGCACTTACTTAGTTTATCTGTCTCTGCTTATACCATAGATATAGTAATAAGACATAGATTTATGAGCGAGAGGGAAAAAGTGTGACTTTTTTTTCGGGAAAAGTCACTCTAATGGCTGCCTTTTCCAGAGTAAATCACACACAGGAATGCACACGGATAATTTAGTAAATAAAATTTATGAATAATTCATTTACTAAAGGTGAATGAAAAACTCCAGATACAGTTTCAAATTCATTTTTATTTTTATTCTTTTTTTTTCAATGCTCTCTAAGGGTTGATTTTAGAACTTTTTTTCGGCATCAAATTTTTTTGCTCGATAACATGGGGATGATAGATCTATATATATTAATATATGTGGTTTATACCCACACATAATGAAAAATTTGTCATAAAGATAAAATTGGAAATACTGCATCAATTTGAATGGATTGATGGACAATGGATTGATTTAAGGATTTAATGGATTCAATGGATTATATAGGATTCAATGCTGTCATTAAATTTCACAGTTTATTCTGAGTTATTCAGGTAATTTTAATTCGATCTGCATCTTCAAACTTATCAATCTTGATCAATCACTTCAAGTAGCAACCTCATATGAACTTCAAAATATAGCATTTGAATTGCTTACAATAATTTATTTTTAAGTTACATTGACAACAGACAAACACAAACATCCATCCTTAAATCTTTACTTTTGTATTAAGCTAACCCCAAAGCGTGTAATAATACGAACAATAATCGTTGAGAATTTAAGTTAAATAACTATAAGATAAAAAACTCTTTATAAACCATGTTTTTAAATTTTCTGTTAAGTCATAGCTGTAGACATTAGCACTTAATCAATGCGTATAAAATTTTTTAAGTGATAATGACGTCAATTTCTGTGAGATGCATAATTTAACTTTTTACATTCTTTTAACGTTCACGTTTAATTAAATGTATTTATTTTTATGTCGAAAGAAAATGAATTCGTAATTTTTTTTTTTTGACAACAATTAAATTATAGCTAATATTTGAATGGCTATTTTTATAGCTATTAGGAGGCTACTATTTTCATATTTTAATTAATTAAAAAAACTAATCAAAATTTTGAAAATTAGGCTTCGAAGGATTGCGTTAACACCGGATTCTAAGCTATTCTGAAAGTTTAAAACGTCTAGCTAGTATGGAAGTTAGTTAAAAATCGATTGCAAGATTTGTACCGGACAAACAAACAAATAAGAATCGAGGTTAATTAATAAAAACATGGTAAAATACTTTATTTACTGTATGGGTAT
Source organism: Salticus scenicus (assembly GCA_963930645.1). Lineage (NCBI taxonomy): Eukaryota > Metazoa > Arthropoda > Arachnida > Araneae > Salticidae > Salticus > Salticus scenicus. The sequence continues at coordinate 66,144,626 of OZ005652.1, forward strand.
GATGAATTACATTTTATTTATGAGAATATTATTATTATTACTTTTTTTTTTAACATGGTAAAGTAAAGTACAGCCACCAATTACATTCAATAATAATAATAATAATAATAAATTTCTACTTATTTATTGGCAGCCCTGTACGTCTTCTATAAATTGTGTACACACCACATTGTGTTCTTAAACACAGCACAGCCAGAAATGCACTTCCAACATTTTCCAAGTAGAGTCGCCTATATTTTAGTTCTTTTGAGTACTCCTGTAAATGAATGGTGAATGATATTTATACCACATTCTATACGAAAAATAATTTTATGCATACAAAAAATATACAGTCGGTAACAAAAGTGTCCGAACACTAGCAAAAATTCCTATATAAAAGAAAGTACGCTTAATACAGTTTTGCTAAATAAATCCTTGTCGAATCGTGTTCTTAGACTGACTAAGAACAGGATTCGACAAGGATTTATTTAACAAAACAGTATTAAGTGTACTTTTTTATTTTTGTTAGTGTTCGGACACTTTTGTTACCTACTGTATGTTCCTTTCATTTTATTTAGTGCAGCCTATAGATGTTAAACTGTACCTACCAAAAACTTCGCCCATAGACATAATGTATTTGCATTTTTTGGATGTCCCTGTACACGAACCATTTGCTTGATTTAGATAAAAAATTTAGAATAGGATTCTTATATGATATAGATTTAAAATACCGAGATTGTACATCCAGCTACTATTTTATCTTGAAATATGCTGATAACAGACACACGCGCTACGCGCATATAGATACACTGACACATAGACCAACTACTGAAAACTTGATTTTCGGATTCAACGGACTTCAAAAAGTATAAATACAATAAAAACTCAATTTTGAATATTTGACTAAAAAACAATACTTTTCTATTATATACATAACTGACAAATTTTCTACTTTTTAAATCTGTTTTATCATCACTATTTTCAAAAAGGAATATGTCACATGGATTTTCGACGATTAAATAAACTGAAAAAAAAAAAAAATCTTTTTAATGTCCTGTATGAAGTGTGCCTTAAAAAATGGGAGATTTGGAACCTACGCATATATATGGGTCAGAAAAAGTGAAAAATATTAATTCTTGAGGTTGATTCTTCAGTTAATGTCTTACTGATTTTTACTTTCCGAGCATACATATGTAAGGAAAGTAATGTAATCATGATTTGTTAAACCAATTTTTACTTTCCGAACACTATAGTGAGGAAAGTATTGTAATCATGTCAAAAATCCGAATTTGAGATTTTGATGTTTCTGTACGTTTCGAGGTCCCATGAGGCCGTTTTCACTATTTTTACGATGATGTATGTATCTGTGTGTGTGTATATGTGTGAGTGAACACGCTAGCGTCTGAACGCTTTGCTCGAATGAGCTGTAAGTTGATACGCATATTGCAAGTCACCGTAGCACGAAACCTATTGATTTTGGTGAATCTAGCACTTATACTTTTTTTTACAGGGACACAAAGAAAAATTCTTTATCATTATGGCATATGGGACCAAAATCTTAAAAGTGCGATAGCATCTAAACGCCTTATTCAATTGAGCAAAAAAAATGATACACATGTTATAGGTCATAGTTGCACGAACTGTATAGATTTTGGAGAATCTAGCACTTATAGTTTTTATACAGGGACACAAAGAAAAATTCTTTATCATTATGGCCTATGGGACCAAATTTTTAAAAGTGTGATAGCGTCTAAACGTCTTATTAATCTGAGCAAAAAGTTTGTACACATGTTATAGGTCACAGTTGCACCAACTGTATAGATTTTGGTGAATTTAGCACTTACAGATTTTTTACAGGGACATAAAGAAAAATTCTTTATCATTCTTTATCATTCTTTATCTTTGGTCCCATAAGCCATAAGGCTTATGGGACCAAATTTTTAAAAATGCGATAGCATTTAAACGCCTTATTCAATTGAGCTGAAAATTTATATGAATATTATAAATCACTGTTGCACTAACTATAAGCATTTTGGGGAATCTAGCATTTATAGGTTTTTACAGGGACACAACGAAAAATTCTTTATCATTATGATCTATGGGCTCAAAGTTCAGTAGCGTTAAATAAAACATCGTGCAATATATGGAGAAAAATACTCAAACAGTCTATTATAGTTTTCTCTCTTTTGTTTGTTTAACAACTCCTTTTTCTTTATTTTATCTACAAAACTGTTAATTACTGAATGTTCGGAAAGTCGAGTGGAGTCACTCCAGATTGTTTTTATTTCATATGGCTCAAAAACGAATGGCCGTAGAATCTTGCAAATTTATATTTGGGGCTGTCATGATGTCTAGTTGTGTATCTTCAACTTTGGTCTTGACATGACCTCACCTTTAAGATATATCTACGATTTTACACGATTTTTCATGATGTTTGTATGTGTGCGTGTGTGTATGTGTGTAATTATACACGATAAATTCTAAACACTTTGTTCGAAAGAGCTGAAAGTTGGTACATGTATTGTAGGTTACCGTAGCACGAACTGTATAGATTTTGGTGAATCTAGCACTCATAGATATTTTTTATAAGGACAAAAAGAAAATTTCTTTATCCTTATGGAACATGGGTTCAAATTATTTAAAGTGCAATAGCGTCCACATCCCTCATTTGGTTGAACTGAAAGTTGGTACATAAGTTATATTGGAGTCACTGTAGCACAAATTTTATAGATTTGTGTATATCTAGCATTTACGTTTTTTTTTTTTTTTTTTTTTTTGAGATACAGTAGAGCGCCGATTATCCGAACACGTAGGGACAGACCCTAGTTCGGATAAGCAAATGTTCGGATAATTGGACAGGCAATTTAAGGGATATTGTGACAATAGAAAAACCTTCACACTTTATCCTGGCTTAGGACTGGCAGCACCTCTTTGTCCTGGCGTGTTTAATTTTTTTTTTCTCTTTTTCATTCTTTTTTTTTTTTTTTTTTTTTTTAACTCTAGAGGTTATAATTTAATCAAGAAAGCTTTTGATTTTTGCTTGCTTTAAAGAAGACATTCTTTTCAATGCTGCCATATCTCGAATTCTTCTTAGACACGTTATACCCCCTTTCCCCAAGCCTTTTATTCCCTTTTTACTGCTCCCAACGAAACACTTATCTGGGATTCAATTTCGCATGCTAATTCTGAAGAGGGGGAGGGGGTTTGAGAAAAATAGGGTGTTTGGATAATTGAAAGTTCGGTTAGAATTTTTTTTTTTTTTTTTTTTTTTTTTTGGGGGGGGGGGGGGAGAAATAGGCTGTTCGGATAATTGAAAGTTCGGATAAAGAAAAATAAATAGATAAATAAGTTGTTCAGATAATTGGAAGTTCGGTTAATTGGAGTTCGGATAATCGGCGCTCTACTGTACAACGGAAAATTCTTTAACATTACGGCTTACGGAATGAAATATTACTTAAAGTGCTATAGCATTTAAACGCTTTCTCCGATTGAGTTGAAAATTTATATATATGTTATAGGTTAGCTTCGCACGAACTGTATAGATTATGGGGAATTACAGTTCACACAACGAAATATTCTTCAGCATTATGACCTATTGGCTCAAGCTATTTGAAAGTGTTGAACACCTTATTTGATTGAGCTGATTGATTTCAGACTCCTCTTACTTTAATTTATTTAAATAACCGTTAATTACTTAGTTTTCAGAAAGTCGAATGGAGTTACTCCAGATTTATTTTTTTATTTTTTATCTTTTAATTATTATATATTATAGTTTGAAAATTTAACGAACAGAATTTTAAAACATATGAAAATTTTTAAAATATAATGATAAAATAAAGCTACTTTATTATTTTCGAAAGTTTTGAATGTTTAGAAGTTCTAAATTAAAGAAACTGTGTCGTAGAATTCTATAACTGAAAAAAGTAAAGCATCTTTTCGTTAATAATTAACTTCTGTAGAAGAATTGGTTGATTGGTTGGATTTAACGTTTCACTACTATTGCGGTATGGTAATCGTCTGTAGAAGGGAATTTTTAAGAAAATATACGAGCTTTACAAAACGTGAAAAAAACATCTTTTTTTTAGACCTGATATTAGAAGATTGTTTTGTATGTAATAATATTTAATTTAATAACATTTATAGATAACTTTAACGGTTTTAAACATATTGTAGTACATAATACATAAAAAGAATGAATTTTACTTCTTTATTACAGTAAAAAATAATCATATACATATGCATATTATCTCTAATTATTTCCGAAAAATAGATCTCGCAAAGATTTGTTCAAACAACTAGCCAAATATTTCAACATGATGCTGTCATGTATAACAAAATTTAATTTAAATATTATCAAGCTTTATTATAAATTTCTTAATTATCAGAAAAATTAACTTTCTGAATTTTTTTTATGAAAAGAATAACTTTTTTTTTTTTTTTTAAAGCATTTATTTCTCTATAACATCAATCATTTTCTCCGAATGTCTAGAATGTTTAAGCTTTAAAACATTTTCTTTTAATTTGCTTTCAAAATGTTTATTTATTTTTAACCAACTATTTCCTTTGATTTGTTTCAAATATTTAGAGCCTTTTTCACTATGCTTTTAATCAAATTTAGGATTTTTTTTTTTTTTTTTTTTTTTTTTAAGTATATTTTTAATTGCCTATTTAGTTATCTTTTAGTATTTTGTTTAAACTTTGTTTTGTAAAGAAAAAAGAAAATTTTTAGTTATTGGAAAATTTATTATAAATAGAAGTATTTCACTATAAAGAAAGACTAATTTTTCAATAAGAAATGGTGCTTTTATAAAATCCACAACGAAAAATTGCACTCTGTAAATTTTTTTTAGTTTATGTCACAGATAAAACTAAAATCGAACCGAAATTAAGCAGAAATGAAGAAAGCAAAAATATTACTATTACAACTTCGAGAAAAACAAATTAAAATGATTTGATGAACCAATTCAAAAATAACGCTATAGTGAATTTGTTGAAAGAGAAATAAAAGTTTTAAAGGGAATTTAATTTAAAGTAAATGTGTAAAACAGAATGAAGAAATAGAATTTCTTTTTTAATTCAAAGTAAAAATTGCTTTATTAAAAAAAAAAAAAATAATAATAATAATAAAAAACGCTGAAAAATACATATTTGTAAACAACATTTTCGGAAGTTAAAGAGATTTTTCTTGATTAAAAAAGAGACATATAGCATAACGAAATGATGATGATGATACAATAATGAATGTTTTTGAAGATCCCTGAGCAATAGAAAAATTATCCAAATATGTCTTTTTCTTTCTTAAATTTATAAAAATCGAATAAATGCAATGCTTCCCAGTTTTTAAATTAGTATTTCTAGTTTTTGATTATTTTCAATTTTGAAGCAAGAATTTTTATTTTTTATTTTTATTTTTATTATTTTTATTATTATTATTAAATCACTATATTAAAGCAAATAAAGTTAACTGATTAAAAAAAAATGAATGAAACAAACAAAGAAAAGAAAAGAAAATACTTTAAATACTTAAATACACGGATAGTTGGATGGTTGGGTTTAACGTCGCACTAGTGCTGCGCAGATGGGCAATTGGCGACGGTCTGGGACACACCCCAAGAGGTGGTCCGGAGACATGCCGTCACAATTTTGATCCTCCACGGAAGGGATATTATACACGGTAAAAAAAAAAAAAAAAAAATCTAAAATAGGTAAAAATTTGTAAGATGTTTGGGTAAAGCAATGTTCCAAATTGGAAAGTTCTGTTTATAACCCAAAATGGGTCAGAAAATCTATCTATTTTGAGTTTACAAACTTGTTATGTATGGTTCACTATCTTATTTTATATTTTTGTCTATCTTAAATAAAGACTTTGTAGAAAATATTGTATCACTCACCTCTTACTAAAAAAAAAATGTAACATGCGTACATGATCTAAACAAAATGTAAACATTTTGTATGTATACGTATGTACACTGCAAAAAATAAACCCCAAGACATTTCTATCCAAATCGGTCTCGTATCCAATTTAGGTTGATATTTTGGGTTATAAACAGAACTTTCCAATTTGGAACATTGCTTTACCCAAATATCTTACAAATTTTTACCTATTTTAGATTTTTTTTTTTTTTTTTTTTTTTTTTTTTTTTACAGTGTAGAATCATATTTTAATTCAACTAGCAAAAGCATATATAATGAAGTGTTTATTATTATTATTGTTGACGCATGCGCGCCACCCCGTCGCGGATCACCGGGCAGAAGGCTATGAGAAGCCAAGTACAATGGACGTGGGCAAAGAACTTTAAATTTATTGACGCCCACAATTATTATTTTATGTGCTACTTATTATTTCTTCGTTGTATATAGTGTAAATACTTGATGTATGTGATCGTACAAATTAAAAATATTAAAACAACGAAGATGGTCCGTCGAAAATTAATTATTTGTAGTTAAGTTCCTACAAAAAGTGGCTCCGTCGAGAAAGGAGCTTGTAATCAGCGACTTATGGATAAAAATAATAAATTGAAATCTTCCTTGAAAGGGAAGATAACTAGAATTGAAAACTATGTAGAAGGCACGAATGTCGAAAATTACGATATAGATATAGTGGAATTAAAAGTGAAATTAAAGAACATAGAACTGCTACAAACAAAAATCGATGAATTACGACAAAAATACTACGAAATTCAAGACTTGAAAGATGCTGAACAAGCAACCATAGATGACGACCTTGACTCATGTGAAGAACGTCTGGAAAAATTAGAGGTAAGAATTAATACACTTATTAATTCTTATAAGAAATTTGATTCTCATAAAAAAATAAATGCGACTAAAAATGCATCTCAAGATGCTTTTGAAATTAAAACTCAAATTCCTCCTTTAGTATTACCTGAATTTTCAGGAAAATATGAGGAATTCAGTTCTTTTAAAGAACAATTTGATGATTTAATAACCAATAATGTTCATATTAATCAGTCGCAGAAATTATATTACCTTAGATCTTGTCTCAAATATGACGCTAAAAATCTAGTTAGTAATTTTGATACATTTGAATTATTATATAATGCATTAGAAAATCGCTATGATAACGAGCGATTAATTGTTGATATTCATGTACAAAATATTCTGAATTTTGAGAAAATTCAAACTGAAAATCCCAAAGAGATAAGAAACATGATTGATTGTATTCAGAAAAATCTGCGTGCCTTGAAAGTTCTGAAATATGTACAGAATAAATTATCAGATGTTTTCATTATAAATATTATCGTAGCAAAGTTAGACAGAGAATCTAGAAAGAATTTTGAGTTGTCCCATAAATCAAAAAATGTTCCCACCTTTGAAGAATTTATCAAATTTTTGGAACAACGAGAATCAGTTTTATTATCTATTAATAGAACGAATATGACTAGCGGAAATAAAAATACTAACAAAAACTTTCCGGCTATTAACAAATCTAAAACTCTTTTAATGCATGAAAATAAAAACAAAAATTGTGTTGTTTGTAAAAATACTATTTATAAATGTGATGCATTTTTGAAATTAAACATTAACGAAAGATTAACTATAATACGCCTTCACAAGCTTTGTGAGGTTTGTTTTAGGCAAAACCATAAGAAAAATGATTGCTTATCAAAATTCAAATGCACCTGCGGAATGAAGCACAACAGATTATTATGTTTTTCTTCTGGCGCCAAAACCCCGGTTCCAGACTCAGATGAAATAAATTCATCCAAATTACCAGATATAGACAAAAGGGTTGCGCAATTAAATGCTTCCGTTTTGAGTAATAATAGCAGATATTTAAAAGAAAATAGAAAAAGTATTCTGTTTTCCACAGCTTATATTTATGTTCAATGCGAAAACAAAAAAAGAATAAAAATAAGATGCGTTCTGGATTCCGCTTCAAATGTGTGCGTATTAACTGAAAAGATGAGTGAATGTTTAGGAATTAAAAGAGAAAAAATAAAAACTCCAGTTTCAGGTTTGAATGGATTGACCCAAAATATTAAGTGGAAATTAGATACCTTTATTTCAAATGAAGATTGTTCCTTTAGTGAACCAGTAGAATTTTTGATCGTAGATAAAATAACTGGGCTTACACCATGCAATAAATTAAACATTTCAGACATAAAAATTCCAGAATTTTTGAAATTGAGTGACGAGACATTTTTTGAACCGAATGAAATAGAAGCGTTAATCAGTGCAGATATATTATTCAAAGTTTTAAAGGATAATACTTATAAAATAAATGACGATTTGTTTTTTAAGGAAACCGAATTTGGATGGCTAGCGTGTGGAAAGGTTGAAGAAACAGAACTGAATAATTCGAAACAGTGTTTCGTTTTGTCAGACGATTCCCTTAGTAGCACTCTTAAACTCTTTTTCGATCTAGAAAGCATTGGAATAAGAGACGATCCAATTAAAAAAGAAAGTGATAAAGCTATAGAAATTTTTAATGAAACGATTCAGTTTAAAAACAAACGCTACGTTGTACACTTGCCTTTTAGAAGACCCTATAATGAACTTTCCGATAATTACACGTTAGCGAAACAACGATTTTTAAGTTTATGGAGACGTTTTAAATATGATAGAGAATTATATGAACAGTATAGAGAGATTATTCGTGATTACGTAAATCAAAAAATAATAGAAATAGTTGAACCCAGTACAGCAGAAAATAATTTAAACAAACCTATTTATTATTTGCCACATCAGGCAGTAAGAAAGGAAGGTCGCTTAACATCCAAAACAAGAATCGTATTTGATGCAGGGAGTCATCAAAATAATCAGCTGTCACTGAATGATTGCCTATGGCAGGGGATAAATTTAAATCCGAATCTTTTGGATATTTTAATTAATTTTAGATTAAACAAAATAGCATTTTGTTCTGATATTAAACAAGCCTTTCTACAAATCTGTCTCGCTGATGAACATAAAGACGCTGTTCGTTTTTTCTGGAGTGATGAAGAACCGCATGCACATAAAAAACCCAAATTACAGATTTATCGTTTCAATCGAGTTAATTTTGGGGTGTGTTCAAGTCCATTCTTACTCGCTGCTACTATTAGACATCACATTGAGAAGTATAGAGAAGAATTTCCCGCTACTGTTCGACTTTTAGATAAATGTTTTTACGTAGACGACTTAATTTCTGGAGGTAATGATTTTAACGAAGCACTTGAATTATCACGAAGTGCAAAATATATTATGGAAGCCGCAGGAATGTCCCTTAGAAAATGGATAAGTAACGATACCGAATTAACAGAGCAGTGGAAAAGCGAAAAATTTGATACATACCCTGTAGAATCTACCATCAGCTTAGGTATAAATCAGACAAAGATCTTGGGACTATCTTGGGATACTAATAAAGATAATTTGATTGTAGATATCAAGAGTTTGTTGAACTTTATATCCATAAATAAAATTACAAAACGTACCATTCTTCAAGCCGTAGGGAGAATTTTCGACCCCTTAGGGTTAATTTCTCCATTCACTGTCAGGGCAAAAATTATCATTCAAGATATCTGGACAACTAAAACCAAATGGGATGAATCATTATCACCAAATATCGAAAAAGAGTGGATGAAATGGTGTTCGGAATTACCCTTGTTAAAAGAGCTTGAAGTCCCTAGATTCGTCCTTGATGCCACTTCCCCAGAAGATGTAGTTGAATTACATAGTTTTTGCGATGCTAGCAAAAAAGCATATGGCGCTGCCATTTATGTACGAACAAAATCAAAAAATGGTATTTCAGTAAAACTTTTGACTTCCAAGAGCCGTGTAGCTCCCCTCAGCGGTGTTACACTACCTCGCCTTGAATTATTGGGTGCCCTGGTCGCAGCTCGTCTGATCACCAAAGTGAAAAATACTGTAAACCTTAAAAGACCTTCTGTTGAATATCACTGGACTGATTCGCAGATAGTGCTTTTCTGGATAAAGGGTACTAAAACCCGATGGAAGCAGTTTGTCGCCAACCGTGTTCAAGAAATTGCCAGCCTGACAAACTCTAACTCTTGGTTCCATTGTGCAAGTAAAGAAAATCCTGCTGACCTGTTGTCTCGAGGGATGACTGCTGAAAGCCTAACAACCAGCGCCACATGGTGGACAGGTGCTGAATTTCTGAAAGATCCTGAATTTCCGAAAAACAAACAATCTTTTATTGACTTTTCAGAACTAAATGAGGAAGACTACACTCCTGAATTAAAATCTGAAAATGCAGTGACTCTAAATTTGAAAAAGGACTTTACTATTTTGAACTATCTGATTAATCGTAGTAATAAATTTTTAAAAATATTACGTATATGTAGTTTTCTTTTCAGGTTTCTTCACAATCTAAGAAATCCTTTAGAAAAGAAGAAAGTACCGCTGATGCCTGAAGAGCTGACAAAGGCAGAAGACTTCCTACTGAAACAGCTGCAGGAGGAGGAATTTCCTACTGAAATATCTGCCTTGAAAAGTGGCGGTAATGTATCGCATAAGAGTAAAATTTTTAATTTATCCCCATTTTTGGATGACAATGGTTTAATAAGGGTAGGGGGGAGACTGCAAAATTCGCAGTTATCTTATTCGATTAAGCATCCTTATGTACTTCCTTCAAAAAATAAATTAACGGAATTAATTGTAAAATATTATCATGAAAAATATTTTCATATTGGTCCCCAACATCTTCTGTTTCAGGTTAGGCAAAAATATTGGCCCATTCATGGGAGAAATCTTTGTAAAAAAATTGTGCACAGATGTTTAGTCTGTTTTAAAGCAAATCCGAAAGTATGTGTACAAAAAATGGGAAACTTGCCAAAACAAAGAATAACGCCAGATAAAGCATTTAATTCAACTGGGGTAGATTTGTCTGGACCCTTTTTAATCAAAAATAAATATGGAAGGAAAGGTCCAGAAATCAAAATTTATGTTTGTATTTTCATTTGTCTAGTAACAAAGGCTATACATCTTGAACTTATTAGTGATTTAACTTCACAAGCTCTGATAGCTGCGTTAAAAAGATTTATTTCGAGAAGGGGCAAGTGTCATAAAATATTTTCGGATAATGGGACCAGTATGGTAGGCGCCAACAGGGAACTAAATGCCTTGTATAAACTGGTAAGAGATAAGGAAGAATCCTTATTCAATTTTTTTGCAGAGGAAAAAATAGAATGGGTTTTTATTCCTCCAAGGAGTCCAAATTGGGGTGGTCTATGGGAAGCAAATATCAAAGCGTTTAAATACCATTTTAAACGCATAGCGGGTAATTCAAAATTTACATTTGAAGAAATGCTTACACTTGTTACTCAAGTGGAAGCGATCTTGAACTCGAGACCACTGACTCCGCTAACTTCAAGTATTGAAGATTTAGAGGTTTTAACTCCAGCCCATTTTCTTATTGGAAGGCCAATAACGGCTGTTGTTGAACCTTCTTTAAATGTTGAGAAAAATCGCCTAAGTGCTTGGCAAAATATTACGAAGTCAGTTCAGGCAATCTGGAAAAGATGGAGTCTTTCTTACTTGAATAACTTACAACAGCGCAGAAAATGGATAATTGATAAAGAAAATTTAAAAATCGGAGACATGGTTTTAGTCAGGGAAGAAAATCTTCCACCATGCAAGTGGTTTTTAGGGCGTGTAATAAAGCTATATCCTGGTCAGGATAATAAAGTTAGATTGGTAGATATAAAAACTACCAAAGGGATTTACAAAAGATCCATCTCCAGATTGTGTGTGCTGCCTATCGAGGAGTAAAAATGAATATGAACATTTATTATATTAATTTACTGTATTATATATATTACTCTAAATTTGTTAGTTAATTATGAAAATTTCTGTTTATTATAATCAGTTAATCTTTTTTCTAATTCTATGTGTTGTGCGAAATAGTGATATTATGTTACATTCATTTATTTGTTATTATTTTATCTATTTATGTTATGTGAAATTGTAAAATTGAAGTTTTGCAAAAAAAAATATTGTAAGTTCTTGCATGACAACATAGCAAGGCCGGGCGGGATGTTGACGCATGCGCGCCACCCCGTCGCGGATCACCGGGCAGAAGGCTATGAGAAGCCAAGTACAATGGACGTGGGCAAAGAACTTTAAATTTATTGACGCCCACAATTATTATTTTATGTGCTACTTATTATTTCTTCGTTGTATATAGTGTAAATACTTGATGTATGTGATCGTACAAATTAAAAATATTAAAACAACGAAGATGGTCCGTCGAAAATTAATTATTTGTAGTTAAGTTCCTACAAAAAGATATATATATATATTTAAGGATTATGATTGAGGGAATTTGACGTTGTAATGGAGCTACACAGTGGAGAATTGGCGCCGTCCAAGAATTATTCTTTGAGATAAATTAGATATAATCGAATGTTACAATGTATCAAATGCTATCGTGTTTCATGGTTGTTACCACACCGTTCGATATACTGCCAGTTGAAAAATAAATCGTAGGGTTCTTGGAAAAGGGATAGAATAAAAATTTTAAAATACATTTATCATCCTATACTCTTTATATATATTTTTTTTATATGCTGATAAATTTCAGAAACTTATGGATGAAGAAGTAACCATTGAGCATGGTAGCGATTAACGTACTGTTTAGTAAATGTAACATAGCAGAGGCATCATTATTAAAATAAATATAGATAAACAAAAAAATAAAAACTATGATAATTTTAACTAAAATAAAACGGATAATTTTAAATAAAATAATCTGGTGTGCCACTCCCGCGACTTTCTCTTACCCTGATATTTAATGCTATAAGTACAGATTAGAGATTAAGGGTTAAGATAACGAGTACTGCTGTGTAAACCTATGTTAAAACAATTCAACTTAGGCTTCTGAACTGCTTTATTTCACAAATAATTCTATGCGAGGGGGGCTATAGCCCCCCTCAACGGAATCTAGCTCTTTTGTGTAGCCCTGTAAACGAACAGTGAATGATTTCTATACCATATTCTACATGAAAAATGTTTTTATGCATATAATATATATATATTTGTTTCATTTGGTTTAGTGCAGTCTATAGAGGTTAAACTCTACTTACCTGCAATTTTCCCCATAGACACAATGTATTTTAATTCTCTTGGGTGTTCCTGTACACGAAAACCATTTGCTTGATTTCAACGAAAAGCTTATACTAGCATTCCTATATGGTACACATTTAGAATACCAAGTTTGAACTTTCTGCTATAATTTGTTTTTGAGATATGCTGATAACAGACAGATACACAAACACACAGACAGACGCATAGACACACACAGAGACCAACCGCTAAAAGCATGATTTTTGGATTCAGGGAACCTCAAAATGTGTAAATATAACAAAAATTGAATTTCAAAAATTTGGCCCAAAAACAATACTTTCTCTACCTTATGGGTAAAAGAAAGTAAAAAGTACTGTTGCAAATATAGCTATAACATAGTGAATAACAAAGTTCACCGAAAGTCAATGAACGTCTTACATGACTGAAGAACTTGTATGTAAAACATTTCCTAAATAAAATATCGCATCTTAGTTATACCGCCTCTAGTAAAATTTCGTAACAAAGCGTTCCTGTTTCTTCTTAATAAGAGATACTATCTACAAATTCGTTTACAACTTACGCGTTAAACTTTTATTTTAAGGCTTTCTTTTGAAAACTTTCAACTAATATTTTCTTGAAAAGTAATGAAAAAGATGGTATCCACTTCACAGGAATGAAGTGGCTTAGTACGAAGAATTTTACGCCCGCTCGTAAAATGAGCATGTTCTTTTAGTTAAGTAGGTAAAACTCTTATTATTTTTGTAAGAGGAAAGAATAGGATTCCAAAAACCTTCATGATTTATGTACTAAGATAAGAGGAGATTTTAGGAGAAGGATGTGAAAAGTAACGTTTAGCAAACGCACGTGAGCAGAAAAATAAGCAGATAAAGCAAACAAGAGAATAAAGATGAACCTTAATACGATTTTCTAAATTCTCAGTATAACAGCAAGTAATATAACTCCCTTTGAAGAGAAAATTATTTTGTTGTATAGTTGAATGGAAAGGAACATTTTTTTTTTTCCATTTTATTAATACAAAATTTTCTGAAATATTTTTTTTTTCTCCCTTCAGGTTGGTTAGGCTTAACTTTATCGAAATTGCAATGTTAGAAATTAAATGATAGGCTCAACTAAATTTCTGTTTCGTACTTGCTTCAATTGTAAAATTTTGACAAAGCTCTCAAAATTTTGTATATTTTTATTAACTATGAAATGGCAATTGGTAATACACAGAATCAAAATTATGTTAATTCAAATCGAGATATTATTACAATTAAATACTTTTAACCTTATTTTTATTTATTTATTTTTGTTATTTTCCTCTTCGTTCTTATGTATACACTTTTCGATCCTATACTCACAAAACATTGGACGGAATTTACCAAAACTAACAATATATTTGGTTACACCTTAACTTAAGTTTAGTTCTGATTACATTTTGGAATATATTTATTGCCTAACAGATGGCGCTGCTAAGCTGCAATTTCTTCCATTTATTGGAAGGCTATATCTCAGGTTCTATAGTGTATAAATGCAAAAAATCTAACATGTATGAGAGTCATGAGGAAAGACTATGCTCATCCAATTTGAGTACGTGTCGACCGAGAGGTGACGCTGTCTGGCAACAAATTATTCCTATTTACGAAAAGGCATTATCTCAGAATCTATGATATATAAATGAACCGTACTAAGCAATTCCGATTGATATTCTGAAAAATTATGCTGTTCGAATTTGAGTGTATATCGCCCGACAAGTTGCGATGCTATGCTATAATTTATCCTTGTTTACGGAAAAGCAACATATCCGATTCTATGATAGATAAATGCACCAAACACAATATGTCACAAGGGTAATATAAAATAATATGTTGATTCAATTAAGATGCACATTAGACGAACCGGGGCGCTGCTATGCAGTAATTTACCTAAGTTTCCAAAAATACTTTATCTCATCTTTTATGATATATGAATGCATCAAACTTAATATGGGAGAAAAATATGAAAAATTACGCTGATTAACCCCTTGAACTGAAATGGCGAGTCCAGCTCGCCGTGAATTTCCCGACACTAATTATGTTCTTATATGTATATATAACAATAAACATTCATATAAATGTGTGAAACAAATATTATTTTTAATAATAACAAAATATTTGAGCAACAAAACCGTAAGTATCTATATCGATCCCTCCTCTTAAAACTACGAAAATTAAATTGTCTGCATGAGCAGTGCTGACTGAAAATAAATTGCAGTTCAAGGGGTTAAGTTTGGACAAATATCAGGTAACAGGTGACACTGCTGTTATCTATCTTGCAAATTTTAAGATGGCTATATATCTCTACGTCTACTGATTAAAACTACACCAATCAACATATAAAAAGTCTTTATTGTAAAAAGCTATGCTGCCAAATATTTATGAAGGTTAACCGGTAGTTGGCGCTGTTATGTAAAAACATATAGCAGAAAGCTTTGTGATTGTTACATCATACTAGTTCCTTTTACTGATAATAGTATATTTACACAACCTCATACTTAAGAAAGTTAAACTAACCAAATATTGAACTAAAATCTCGAGGCTCCTTTCTCTCTCTCCGGTCGCCAAATACCATGTAACTCTAAGAGGAAATTTGCTTATAGAGGTACTCATCACCAAAAGTATTTTTTTTTTTTTAAATTCAATTTTCACATCCTGAAAATTTATAATCTTTAAATTAGTACACTTTTTTTTTCGAAAAATTTATTGTTTAAAATTTTTATAATTCCTTTTACAGCTAAAATGTGAGTGAAAGCATTTAGTTAATTTTTCCCATTTTTAAACAAAAAAAAATATTGCAATATTAAATTTAAAAAAATCAGTTTATAGATAACGAGTACTAACTTGTAATTTGTGAATTTTCTGAGTGTGTAAACGAGATTTAAAAAATACTTTAGGGTAATGAGTAATTCTATAAATAAATTTTACCACAGAATAACATGGGTTTTGGCTTGCGGCGGTATGCCAGTGATAGGAAGAGAGTTTTCCTTAAGGTACGAAATTTTTTGGAGAAGAGGTTGAAATTATAATTCAGTATATGGTAAATCTAGGACATACAAATTGATTTTTTCCCTTGTGTGTCGTGAAGACTAAAATGTTTTCATCTATCCAGTTTATTATTATTATTATTATTATTATTTCTGGATGGCAAGTTCTAGTTGGGTTAAGTTGTTAGCGAGTTGGGTCAGGTTGAAAGCATGTAATATATATATGTATGTATGTATGCATGCACACACAATAATAAGCAGTAATTTGTTTTATAGAAATATAGCTGCATAACTGATATAAACAAACCAATTATACGCTTAACTAAATGTACGCATATCTAGTTTTTTTTTATAGTAGTAAAGTAGACTCTCGTGTCGGACAAGTATCGGAGGTCTCTAACTATCGGAGATTTTTCCAATTTTCACTGTTAATCCTTCTGATTATTTTGTGGCCATCCCATGTCAAATCAACATAGCTAAAAACCTTACTCCCCCTTTCAAATTTTTATGAAACCGGGCTCATTTATTTGTTTTATAGAGAAATAAATCATAGCCTCCTAAAGTAGATACCTGTCGCGTTGCTCGTAAACTTGGCAACAGTTCAAGCGGTAGACAGCGCCACCTGGTACAGATTGCGCGACTTTTTTATTGAAATGTCACCAATAATTTTAAGATGTGATACATGACATTTGTAATCGACGTTTCTTCGATTCTATTCGCCTTTTATGTATATCAAATCCCACTTTTAAAATTTTTAGTGGCTGTTGAATAAAAAAGGTGCGAAATATGTACCAGGTGGCGCTGTCTATCGTTTGAACTGTTGCTAAGTTTACGAGCAACGCGACGACTATCATTAAATGTATACCAATTAATATGACCGTATCTATTTTAGTCTTTGATATGCAGGGCTTCAAAAATGGGTAAAAAAATACAAATTTTCAAAATTCTTCTACTACAAATGTACCCATATTTTATTTCCTAGAGATATAATATTAGTATTATTAGAAAGTTTATAATATAGGCTTTCAAATGATGTATCACATGTATATATTTCAATATTTTCATTTTAAGGTAAAATATTTTGACATTTGACGTTCAGTACCTCGAAAAGTACGCATATAATTTTTTTTTTTTAATTATATGTTATTTTTATGTTTATTGTCTACAATTGTTGTGAGTTCCAACATTGGACGGCCGTGGAACGCTGAGTTATAAAATGCAACCCTCCATCAGTATTTTCGTACTGAAATTGTATATAGAATATTTTGTGATTTCCTTTGGATGGGATAAATTAGTATGTATAGAAATTCTGTAAAAGAAAAATAGTTAATTACAACGCTTTTGTAATTAATAATTACATGATAAAAAAAAAAAAAAAATGACGAAAGCTTGCAATTTTAAAATGTTAATCTGCTGGTTGAGCATTCCTTTTAAATGTGCTTCTAAGTGCAACAATTTACACTGAAAAAAAATTCTGTAACTTACATCTAGATTCTAAATTGTGGCTCTAGAAAAAATAGTTCCATGTCATCCTTATTAATTCTAGTCCCCTTTTGAAAGCGAGTACTAGAAACCCCTATTAGAATTCTAGAACGTTTGCCTATGTTCTTGAGGGCAAAGTTATTTAAAAATCTCTGCAAATAAATGCGAATACAAGAGGCGGGTTTCAGCAACTATAATCTTGGTTTATTACCCAATTCTAGAAAATCATGCGAGAATTTCTCGCTATACAAAAGATTCAGAATATTGTTTCATCATCTAGAAATGTGTAGACTAGAAATTCTCGATCAATTCGTCTATTCAGTTTATTGTCGTGCCTTATGCGCAAAGCTCGGAAATCTATATATTTCTAGTTAATTGATTTAGAAAATGACCATTTATTCATTCTAGATGAAGGCGGTATATTTTTTTCCTCAGTGTAAGGCTTGCAGAGTAGAGATAAACTAGTACTGATGTGCGTGTGGGGAGCAAGGAGGTCTTTAACCTTTGTTTTTTAGTAGATTGAAAGTATAAATAACTCACAATCATATTAAAATTTGAATTTAAAATGACTAAATAATAATAGTAAAACACCTCTTTTCCCATTTTGCCAAAAAAAAAAAAAAAAAAAAAAATTACTGTAGTACAAATATATTTACAAAGATTTGGGGCATTTTGTAGTAGTGAACAATCTTTATAGTTAATTTAATAGTTGCACGAGCATTGAACATTTCTTTAGGAAACAGAGTATAAGTTTTTCCAGTGTCAGTTATGGGGATTACAAGCCAATGAAATTTATACAATTATTGTATGAATTTGGTCGATTCTTTATTTCTTTATTCAGTTTCTACAAATTGCACTAAATCAAGATCAATGTAATATTAGTTCCCCATCAACTATAGGTATGGGGAACTTTGGTAATCGGGAAAATTTTCGACCTCGACTTTTTGACATTTTTACACGTTTTTAGGAGTGAGGAATCTAAAAATATCAAAATGGGTATAGTGTCCGTCTGTAGGGTGTCTGTTAGTGTGTTAGTTCGTTAGTATGTCAGTTCGTTAGTGTGTTAGTGTGTTAGTACATTCTTGTGTTAGTCCGTTAGTGCGTTAGTATGTTAGTCTGTGTAAACGATATCTCACGAACAAATGATTGCAGAGAGGTCGGACTGGTTTTAAAGTATTAGTTATGACACTAGCAAGAATCCTATTCATTCGCAACATTCTAATTATAAAACTTCAGAAGTTATTCAAAATTTACGATTTTCTTAACATGGGAGAATATGGCAAAATTTCATTTAAACGTGCATGAAAAGAAATATTTTTATTTTTATCGTAAAGATGTAAGACCAGCTTTTAAATATCAGTTTTGATGCCGGGATGAACATCATTAACTAGAAACATGCTACTTTGAAAATTTCGCAAATTATTCGAAATTTACAAATTTCTTAACATGGCAGAATACAGCAAAATTTCGCATAAATGTCCCTTTTGATGAATATTTTATCGTAAAGTTGTCAGACTACTTTTAAAACATTATATAAGAATCTGGTATAAGCATCCTTGACTATGAATTTCCCAATTTAAAAATTTCATAAGTCAGTGGAAATTTACGATTTACTTAATATGGCGAAATAGGGCAAAATTTCGCATAAACGTCCACTTTTAGGGATATTTTCATCGTAAAGATACAGAACGTACAGTTAAAGTACATACATCGTAAAGAACAGTTTTAAAATATTATTTAAGATACTGGAATGAACATACATGACGATGAATTTTTTAATTTAAAAATTTCGTAAGTTACTTGGAATTTACGATTTTCTTAAGACGGCAGAATAGGGCAAAATTGAGCATAAACGTCCATTTTGAGGATCATAAATATATCAGATCACTTCAAAATAACATTTATGATACTTGTTTGAGCATGATTGACTACAAATATTCTAATAGGAAAATTTCGCAAGTTATTAGAAATTTAAGATTTTATCAACATAGCAAAATGGGGCGATATTCCATATAAATATGCATTTTGGGGATTGTTGCATTGGAAACAGTAGTATGAAAACTAAACTAAATAATTAAACCCCAATAAAATAAATTAATAGATTAGAATAAGGTAAAAATATCGATCTGAACGGCGGGTAGCCTATTAAGCGGGGATTTCGTTCTGTCACTGTGTCAAGCGTTTGGTCAAACTATTTTCTCTTAACGTGAATATAATATGTTTTGTATTAGAAATTTGTGAGAACATACATATGATGGGGGAACTAAGCAGAGTCCACCTATGCCAACTAGTTTTCATGTACATGACAAACGCAGACAGAATGTGTTCCACTTGCTCGGCATCCAAAATGCAGTTTTTTGGTTTTTGTTCTGCAAATGTAAAATATCTAATTTAAATGTCTTGATAGTCATCCTTGAATTGTTTAAAAACCTCTTTTAAATAACCTAATACTTAACTTTTCTGTATGTGTCTTCAGTGTATAAACTTTTATTTATGTATAATAGTAATAATAGTAATAAAAAGAATATATTAATAATAATAATAAACACCTACCAAAAATTACTCTAATTGTTACTAGGCCGTTATTTTATTTTTCTTTTCCGGTGAAGTAAGCAGCACGTAGGTCCCAATTATCTCTAATCCCTGATAGATAGGGTACGAATATTGAATAAGAGAGATTGAAAGCTGCAATCAAGTTTCCCTTACATTGTTTTATTTGCAGATTTTTTTTGTAAAACTTACGTTACGTTAGATGAAAATACTGATGTAGGGTTGCATTTTAATTTATATCTCAATATCCCATGACCGTACCATGCTCAAACTCACAATAATTATGGACAATAAACGTAAGAAACACATATGACTTTTAAATAAAAATTAAATATGTACTTTTTGAGATATTGAAGATCAAAGGTCAAAATATTTGAACTTGAATTGAAAAAAAATTAAATATGCATATGTGATACATCATTTTAAAGCCTGCATTAAATGATTTCTAATGATTCCAAATTTATGGCTCTAAGTCAATTAGATAATAAAATATGGGCACATTTGTAATACAAGAATTTTTAAAATTTGCATTTTTTATCCATTTTTGTAGTTCTGACTATCGAAAACTAAAAGAGATAGCGACTTATTAATTGTTGTATATTCATTTCTCTAAAGAACAAATAAATGAACACATTTAAATAAATATCTGAGGGGGACAGGTTAAAAATGTAGCTTTTTTGTGTTGATTTGACATGAAGTGACCCTTTGATCTTTCTGAATTATAATTTATAATTTTTTTTTGGGGGGGGGGGCTTCAAGTTCGGTATGGGTCAGGTTTAGGACAACAAAAGTCTCTTGCGGGTTCAGTTCAAGCAAAATAATTTGTTGGACTTCAGGCTGACCTCCAATTTAGCTGTTGAGTTGAGGTGTTCCATGCAGCACTCTAAGTTGAACACGAACATCTCTCTTTCAGAAACATAACTATTATTAAACTTAACTATTATACATTATATTTAAACTACAGTTTCTTGGACAGGGCAAAATATAATAAAGCACTTCCGTCAATTACATTCAATAAAAAAGAATGTTTTCGCTTAAGTATTTGTAATCCTTTTTGTACTCTATAAATTATGCACGCACCACATTGTGTATTTAAATAAAGTCCTACGTTAATAATACCCAACGCAACTTGGAAATGCACTTCCAGCAATTTTCTAAGTGTTGAGCCATTATATTCTAGTTCTTCTCAGTAATCTTGTAAACTAAAGATGAATGGTTTTCATACCATAATCTATACGAAACATGCTTTTTCATACATATAAAAAATATATTTTTATTTAATTTTGTTTACTGCAGCCTATATCGATTTAGAATACTGAGTTTAGATTTCTTTGCTACTTCTTATTCTTAAGATATGCTGATAACAAACATACACACAGACCAACCGATAAAAATATGATTTTTGGATTCAGGTGACCTCCATAGACCTATTATAAGAGTGGACGGGACAATAGCAATCTTTTTTAGTGGCAAAGATAACTCATAAAAAGGTCATGTGAATGTCGATTTATAGGAAGCCAAACTGGCCAATATTGAAATTTACTCGCCATACTCTAAACAATGGTTTTTTATTAAGCAGACGATATTTTCTCTTTTTCTTAAAAAGTTCTTTTTAAAATTTTTATTTCACTTTAAAAGTTAGATTGCTTTGAATTTAAAAAGAATTTTATAGCAAGAAATAGTAATTAGATGTACTTTAAAAACCCTAGAAGTTATGTAAAATAAGGATTTTATTTCACAGGTAAGATTATTTTTAATATTTTATTATTTCTTTCTTTTTAAGTAATTATTCTTATAAAATGCTTATAACTGCTATACTTATTTCTCTAAACTAAATTAGTTTAACTATATTATATCTTATATTGTTTCAAAAATGTCCATAATTATTTATGAGAGTTAAAACGAGTATAGACAGACCGAAGTTATAAAAACTTTTGAGCTTTGTTAGATGTTAAATAGCAAGGTAAAAACAAATTTCAGCAGCTGTAATATTTTACAATAGTTTTGCTTGTTGTATCTTTTAATAATAATAATAATAATAATAATAATAATATATTTATATTCAAAACAAAAATTTGCCAATAAAGCGATAAACGCCAGAAAAGGTAACCTTTTTTCAACATTCACATGGTTTCATTTTTTCAATTTTTCTTATATTCTCTTAATAATGGAATGTTCCGTCCACTCTTATAATAGGTCTATGGTGACCTCAAAACGTGTAAATGTAACAAAAAAGTCAATTTCGAAAATTTGATAAAAAAAAAATAATAATACTTTCTTTGTTATTTATATGGGCAAGAAAAAGTAAAACTAGTTGGCATAGGGGTGCTCTGCTCAGTTCCCCATCATATTTATGTTCTCAGAAATTTCTAGTGCGAGACATATTATAATCATGCAGAGCTGCCAACCTAATCCGGCAAATTGCTAGTACCGCCCCTTTTTCTACACCAGTCATTTTTTACAGTTTTTTTCTTCTTAATTCATCGCAAATATATTTGAAGAAAATTACTTTAAAAATTAAGTGGTGTAGAAAAAGGGGCGGTACTAATAATTTGCCGGATTAGGTTGGCAGCTCTGATCATGTTAAAAGAAATGAATTTGGCCAAAGCTTGATACAGTAACAGAATGAAATCCCCGCCTAATAGGCTATCCACCGTTCACTTCGATATATTTATCTTATTCTAATCTATTAATTTATTTTATCGGGGTCAATTCCGTTGTTTAGTTTTCATGCTACTATTTCCAATGCAATAATCCTCAAAATTCATATTTATATGAAAAATTTACAATTTCGCTATGTTGATAAAATCGTAAATTACGAATAATTTACGAAATTTTCCTATTAGAATATTTGTATTCAATCATGTTCAAACAAATATCATAAACGTAATTTTGAAGTTGTCTAACGTATTTAGGATCCTCAAAATTGAAGTTTATGCTCAATTTTGCCTTATTCTGACATGTTAAGTAAATCGTAAATTCCAAATAACTTACGAATTTTTTAAATTGGAAAAATCATAGTCTATGATATTCATGCCAGTATCCTAAATAATATTTCGAAAGTGGTTTGACATCTTTACGATGAAAATATCCGTCAAGATTGACGGTTCTGTGAATTTTTGCTCTATTTTGCCATGTTAAGAAATTCGTAAATTTCCAATATCTTACGAAATCTTTATATTGGAAAATTCATAGTCATTTATATTCATGCCAGTGTCCTAAATAATATTTCAAAAATAGTCTGACATCTTTACGATGAAAGTATCTCTCAAAATTGACGTTTATGTGAAATTTTGCCCTATACTGCCATGTTAATAAATTGGTAAATTTCCAATAACTTGTGAAATTTTCAAAGTAGCATATTTATAGTTACTGATATTCATTCCGGCATCAAAACTGATATTTTAAAACTGGTCTGACATTTTTACAGTAAAAAGTTTCCATTTAATGCACGTTTAAGTGAATTTTTGTCCTATTCTCCCATGTTAAGAAAATCGTAAATTTCTAATAACTTACGAAGTTTTTAAATTCGAATGTTGCAAATGAATAGGGTTCTTGCCAGTGTCGAAAGTAATATTTTAAAACTAATCTGACCTCTCTGCGACAATTTGTTCTTGAGATATCGTGTACACAGACTAACAAACTAACGGACTAACGGACTAACAGACACCCTACAGACAGACACCATAGAAATTTTGTCATTTTCGGATTCCTCACACCTGAAAACGTGTAGAAAAGTAAAAAAAACGAGGTCGAAAATTTTCACGATTACCTAAGTTCCCCATACCTATAGTATGATGGGGAACTAAAAGAAGTAATTAAATGTAAATTTTACCCTTTACATTCGACAAAAGGGGTTTTCACTATTATTTTATTTTATTTATTTATTTATTTATTTTGTACGAATGCTAAGGACTAGCTCCATCATGTATACAATCGGGTTTAATCCATACACCAATTTCTTATGAGGCGTGAGTGCAATTTGTTAATATGCTGACGCACTCGTGTCTAGTACCTTTTAGCTGGTGAAGAGCCGTATTATTGTTTTGGTCTGAAACAACTGTTGCGAGTTTTTGCATATTATAGTGTTTAGTCACAAAGATATTCATTAATTAAATAAATTATTATTTTAATTTAATCAGGTTGACACGTAGATGTTTCAAACCAAAAACCTATCAGAAATTAAAAATACTATTTTTTCTTTTTGCATATCAGCTATGTTACGTGTCGATATAGTTCAGATAAACTATGTGTCTGGTAGATCTGATCAGATCATGTGTCTGATAGATATTTTTGAAATAGTTTACAAATTTTCAAACAAAAAATATGTAATGAACAGTAAAGGGTTGAGAGAGGATTTTTACAATGTGCTGTTGTTATTTTTTATTCACAGTTTTCACGTTTTCTATCGGTGTTAAGATTTATTTATATGTATACTAAAGAACAAAAGAAAAAAAAAAGCCGCACTTGGATTTTTTTTTTTTTGAAAAACATCCAATTTAATCATTTGATAATAGAAATGAAAATGATAATGATTTTGCCGGCTATCGCATATCCGTATACCGTATCCAGTAGATAATAGTGTTTTAGATATTTGGTAACTGGAAAAATTGCTGTCTGTTACATCCCTACATTTAAATTTCAAAATTAAGGATTTTTGAAAAGAGATATAAAAGTATCTAAGTTCAGCTTCTTTTTCTTCTTCCTTTTCTTTATTTTTTATTTTTTTTTTTTTTTTTGTTCCTTCAGAATTGAAGGTGCGTTACCTGTATTCGTTCTTCTTCTTCTTCTTATTATTATTGATCAATAAAACATTTTTATTTATACATTACCTTACGAATTTATCTTCAGTTTTAAGAAAAATACATAGATAACTAAAAATAAATAAGTAAATAAATAAAATTTTTTGAGTTCGAACTCAATGTACCTATAATATACATTCTAAATATTATCTCATTAATTCTCTTTAATAAATTGCTACTTCATTAATCCTCATAAAAATAATTTTTAATGCTTATAACTTTAAGAATTCTTCTCGAGTACCTAAGCAAAATACATTTGAAGTACATTTTTTGTTTATTAATAATTAGGTCGATACTGGATTGCAAAATGATTTGATTTAATTTTTAAAAGTCGTTTTTTCTTATTGTTGATATAGTCTGTAAAAAAAAATTATCGGACAGTTAATTTGTTTTTATAGATGGTAGCTAAATATTTGATTAATAAAAATTCTAAGAAAAAAATTATATACAGGGTGTCCGAAAAAGATTTTATTTTTATCAGAATTAGCTTTTATCTGTTAGACATAAATGGACAATGTAAATTGAAAAATATTCAAAAGAAAGCAGGGAAGAAAGCTATGTTATTAAAAAATTCACCCGTTAATTTTTAAAACTTTACACTTTTGAACATTTTAAGCGAATTTGGTCAATTAGAAAATCTTTAGGACTAGTCAAATGGTTCATATACAGGGATATCCAAGAGAATTTAAATGTCTATGGCCGAAATTTCTGGCAGGTAGAGTTTAACATCCACAGGCTGCACTAAACAAAATGAAATAAGCATATATTATTTATACTATTAAAAGCATGTTTGTGTAGAATATGGCATGGAAATCTTTGATTATTCATTTACAGGGCTACCTAAAAGGATATGGAAATATTGGAGCTACTTGGAAGTTGCTGGAAGCGATTTCAGGTTGTTTTAAGCGTTTTTATGTACGACTAAATTTAAATACGCAATGTGGTTTGTATATAACTTATAGACAATATACAGGGATACTAAAAAAAAAAAAAAAAAAAAAAAAAGAAAAAAAAAAAAGTAATTTTTTTCTGCTGAACGTAATTGATGGAAGTGCATTACTGCATTTTACCATGTCTAAGAAAATGTGTTGTATATCTGCTCAGGTATGAACGCTAACAGCACATCTCATCCACAAGACATTATCAGGATATCATAGGGATGAAAATACATCCAAGGGACATCTTCAGGATGTACTATGGATAAGTGTGCTGTTAAGGAAAATTAATTTTTCATACCCATATCATAGACAGCGTATTTTTTAGAGTTCAATTTCAAACTGTTTTTTGGGGGGGGGAGGGGGCGGGGGGGTTATTATATCATTTTCAGGTCCCCTAAATACGAAAGTCAAGTTTTTAGCAGTTGATCTGTATGTATCGGTACTGTCAGAATAATTAAAAAACAAATAATTACTGGAAATTAAAATTTTGTAACTCGAAGTTCATATGATATTGACACTTGAACAGTTTGATCAAGATTGGTAATTTTTAAAGATTGTTGAGGTAGAAAGTTATCTGAATAATTTTGAATAAACTTTAAAATTTAATAACAGTCTTGAATTTTTTATAAATAAAGGTTCTATATTTAAAGGGGTTGTTGTTGAGGAGGCAACCGCCTTCACTTAGAATTATACGTTAAATAAAATACAATAATTGTTATCATACCCCTTAACATGTAAACTTTTTTTTTTACACTTTTGAAATGCAGTATAAGAGAAAGTCATGTGAGTTATAAACCCGATTATGTATAAAAAAATTTTAAACTTTTTACCTCAACAACTTTATGCAGTTTTAAAAAAATGTTTTATCATAGATATTTGAAACGACTAAATTACAATTACAATGAAGAAAAAAATAAATTGTTTCCCTAGCAACCATCATAAAATATTAATTGCTATAAAATTAAAAAACTGCTCTAATTACACTTTTTTTTTCTTTTAGTATCAAATTACAAAAGGCACTCATTTTTTATTAGTACTTCTCTCAAACACACATATATTATTAAAAGAAAGATAACTTTCTTTATTTTTTATTTTTTTTAATAGCATTTTAATTTTGCATGCGTTATTGTGTATATTTCCTTGATTCTGACACCACTCTGTTTATATTATAATCTTCTACAGAATGTTTCCACCATCATTTAAGGAGGAAATTACTGTATAAATATAATGATGGAAGAATTAGCGGGACTGTAGCAACCCTGTATATCTACAATTAGTGAAAAATAAAAATTATGATTTTCCCCCCTTTAAATCTTTGAATTTCTGGCTTATAAATTAAATCTGAAAACAAGTTATTACTATTATTTTCAAGATAAAGTGTTTAGGTTATATAAAAACGTAAGAGAGACAAGAATTTTACCCAGAGCAACATTTTATTGATTTTTAAAGTTTTACATGACAAAATAAATTTTACTGTTGCTACTCCGGGCGGGTTGAGTTTTTGGATGCACCATAAAAAAGGCTATTGTTAATCCAGGCTATGATTTGCTGTTTTCGATATTGCTTTCCGGTTAGGATGCTTATTTCAAGACTATTGTCAATATGCTTTTATCAAAAATAAATTTATTTTCTTTAATTAATGTTACTTTTTTCGAACAAAGGCTCTGCAGATGTTTGCGAGAGCTTGCTTTTGACGTTTCCACCAGGAACGAATATTTTTAAAATGTTTGTGACCTTGTTTGAGTCTTGAACAATTTACTGAATCTTGGTTGTTGAGATCAATTTCTCCTTCTTCGAAATCTCTATAATTTTCATTGAATACGCTTAGAGATGTCGCTGAATATTTTGGCCCTGCTTGATCAAGTATTTTTTCATAGTCTTTTCTAAAGAGTGGAATTTCACCGGGCTCTAGTTCATATTCGTCAGTGTCATTTGTCTGAACATTGGGAACTGTAGGAAGTAGACATATATTTTCTTTTATACTTTTCTTAAAATTAGTTTTTCTTGGTGTTAGCTCCATATTTGTAACAAATGAAGATTTTTCAATGTCATTTTTATGCGAAAGCTTAGTTTTAAGTTCAGTTTGCATTTTTCGATTTAAGTTAATTTTTCTCATAGCTTGTTGCTTATTTTCATATGAAATGTTTGTTTCTTTAGGAATGGAGCTAACTGAACTTAGTATTTCTCCTACTTCAATAATTTGAAAACTATTTTGTTTTACAGGCATTTTTTGTGGCTCTGTGTCATTATAACTAATATTCACTTCATCTTTTATATAAAGAGCGCCATTATTTAGATTTACATCATTGTCACTTTCAGTATCCTTATGCATTCCTTCATCTATCTGTGAATCTTCATTCTTTGTAACAAGATCAAACTTAAGTTTATCTAAATGTTCATCATTCACATGTGCACTTATAGTTTTATCAGCAACATTTTCATTATCTTCAATTGAATCATTTTGCATTTTAATATCAGTCAATAAAACTGATGTGCAAATATTTTCATTTATTGAACTTTCATGAATATTAACTTTTTCTTCAGAGTTCGATTCATTGGAATCTTTAGGAAAGTTGGTTAGGCTTGTGTCATGTGTTTTTTCTAATTTGTCTTCGTTCACTTCTACTGTACGCACATTTTCTTTTTGTGCATCTTTATCATTCATTTCCTCTAACTGTGCAACATCATCTTCTTTATTAACATCACCTAAATTTCCAGCATTATTTTCAGCAATAGACTGGTTTTTATACTGAAGCCCCAACATTAATAAATCTACAGGACTTATTTTTTCAGTCCATATGTCATAACATTGCTTCGGATAATATTTTTCAGTTTTGCCTCCAAGAAGCTTAAGTTTCAGCATATCTTCAGCAGAAGGTCGATCTGCAGACTTAAAAATGAGGCAAGATGTAATAAAATTGAGGACTTGGTCTGTTTTTGAACTCATATCTATTGAATTTTTAAAGGTTCTTTTTATCAATTCGTGAAATTTGTCTTTTTCCAGCACGTCAAATATTGTCCCATATAATTCAAAGTACCAATTTGAAGGTTTAATTTTCCATTTGCATATCTGTTTTGTAAGTTCTTGTCCAGTGAATATTTCTGTTGCAATTATACCCAAAGACCAGATGTCAAATTTCTGGCCATCTATTTTGACATTTGAACCATGAGTTTCAGGAGGACAGAAGATAGCAGATGTCCCGTATTTTAGTTCTTTTTCATCCTTAGACGTAAGATATCCAAAACTGCCAATTCTGGCTTTGTTGTCATATTTCAGAAGTATATGATCAGTTTGTAAATTCATGTGACACAAACCTTGTTGGTGAAGATAGTGAATTCCACTAGTTATATCATTAATGCAAGAAACTGCTTTTTCGAATCCATTACAATCAGAGAGGAAGGATGCTTGTTTAAGTTTTTCTTCTAAAGTGGCGGGATGTTTTAAGGAGAAAAATGCTTTTGAATTAGTTTCTGCTATGTCACGCCATTTTATTAAAGAAAGGATATGTTCATTAGCAAGTTTAGGCCAGTAGATTGTTTCTCCATCTTTCGCAAATTCATCACCAACTACTTTAACAGCTACTTTCAAGGCTGAGTTTGGACTTTTCAATTCAACAACAATTCCATGAGCTCCATCGGCTATTTTCCTCACATACTTATAACTGATAGACTCCAGATGAAGGATAGTGAGTTCTGCGACCTTTTCACAATAAGTTTTTTGGTCAATTTGACCCCGTTTATACTTTTTACGTAAAATATCCATTTTGGATTAAAATAAGATCAGTTTTCACAAAAAATATTAATATTAATCGCTTTTTCAAATAACAGACAATCACAAATTACAACGTACTTGTAATCCGCTTTTTGATTGCAAAGAATTATTGTTGAAAATTTTTTCATTTATAGTTCAAATCATTGTTGACTGTAATCATTGTTGCTCATATATAGATGCAGACTTTAATTGTTAGATGTGACACTTATTGTTAGGTTTTACTTCGTTTTATCTCTTTTATCGAAAGAGTATTGTTGTTTTCTTACAGCAAAAAAAGGCATTTCATTGCATATAATGTATAGATGAAAAATATCATTACCCAGTATTTATTTTCACAACATTCCGTCAAAAGAACATACTATCAGTTGCAAAAGAGTTTTAAATAGATATTTGCAAATGACTTTTCATGAAAAATTACAAAATTCAAAATTTATATCCCTTTAGATATATTTAATAAAACAATCTTTATGCACTAACATGAAATGAAAAAAATAAAAGCATCCTGCTGTGAATAAAATTGGTCAATTTAATATTTTGTCTGAAGGTTCTAACTTTTTTGGGGTTGTATGCAAAGTGAATAATGAAATACTGAAGTTAAAGGAATTGCCAGAGAGAGAAACATAAGCAATTTTTCAAACTTCTAAATCTATCAGTGTTTCATATTTGATTTGATTTCCTGAAATTAAATATAACAAAGAAAAATTCAAACAATCTAATATGATGTTTGTTAGGTCTGAATTCAGCCAGATGAATTAAAAGTCGAGGTTATATTTATCCGTGGTTACAATCGCTTGCCCCTATGTCTTACTTAGTTTCGTAATTAGATTTGCGAACCTCCACGTTTTGCTATATTCGGAGAGCACTGCGATCGCTTTCCTTGAATTAGGCATGTTCACATTATTGTATATAGATACACCATTTCTTTTCTCATATATATATATATATATATATATATATATATATAAATGAGGAACCTACATTTTGTTGTTGTGGATACCGAATTTACGTTGCACCATGATTTTTAATCTCGATTTATTTTAATTTATTCCTTAATCGACCTTTTTTCGAAAGCTCAAAAATGTTTGTGAAAAAATAAATTTTGAAATTAAATAATTCGATCAGTTTTAACTATACAAGGTTGGTACTTTTGTTTTTGTTTTTTTACTCAGATTTTTATTATTCATGTCTGCGTGTCAAAATTATTTTGCTAAATACAATTAATTAATAATAATGAAGTGGGGATTCTAATAAAATGTAAATTTCGTAATTTGTTTAAAAATTTAAATTACGTGTCATGATATATTGCTTGCTTCTTTAAAACATTTTTGAGTTTGGAAATATGTCCCTCTGAGAAACGTTTAAGAAAATAAAAGCTGGCTAATGAAAACACTCTCCACTCTCGCTTTATTTTCTCCTCTTTAAAAAATCCTACGTATGCAAAATGATGATAATAATAAAAAGGCAGTTTTTCCCTTGTATATTTAATAGTATTGTATAAATATTGTATGCTTTCGAAAAATATATTCAACGTCCGCTTTTCGACGTTTTGAAACGTTTTAAGTGATCCAGAATACGATTTCACCATTAATAGAAAGTGCCTGCTTGTTTGTGTGCGTGTGACAAAAATTTTTTAATAGCTCCAGCTCAATATTTAACACACATATTTTGTACAAATTTATATGTAGTTACACTTTGACATAAATGAGATCCTATGAAATTTTGGTGAAAATCATCCAACAGCCCTTTTTAATAATTTTTAATGTGACATTTTGGGACAAAACTTCGTATAAATATGTACGCAATGAGAATTATTTTTAACGAACCACTATGAGATTTAAAAGAACTGCTTATAATAGTAACAGTTAACAGCAAATTTCTTTCGTTATACTAGTAACAGTATAATAATCGTTATAATAATAATAGTTAACTAGGAAAATTGATTGTTTATATAGAAGCATCGGTTTCTCTCTGAATGGTATAGGTGTGGTATTTTAATGTTTTTTTTTTTTTCAAAAGAATTTGCCAGTACCTATAAAAAGAATGATTGAACCATAGATTTTGATAATTAGAATCAAAGTTATCTTTTTTATTTTCCCATGTTTAACTAAACAGGAAAGAAAAATCATGCAGTACGCATTGATTAGTAACACTTTCCAACTGTACGCAATTGTTGTATCGAATAACTATTAATATTCTTTGCTTACGTTATCGCACAACAGACAGAAGGACTGAAAAACATACAGATAGAATAATTGATTTTAAAATTACTCTCAGGCATTTTGGAAAGTGTCAAAAAGGCTTAACGCAAAAGAAAATGCAGCCGTTAGATTATAATTACAGCTTTTAAACTCTCTGAATATTTTACTGTAGCCCTGTAAATCTGAAAGTTAATCATATCATATTCTATGCAAAAATATATTTTAGAATATTAATAATACAAGTCAATGTTTTTAAGATTTTTGTAGTAGAAAGTTTTTTAAATATAACTTTTAAAAAATTCTGTCCTAAAACGTAATACATTGGCTTTTTTTTATTCTTGTTATCCCTGTAAACAAACTAGTTGTGCAGGACCTATTAATGAAATTTTAAATAGGGAACATTCCATAGGGAACTTCAGTGTATCATTTAAAAAAAAATTTCAAAATATTCACGGATGATAGGAGCCGCAGACAGACAGATAGAAAGGTAGACAATCGGACAGACAGATGCACAGATTGAAATCATATTCCCACTAAAATTATAAGACAGTGTTAAAACGCTCATGTAAACAAAAGTGCAATTCCAGCAATTTTTTATTAATACCTCTTAATGTAACTGATTATTTTTGTGTGGCCCTGTAAATCTAATGCTAACCATATTATATTACATAGAAGGCACACTCTTTTGTGCATACGAATAATGTATTTCAATTGCATTAAGCTTTGTGGAAAATAAAATTATTAAAATTTGGTTTATAAAAATAACTCTCATACAACACAATGCTTTGGAGTACTTTCAAGTGCCCCTGTACACAAACCAGTTAGAAATGTACTCTATTTTACATAGGAAACATCCGATAGGGAATTGAATAACATATTAAAATTTCATTAAAGTTTCTATACATTAAATGTATTAAAATATGATTTATAGAAACTCCTCTCATAGAACACAATGCTTTCGAATACTTTTGTGTGTCCCTGTACACAAACCAGAAGAGGTATCCATTCCATTTTCAATAGGGAACATCCGATAGTGAACTTCAATAAAATATATCGGTTTAAAGAAATTCTATACATATTTACGGGAATTAGAGCGCAGAAAAACAAACAGAGAGACAGACAGACGGAGAGAAGAACAGTCAGATAGATTCACAAATTGAAATTATATTCACACTAAAAAAAGTGTTAGGAAGTGTTAAAAACGCTTAATGTAAACGAAAGTAGAATTCTAGCAAATTTTTAATGATAGCTCTTAATATAACAGAATATTTTTGTGTCACCCTGTAAATAAAATGCTAATCATGCTACATTCAATGTAAAGCATTCTTTTGTGCATGTAAATAACATATTTCAATTTCCCAAAACTTAGTGGAAAGTAAAGTTATTAAAATTTGATTTATAGAAATATCTCTCATAGAACGCAATGCTTTAGAATACTTTTGAGTGTCCTTGTATATTAAACAGAGTTGGTATTTAATTCATTTTATACAGGAAAAATCCAATAGTGAACTTGAATAACATATTTAAATTTCATTAAGATATGTGTACAGTAAGGGTATGGAAATATGGTTTATAGAAATGCCTCTCATAGAACACAATGCTTTGAAATATTTTCGGGGGTCCCTGTACACAAACCAGTAGAGGTATAAACTCCATTTTCAATAGGGAACATCCGATAGTGAACTTGTATAACATATTTCAATTTCATTAAGATTTTTGTACAGTAAGGGTATGAAAATATGGTTTATAGAAATGCCTCTCATAGAACACAAAGCTTTGGAATATTTTCGAGGGTCCCAGTACACAAACCAGTAGAGGTATAAACTCCATTTTCAATAGAGAACATCCGATAGTGAACTTGAATAACATATATCAGTTTCAAGAAATTCCATAAATATTTACGGGAGTTAGAGCGCGGACAGACAGACAGACAAACCCAAGTCATGAACACTTTTCAACCTTGTTGGAAAGTGTTAAAAATAAAGTAAAACAAAGGCTGTTCATAAAATGTAAATCTGTATGGCACAAAAGTGACATTCTTCGCACATTTCAATCTCTATAGTTCTCTCCGATGAAAATCGTCTGTATTCACCATGGAGAATAATTTTTATAATTATAATAATTTTTATAAAAATTCTACATTGTAAGGTTTTATATAGAAAAATAAAGAAGAAAGTTTTATAGTTAGAAATTATGCCTATTTCAATAAATAAATAAATAAATAAAAAATAAATAAATAAATAAAAGATGAATTTTAATTTGGTGCTGTACTACGTTTCTTGTAATAGGCATTTCTGAAGAGGTAAAGAGGTTTTCTTTGCCAGAATACTATAGTTAACAGTAAAACTTTAATTACTTGAGTATTATGTCCAACATTTTGAAAAACTGTCTTTCCGTTACATTATCAGGAAAGAAATCAAGAGACTTACAATCATCCAGATCTAATTTTAAGCCTCAAAAACTTTTCTTTTATCAAAATAGTTAAACAATCAAAAGATTTAGAAACATGTTTTGGGCTATTAAAAAATTGTGTCGATTTCAACAAAAATCCATAATCTCCGTGTTTTGGGGTATTTGGAAAGGAGAAGAGATCCATTAAAAAAATCTACCGAATGATTATACATTTTTTAATTATCACGTCTATAGAATTCTAATATTATTTAAACCTCATATCCTTACCTGTTTACTCCAGAGAAAGAAACAAACGGATATTGTAATGTAAGTATTATAAGTATATGATGTTCAGATACATCACATACAGATAAAGAGGACATATATACTTGCACTTAAAGCATAGGGAAATCCAAAAGAATTCTAAAACATTACGTTATAGGAGAGGTATTGCTATTGCTATAAAAATATTTTTAATATATTTGTAGTGCACAAAACATAATGAAAATAGCATGCATTATTCATGCTCAGAAAAGCATATTTTCTCTGTAAAATTAGCATTAATGATTGACTTACAGGGCCAAACAAAAAAATTCAAATACATTAGGGAATATAGCTGGAAATTCTTAGAAAAAGATTTTAGTTGTGAACAAAATTTGGAAGAAACATGCTGGATTTTTATCATTATTATTTTATTATTTTAAAGTTATAAAGACGTCTTTTTTTTTTTTTTTTTTTTTTTTAATATGCATAAGCAAATTTTTATTTAATATATATATATTTTTTTTTTCGCGTGAAAGTGTATTTTATTTTATGTTGAGAAACAAAAAAAATTAACTCGTAAATTTCTTTTTGCAACAATTAAAAAATTAAATGACTAATTTTATTCTATGGCGTATTTGTTTCATAAATAATTAAATAATTCTAATTTTACTGAGAAAAACGTAAGTCAATTTAATGTTTTCTATCTATAATAAATAGTTCACACCATAAATCGTACAGCCTTCATTGGACAGATTTCGAGAACAGTGAATTATTCATACATACATACATATATATATATATATATATATATATAGTTGGGGGCTAGAAACGTGTTTTTTGGCTAAATAGCCAAAATGTTTTGTTTGTCCGCTAATACATTGAGTTGTGAAATGGCGCTGCGATCGCCCCCTTTTCCATGTACCGGTAGTTTGTTTTGGTTTTCAGTTAGTAAACAGAAGCGTGAAAGCTCGGAACGCCGAAGTGTCGTTGCCGAGAATAAAGTTTGATATGATTTTGAATCAGTTTCTTTAATTAATTGAACAGTCCATTGTTTGATTTAAGAGTATTATATTTGTTTTATAACACGTTTTGTCAAAAACTTCTCATATTTCATTCCCTACATGGGGGAGCTCCCCTGATGAAGACCCTCATGTGTTTTGGGATTAAATTTCATTTAACCTTGGTTACTTTGCTTATTTATTATAGTTTTATATTTCCTTTCGCTGCATTTGCGCATTGGTTATTAAATACTCTGTTCTAGTTCTATATTTAAAAATTTAAGTTTTATTCCATCTTATATTTAAAATTTATCATATATATATATATATATATATATATATATATATATAAACGTTGCTTGCCTAATAGCATAAGATACTAAATTTAGATTTTTCTTAGTATATTTTTTTCTTAGTATATGGATGCTGTGTTCAACGTTCAATTATAATTAAGTAATTAAGTGTAATTTGCTAGATTTTAAAGATACAAATTTTCCTTTTTTCGGTAAATATATATTCACAGGGTAATTAAATTTAAAATGTATGGATTTCTTTAAATAATAATAATAATAAATAAATAAAACGCTTCACATTTCTAAAAATCCCAGAATTTTTTTTTATGTTCTATTATCAAATTCTCCTTCTATCTTTATATATATATATATATATATATATATATATAGAAACATCATTCCAATCTTATTAAAGTTTTTTCAAAGAATCTCACATTACTCAAAACTTGTATTTCTTTAAAAACAAAAGTTTTACTTGAATTCTGAGAAATTGTTAGGAGCACTTTTATCATCATTAAATTAAATTTTTTGCATTTTATTTTCGTAGTTATTATATTTTCTATTTAGGGAGTTTACAATTTCCGACTGTGTGTATGTAACACTAAAAAGATGATAAATTTGAGAAACTGAATAAACAATACTTTTTTTGCACACGCGTAAAAAATTAAATAACTTTTAAATAAAATCTGGAATTTAGATAAGAAAAAAATACAATACTATTTCTTTTTATTAAGTAAATTTTATACTATAATACAATCTCCTCTTAAAATTCTTACTTATATAAACAAAATAAACTAAAGAGAACAAGCAAGAATATTGTTTGTTTTTAACGTAAATAATAGCAATGTCTTTTAAAAAATTACTATGTTATCGCACAAAACTTTCTTCCATATCATTGAATATAAAAGCATCAGCTAAAGGTTTGCATGCATAAGTATTCAATCAACATAGATTAGCACAATAAAAACTTTATATACGCAGTTTGGAAAAAATTGAACCAATAGATGCTGAGATATAGCCGTATGAAAAATTGCAGAAAATCAATAATAGCAGTGTCTTCTGTCTTTCAACATATACCGAAATTGGTTCAACGTAATTTTTCCCAACATACCAATTTTAGGGCATCTATGCCACATAGAAGTAGAGATATTGCCTTCCCGTAAACGGAATTAAATTACTTCATAACAGCGCCACCTATCGGCTGATATGCACCTACACTGAATTAAATTAGTTTTTTACGATATCAATTTCACATATTAAGTTTTGTGCAATCATATATCATAGGAACTGAGATATTGTCTTTTCGAAAAAGGAGTTAATCTGCTATACAACAGATATGCACTATTGAGCGATATGCACTCGATTATTGAGCGATATGCACTCAATTTAAATCAACATACTTTTTTGTTATGACCTTCATACATATGAAAATTTTTTGAATTTATAGGCAATAGAAATTGAAATATGGCCTCCCATTAAACGGAAAAATTTCAGTGTAGTAGCGTCACTTGTTGGGCGATTTATACCAACCAAATACAAATTAATATGGAATTTTTACTCATTTGTTCATAAAATATTTACAGCGTCCACAAAATTTTAATAACAGACAGATATTTTCTATAAATGGTCAAGTCGTTTTCAGGTCATGCCACAACGAGTAAATTCATCAAAAATTGAAGGTTGAAAAAGTTTCCCGAATTAATGCTTTTTTTTTTATGTACATATATAGAAGAAAGTAAAGCCTTTTTTTTCCCCAAACATTTTGATAAATAAATTTGGAAATAATGCTGTTCAGAGTCTCCTAAAAGTAAGTAGAATTCTTTGCACCGAAATAAATAAAATTTTGTTTTCCAATATTTTACTCCGGTTACAGTAGGAATAAATTTTATAGGCAAATGAAAAAGTAAATAAAAAAAAAAAAAAATCTGAATTATCTGCAGCTTATATTTGTTTTTCACATAATTCAAGTATAGGTTCCACATTTTTTGAAGAACCTAAAATATTTTGCTACATTTTGAAATATTTGTTCTTATTTATATCTCATTTAAAGAATAAAATAGTTTACTACAAAAAATAAAAAATAAATAAAAAAAACATAGATGCATTACTTCTTGACAATAAATATTAATTAAGTTCATAACGAAAACAGTAGATGCAGTTTCTACAGCTTTTGAATTTTTCAATATTAATCTTTTTCCAAAGTACTATATTTTTCAATAACTAAATATAATTGCAGATAGTCATTCTTTGAGATAATCCCATTCCTTCCTTAATTTTGAGTTTCTTTTTAAAAATCTCATTTGATTCAATTCACTCATTTCTACTGCATTCAAACAATTTACTTGAATCGCTTTTAATATTTGGAGCCTTTTCACATCATTTAATTAAAATTTTGGAAATTGACATTTAAAGAATTTTCCTTTGCTTTTTTTCTCCTTGTAATTTCCCTTTCTCTCTACAAAAATCTAAGAAAAAGATTCATCTTTGAAATTTGAAGTAAACAATAATATTTCACGAAAACATGAAGCAGTAATTAATTTCTGCTAAGGAAATTGCGTTTCACTGGAAGAAGCTGAAAATATCGCTTCTCAAATGCTTGCTATTATTTTAGTGTAGTTATAAGAAATGAACAAGGCTCAATTAAAATAAAATGAAGATGTTCCAAAATCTTATTTCATTTAAGTATATAACATGACCATTATTGTTTTAGTGTAGTCTTGTTTTCTTTAGAGCATAGTACAAATGAATTTTAAAAAAAAAAAAAAAAAAAAACCTTTCTCAAAAATTAAAAGAAAGGAGAATTTAACCGTTTGAGTGGTGAAGAATTTTCTTGTATATATGCTAAAAGTATGAAATAAAATGTGTAGTCATTTTTCTGGAAAATAATAGAAACACTTATAATTAACTCTAATTGTTATACAAAAAATAATTTTTACCAACAAAAATATTTTTTATTCTCACTTATTACAAGAGTGTTTTGCTATACAAATTCCATTAATTCCTTTTCTACACATATAGCGCAATAATAACTGGATATTCTGTCCGTATAAGTGTTAACAGATTTCAGGACTTTGTTGTTCAATATCCACCATTAAATTTTAGTTGCAACGATTACTTAATCATTCCGAAGATTAATCATCTATTACGCATATCAAATATCACTTATTAACACTTTCGCGACCGCATGTTTTTCTCTTTTTGAAAATAAGAATCGCCTGTAGGCGTTATTCTCCCAAGTTAAAATATTTCAGAATCAAATTTTTTGTATTCATATTTATATTACAAATGGATATGCATTATAACCATATTCTTTCTTGTCAAAATATTTGTATCCATAGTATAATTAATTGTAAAAGTATGAATATTGGGTTATTGGAAATAAATAATACGCAAATTGTGAAAGAAACGCCCACTGGAGGAGTTACAAATTTTCAAATGACGTGAATCTACGTCAGCGGTCGCGAAAGTGTTAAAATTATTGGTGACTAATGAACGAAAAAGTCCCCAAGTCCGGCAACATTGTACTGTTAACAGCATCACAACATGTTGAAAGAGAAAAGAAGTGTGAAATTCAACATATGAAAACGATCATTCAATTTAAATAGCGACCAGATCGTCCATAAAATAAACGTCGACATTTCAATAAATGGCTTGGGAGTGTATTTCAAAAGTGTTGCCAGATTTTGGGACTTTTTTGTTCAACATCCACCAATAAATTTTAGTGTCCACGATTGCTTAATCATTTCGAGGATTAATCGTCTATTATCCATATCAAATATCACTTATTAAAATTATTGGTGACTATTGAACAAAAAAGTCCCCAAGTCCGGCGACATTGTACTTTAACAGTGTCACAACATGTTGAAAGAGAAAAAGGAGTGTGAAATTCAACATATGAAAACGATCATTCAAGTTAAACGGCGACCAAATCGCTCATACAATAAGCGTCGACACTTCTATGAATGGTTTGGTAGTGTGTTTCAAAAGTGTTACCAGATTTCGGGACTTTTCTGTTCAATATCCGCCAATAAATTTTAGTTTCAACGATTGCTTAATCATTTCGAGGATTAATCGTCTATTATGTATATCAAATATCACTTACTAAAATTATTGGTGACTATTGAACAAAAAAGTCCACAAGTCCGGCAACATTGTCACAACATGTTGAAAGAGAAGAGAAGTGTGAAGTTAAACATATGAGAACGATCATTCAAGTTAAAAGGTGGCCAAATCGCTCTGAAAATAAGCGTCGACGCTTGTATAAATGGCTGATAGTGTGATTCAAAAGCGAACATCTAGTGCTTTTCGAAGCCAAGCTTCCACAATTCACACTGAAATTTCTGAGAAATTCTTTCGGTAACTAAAAGTATCGCCAATGATGAAACCAACATCCCACGATTCATTGTGAGAAAATATTTCTCACGTCTCAAGCTACTAACTTCCAGCATACATAGCCAACATAGGTGCCTATTCATCTGTTTCTTTTTTTCACACCAGTATTTTTAAGAGAAATTTTTATTCACTTAAAGATCAAAATTCCGCAATTAAATAAAATTAATATAGCTATTTTATAATACTGGTGTAAAAAAAAAAAAAAAGGGGGGGGGGGGTCTTTTGCCAGCATTGTAGTTGCATTAGTTTTCTGATTTTACATTTCCTAACTTACGTTAATTCATTACTTTCTCTTGCGATCGCTACAAATTGGTGTCAAGTATTCTCTGCAACCAATTTTAACGTTGAATGCGGACGCTTTATTACACGTGCTTTGACGGTGACCCGCTAGAGTAAGCCACTATAGTAAAGGCAGTGCTTAAAAAAATAATTCTTATCTTATTACGATTGAATTATATTCATAAAAATCGCAATTGATATGAATATACTACTGCTTTC
Source organism: Salticus scenicus (assembly GCA_963930645.1). Lineage (NCBI taxonomy): Eukaryota > Metazoa > Arthropoda > Arachnida > Araneae > Salticidae > Salticus > Salticus scenicus. Next base: position 66,185,225 of record OZ005652.1, read on the forward strand.
AGTCAATGTGAAAATTATAGTAACAAATAGCAGCGCGATAGCGGTTCGTCGCACTTAAACGGTTAAAGAATTAAAAAAAAAAGTTACTCGTTCAACAAAGAATAAAAATTTAAAAAAATTAAAAACTATGAAGTTTTTAACTTTAATTGTTTAGTAACATTTCATGTTTATTTTTTCCTACAAAAATAGTAAATAAATAAATAATAATAATAATAAATAAAACTCTTACTTAAATGGTGAGAACATGCAATATTTGAAACTGTATTTTATAGATATTTCAATCAAGAGAGTAATGAATGCCAAAATATATCCAAATATTAGTATAAGAAAAGCTCCTTTGAGAGAGCTTATGTCTAACATTTCACTAGAAATAGTTTCAGTTTCATTAGATTGTTGTTTGTGAAATTCTAAGTTCAAGTATTCATCTTCTGAATGTTTTAAGAATATACCTCCTTCAAAAAGATGTTGAATGGCTTCATTTAGGCGATTTTGACACTTGAAATTTCTCGATATCGGCAAAGCACACATAGAATTGAAAAATGAATCTTCAGAAATATAAAAGTCCTTTTTAAACTCCATTAAAAACATCCTTGCGTCAACATATGCTTTATTAGGAGGTGCCCTGACAAAGACATCATCTGGAGCCCCAAATGAATTATCATTCCTCTTTAAGCATTTTCCAATAGATCTCCAAGTGTCAATTTGTGATTCAAAAAAAGTATACGAATATATATTGCCTCTATACGTATAACAAGTAACTGAATTCACTTCTGCAGCTTTAACTAAGTCTTGAATAGTTCGAATTCCAGTGAGTGGTGGAAATGTGAGAAATGATAATAAGAGGGCTTTATAACTATTGGAAATGATAAAGGAAAAAAATAGCCATGCATTTAGAAGAATTCTTAAGCTCAATTTCTTCACTTTTAAGTGCATACCTTTATCAATCAAGCTTCCTACTGTCATAAACAGGGCATTTACATATGTTCGTTTTCTGCTTAAAAAAATAAAAAAGAGGAGAGAAATGAAAAAAGTAATTATTAAGATTAAAATCCACAAATTTAATGAAAATGGATATAACATGGCTAGATCTCTAGACATCGGTTTTGGTTTATCAGTCATGAATGTTGCTTGGGTATAAAAGTAAGGATAACTGAAACCGACAGCTTCAAATCTTTCTTCGGTAACTGCAATGCCACCCACTGCCATATCGACTTCTGAACGGTCCACCATTCCGATAAGCCCAGTCCAGTTTCCACCTGGCAACCTCTTACCATATTCACGATCAGGAGGCATAAGTACTTTACACTGAACTCGAAAAATTTCTGATAGAATTCTGATAAGTACAGCGTCTAAAACATGAATGATTTCATCATCCTGGTGTACAGAGTAAATACTTAATCTAGGTGCTGCTACAGAGGCAACAGTAATAACACCTGACGTACAGTTTTCATTCATTTTGGGCTTCATCCATACAAATTAATCAATAATGTTTAGTGTAGCGTTCTTATATTCGATAACCCACGTTATGAATTGTGAGTTTTATAGAAAAAAATGCGAAACATGCGAGCGAGGAATATACAAAAATTTTTCAGGAAAATGAAGTTGTCCTTCTGGTGGAAATTGGTCGATTCTATTTGTTGCTATAAACATAAAAAATTATACTGAAAAAAACCTTTCTTCAACGGTGTTCATTTTTTTTCTTTCTCTCTTCCTTTACCTTTTTTTAAGTTCAAGTTATTGTTTTTTTAATTTCGAAACAATCAGATTTGACACTCAGGAAGAAATCATGTATATTTCTAAAATATAGAATATTGATTCTATAAAATTGATAATTATAAAGATTAATTTTTAAATCAAATTCTTATATAGTTATTTTTAGAATCAACAGCTGTAAAGTAATTTACATTGCATAAAAGTTGCAATACAATAATTTATTGTAATGCAATAAGTTCAATTTCTAAATCTAAATTTATATATCAATGGCATAGATATATCCCGACTTCCGATATACAGGAATATCGATACTTATACTGCATATTTTCATTTCTGCAATTTATTATAGTTCTGTTATCGTTAATGTCTGTTCTTAACACAAAGTATTCTCTTAATAATCATCATTTCTAACATTTTATGTAAGAGAAAAAACGAAAATTTCTTAGATTTTAATAATATTACAAACATAAATTAAAAAAAATAAATAAATAAGTACTATTAACCAGCTTCTATTTTCAGCAGCATTACGTAAAAGGGACTATAAACATACCGTGAACGAAAACCTCTGGTTCCTTACATTCAGCACCAATAGCCTGTTTAAAATAAAACGAATAGCAAACGAATACAAAAGTGAAATTTTCCGGAGGCTCAATATTCCAAATTTTAAGCAAACAAAAGAATTACTTTTGTAAGGAATGGATACCTAATGTCCTTAAAAAATATCAATAATTACAACAGATGAGAAAATTATTAGTTATTGATTGGGGAAAAGAAGTAATACTTAATGGCTTTTTATCACTAAAGCAAAGATAAATTGTTCAGAAGGGAAAATTCATGTAGAAATCCTTAAAACAATATTTATTTTTCTAATGATGTTTAGCTAAATGCATAAAAAAAAAAGCAATTATTGAACGTTTAGAACATCAAATTAACTTACGTCTTTTTTTCTTTTCCTTTCACAGAATTTGAATCTAAATGGGCGTGCTTTTTGTTCAAAGTGAAATTATTTAGCGTGCACGATTTTTTTTTTTTTTTTAACAGAATGTAATGGATTTTATTGACGGCATCATACATCAAATAAGGTCAATTATGTATTGAAAGTATTTCAACGATGATTTGAAGCCGTTTTAAGAAAAAAAGACTAGTTTATTAGTTAAAGTGGGTGTTCAAATTATTAGATTTTTTTTTTCTTTTTTACATTTTTTTTTCTATTTAATACTAAATAAAAGAACTGGTGCACAATTAATATTCAAGCTCAAAAACTTCTTCACAAGCCATAAAACTAATGAAAACACTACCGGTTTCGAAAGGGCGTGGCCTCTCTTCCTCAGGTGCAATAACGTGCTACTGCTTTGGAGGCAAAAGCAAGGCTGAAAGCAGGGCGCAGGGTTGCCAAATTTGGCCTGTTTTTTATTCAATAGTCACCAATAATTTTTTTTTTTTAACGTTTGACTAATGATTTCGAAGATTGATAGTGTATATGCACATCAAATGTCACTTCTCAAAATTATTGGTGACTATTGAATAAAAATAAGGCCAAATTTGGCAACCCTGGGCGAAACCCAAAGGGGGGAGGGGAGCAAGAAAGAGGTACTGGTTGGGTGTGTACCCAACCAATAGGAAGCAGCCAGCAAAACCAAACAGAGGAGGAACACAATAAAAAATGAGAAACAAGAGAACTAACACCAAAAATGGAGAGAATGAATTTTAAATAATTAAATTATATATTTTGACTTGATTTTTTATGTAAATACCTAACGTTAATTAATTATTTTTTTATTTAATTTATGTTTATTAATTTCATTAATATTTATTTCACATATTTAATTATTATTATTTACTTTATTTTATTTTATTTTTTTATTTATATATTATTCTTTATTTTTACAAGATTTAGGAAACTATTTAATCAAATTAAACAAATTTTATCAAACTGTACACAGCAAAGTGGAATCAGATTTTTCATTAACAATTCTATCGTAATTAAGGTAGATAGCTAAATTCTCCTGGAAATCCGATTCGGAGGCACGTTTGGTATAAAAGATAATTTTGATTTGCTGAAAATTGAAACTATAGTCAGATTCCCAACTATGCTTAGCAATAGAAGATTTAGAAATTTCTTGTTTAGCAACATACCGAAAATGCTCACGTAAACGACATTTAAGATTTCTTTTAGTTTCACCAATGTCAAACTAAAAAATAATAAAAAATAAATCGCAGTTATTACAAGAGACATTATAGATATCCCAGTTATGAAGCTCAGGAACAGGAGATTTAGTTGAATAAATTTCAATTACATTTAACTAATTCCCCTGTTCCGGAGCTTCACAAGTGGGGTATCTATAAATTCCTTTGTAAAAATCGCGATTTATCTTACATTGGTCAAACTCGGTATGTTGCTAAAGAAGAAATTTCTAAATCTTCGATTGCTAAGCATAGTTGCAAAAGTGTTTTCATTAGTTTTATGGTGCGTGAAGAAGTTTTTAAGTTTGAATATTTTTTCAATTATCTAAAACAGTACTGGACGAAATGGCCTGAAACTTCATAAATGCAAAGAATATTTAAAAATTCATATTTTCCATTATCGATTTAGACCAAAATGCAATTAGGGGACCAACCACAAATTGAAGAATAGCGAAAATACTTTGGATCACCCTGTATCACATAAAGCTACAAATGACTTCTAACTTTAATACATTGCCGCACATACGATGTACAATATTTGTATGTTTTGGTTAGGGAGTTGCGCAGTTATTTAGACAAATATGCATATATATATATATATATATATATTATTATTATTATTATTATTTTTCAAAAATTACTAATTTTTTTCACAAGTTTTTTTTCAATAACTAGAACGGATTTCGATAAAATTTTATAAAACTTGCGTAAAAATTCAAAACATTAAAGAAACATTATTTTGAAATATAAAATTCACGCGTGTTATATTCGTTGAGATAAGAGAATTTTTAGTAAATATTATTTTACTGCGCATGTGCAAATGATATATATATATATATATATATTTTTTTTTTTTTCATAGATTGAAAGCTAAATATATTGAGAAACTTTTGTCAAAAGTTCATTTGAATAGAGTAAATTTAAGCAAATTGTCGGCAAAAGAACGATCTTGTTTTTAGGTATTTTTCAGAGTTGAAACTTAATAAGGGGTATTTCTCATTCAGCATAAATAATTTTAAGGTCCAACGTTGCAAAAGGTTTTTTTTTTTTTTTTTTTTTTTTTTTTTTAATTACTAATTTTTTTGACAAGTTTTTTCTTATAACTAGAAGGGATTTCGATAAAATTTTAGAAAACTTGCGTAAAAATTCAAAACATTATTCTGAAACTTAAAATTCACACGTGTTATATTCGTTGAGATATGAGCATTTTTAGTAAATATTATTTTATTGAGCATGTGCAAATGATAGATTTTTTTTTTTTTTTTTTTTTCATAGATTGAAAGCTAAATATATTGAGAAACTTTTGTCAAAAGTTCATTTGAATTAGAGTAAATTTAAGCAAATTGTCGGCAAAAGAACGATCTTGTTTTTAGGTATTTTTCAGAGTTGAAACTTAATAAGGGGTATTTCTCATTCAGCGTAAATAATTTTAAGACCCAACGTTGCAAAAGGTTTTTTTTTTTTTTTTTTTTTTTTTTTAAATTACTAATTTTTTTGACAAGTTTTTTCTTATAACTAGAAGGGATTTCGATAAAATTTTAGAAAATTTGCGTAAAAATTCAAAACATTAAAGAAACATTATTCTGTAACATAAAATTCACACGTGTTATATTCGTTGAGATATGAGCATTTTTAGTAAATATTATTTTATTGAGCATGTGCAAATGATAGATTTTTTTTTTTTTTTCATAGATTGAAAGCTAAATATATTGAGAAACTTTTGTCAAAAGTTCATTTGAATTAGAGTAAATTTAAGCAAATTGTCGGCAAAAGAACGATCTTGTTTTTAGGTATTTTTCAGAGTTGAAACTTAATAAGGGGTATTTCTCATTCAGCGTAAATAATTTTAAGGTCCAACGTTGCAAAAGGTCTTTTTTTTTTTTTTTTTTTTTTTTTTTTTTCAAAAATTACTAATTTTTTTGACAAGCTTTTTCTTATAACTAGAAGGGATTTCGATAAAATTTTGCAAAACTTGCGTAAAAATTCAAAACATTAAAGAAACATTATTCTGTAACATAAAATTCACACGTGTTATATTCGTTGAGATATGAGCATTTTTAGTAAATATTATTTTATTGCGCATATGCAAATGATAGATTTTCCCCCACCCCATAGATTGAAAGCTAAATATGTTGAGAAACTTTTGTCAAAAGTTCATTTGAATAAATTTAAGCAAATTGTCGGCAAAAGAACGATCTTGTTTTAGGTATTTTTCAGAGTTGAAACTTAATAAGGGGTTTTTCCCATTCCGCGTAAATAATTTAAAGGTCCAACGTTGCAAAAGGTCTTTTTTTTTTTTTTTTTTTTTTAAACCCCTTATAGGCTTGTATCGCTAACATATTTTTATCTATTTACTCATATTTGTGAGTTTATAATGGGTTTTTCACAAAAAAGAACTTTTGCAACGTGGTTGAAATAATTGGATCTTCAAATTAGATACGCGGCATGGGAAAAACCTCCTGTGAAATTTCCACTCTGGAAAATATCTAAAATCTAGCTCGTTCTTTTTCCGACCATTTGTTTAATTTTTACTCTATGCAAATAATCTTTTGACAAATGTTGCTGAATATATTTAGCTTTAAACCTATGCAATAAGAATTTTTCTATCTTTCGCGCATGTGCAGTAAAATAATATTTACTAAAAGTACCCATATCTTAAACGAGCATTACATGTGTGAATTTTATGTTTCGGAATAATGTTTCTCTAATATTTTGTCAATTTTCCAGCAAGTTTTGCAAAATTTTATGGAAATCCATTCTAGTTATAAGCAAAAAACTTGTCAAAAAAAATAAAAATAAAAATTAGTAATTTTTGAAAATAAATGAATAAATAATAAATAAAATAAATAAAATCATATATGCCTAAATAATTACGCAATTCCCGCACCAAATTATACAAAAGTTGTACATATTATGTGCAACAATGTATTAAAGTTACAAGTCATTTATACCTTTTTGTGATACAAGGTGATCCAAAGTATCTTCGCTCTTCTTCATTTGTGGTTAGTCCCCTAATTGCACTTTGGACTAAATCGATAATGGATAATATGGGTTTTTAAATGTTCTCTGCATGTATGAAGTTTCTAGCCATTTTGTCTATATTTTTTTAGATAATCGAAAAAAAAAAAAAATAATAATAATAATAAAAAAATCTAATAACTTGAACAGCTGCTGTATAATACCGATATACAGGGTGATTATAATTAAAGTTGCGATTTCAAAACGCTATAACTTTAAAACTACCCATCAGAGCGATTTGATATTTTACCAGAGCAATCATGAGACAATGAAATTTTGATTGGAGGAGGAAAAAAGTAGTTACAACATGTTCCCATACATGATGCTGTCAGAGTAATGTCAGAGGAAACGCCTAAATGGACTCATTAAACACAGGAATGCTGTTAGCAACACAATGGAATAGCAGGAAACAATAGAATTCAAGAGATACTACAATTTTTTTAGCAAAAAGACGAGAATATGTGCTTAGAGCGGAAACAGTCATAGTGAAAAGAGAAAAAGAGGAACTTCATGAAACAAATACTTTACGGATAATTAACGGCACGTTTTGGTTATTTTTTCTTTTTTTTTTTTTTTTCTCTTTTGCCAAACAAAATTTCATTGCCTCATGATTGCTCTAGTAAAATATGAAATCGCTCTGATGGGTGGTTTTAAAATTATAGCGTTTTGAAATCGTAACTTTAATTATAATCATCCTTATATTAAATGATTTATGACGGTACTGAACAAAAGATTTTTTTTTTCAACTTAAACTTTGCTAAAAATTGTAAATTTGATTTTTTTTTCTTTTTTCATTTAAATAAATAGTATCTTATCTATCTATCTATCTTTCTGTCTCTCTCTCAGTATATATATATATATATATATATATATATATATATATTACTCCATAAACAAATAAACCCATGAATTAATATGCTTTTTTTTATCCATATGACTCCAGGTGTATCAGCCTGTGAGTATTGTCTGTTCAGTATGTTTTGTTTATTGGGGTTGCTTTCTGTTGGATTCTTTGTTAATTTGTATTTAATAGTCTATTCCATTTTAAATTTCACTTCAATTAATTTCATATATGATAGGGGGCCCACTAGTGATTTGCTATTATAGCCATTAGTGAACGAAATCGTACATTGGTGCTCAAGGGTGAAAAACGTCTCCCCTGATGAATTTTTTTCACCTTTCTGAGCTTCTCCTACTTGAGAAAAATTCATTCTTGTTGGTCTACGTGGTTTCAGTGATATCGTATCTGTTGCTTGGCTTTTACTAAGTATAATAACTCATTATATATATATATATATATATATATATATATATATATATATATATATATATATATATATATATATATATATATATATATATATATATATATACATGTGTGTGTGTGTGTACACGCATATCCAAAATTATATTTAAATGTCTAAATTCACGGATTCACAGAAACTGTGAACTATAATTTTATGAATTTTTCTGGGATGATACATAACATTATTACGCATAAATACAAAGAAGAAGAAAAATTAGGAGCATTGCATATGATATATAACTATAGCATGAATCAATAAAAATGGAAATAGAATGTGGATCCTGCAAACATGGATAGCATTGATTAAATATTTCACTGAATATGATTATTTTAGGACATGTGTAGATAAATTTGGACATGAGTGTATATACATATACATATATATATATATAAATCGTAGTTGCCAACCATACCGCATTTTCGTTTGGGGGAGGTGCCCCTGGTGTCCCGAACCGAAACCCTTAGGTGGTTAGGAGACCAGGAGTCAGGCTAAAGTGGTACAGTTGTCGAAGGACCTCCAGCTCCCCGTGGTCTTCCCCGGACCCTGGCTTAGGCCAGCTAACGGAGGCCTCACGAACGACCATGATATTGTAAGATATCAAATCGGATGGACGGCCCCGCCGCATACCGACCAGCGAGTTAACTACGTCGAGTGAGAGTCAGTGAAACGTCCAGCCACGTTGCAGGAGTTGAAAAGTCTCCTGGCGTTGGCGTTTGATGTGCCTTGTGCAGGGCGGACAAGGTTAAGCACTGATGAACACAAAAACTGGTTATGTCCGTTCTAGTCGCTGCGAGTGCTAGTGTAACGTCCAGCCACGTTGCAGAAGTTGAAAGGTTTCCTGGCGTTGGCGGTTGACGTGCCTTGAATAAGGTTAATAGCACACTCCTGAGACATGTTGCAGGAGTTGCAAATCTCCTGGCGTGGCGCAACGGGAGCAATGGCATAGAATGGCTGCTGTTTTAATGACGTTGATGTGTGGTCAACCAGAAGAAGGCATCTGTTTGACCTCAGCCAAGCAGCGCCTGCTGCAAATCGGGAGTTTCTGTGACCCGATAAGGCAATGGCAAGCAGCTCCTTTCTTCTCTAGAGGGCGCCTACACAGATCCTATTCGGTGAAGTTTGGGCGTTCCTCATGTCGAGGGTCTACTGATCGAGCATCAGAAAATCCAACTGCCTTATCGTTGGACCAAAGCTTTCTCAATCGACTGAAGTCTAGAGATGAGGGGTTTTTACTTCGTAGTTACATGAAGAATGAGAACCCCCGATGATTCAAATCCGAAAATTTTTCCTATCTGTTGGCACCTGTTTTTTTTTTTCTGTGCTCCTTGCACGTTCATACGTTGCAGTTTTTCGTGCAGTGGCCCGTACTTGAGTGGTGTGTGTTATAACCCATAGTGGTGTGAGCAGGTCTGTCTTATCTGACTGGTGGTGCATGGCCGGACGGCTTATGTCTGCTCTGGTTGAAATGACTCTGTGCCCATATGGGGTAGAAGCCCGGGCGACAGGGGCTGTTCATGCTATCCTGAGCAGGGCCTGTCGTGTGGCAGGGGAGGCTGGCTCATAGATAACGGGAAGCGTGTGTAGATCCACCTAGTTGGCACAGTTGGTGCGGATCGGCTAGTGTGGTGAACGCCGTTGAGAGCGCGGCTTTATGGACGGCTAAATGACGTCCTCTGAATGTAAAAGTGCCCTTCTGTCCGCCAAACCGTGGTACTGCCAGGATCTGGGGCCTTCGTTCCGATATTGACTAACCTCGGTTGGTCCGATGGAGATGGTGATGGTCTCGTAATCCTGATTGCCGACCATACTTGGGTCAGTACTTGCTGTCATGTACAGACTTCTCAATTCTGGGACCATATCTTATGGACCGCATGGGCTCCAATGAGCCTGAATCGGTTGGTGGTGCAGCGCAAGCGCCGGTTTCCATATACCGCATTTTCATTATACCGGTATTTTCTTATAAAAATTTGTTATAAGTTTTTATAGCAGTTTTCTCTAACTAAATATGGTGAAAATTTGTGCGTATATATGCATAAACTTTCATTTTTAAAAAAATGTTTCATAACAAAATGTCAACTAACTTGAAAACGGGCCTTTTCACCAAAAAGTGTTTAAGAACCAATAGCTGATAATGATAAATTTTTTGGACGCTGATTTAAGGAACAATAGTCAAAAAATTCCATGACGTACCGTTTTTTCAAAAAATTGGAAATTAAAAAGCGATGGAACGTAGATACCAAGGTAGATAAAAGGTGAGTACGATGGAGGACTACTGTTGGATACTACACAGAGAAATCCTTCGTACTGCCTACTATAGACTTAGTGCTAAAAAGAAATTTTCAGGGCTAAAGGAAAAGAAAGCATTAAGGATATATGAATTCAAGATATCTTAAAGAATAGCAACCATTAACTGTTCTAATTAATTCTAATTAATACAATTTTCAATTAATATAAAATCAATATTTAATATATTAATTAATTTGTAAATAAAACACCTAAAAATATTTTGAATAGACCCTTTTTTCCCCGAAATATATAGAATAGACTTTCTTGTCCATATATTAAAGCCCATTTTGTTAAAAATCCTTACGTGACTGAGAAAAATGGATGTCATATTTTAAATCAACACACCAAATATTATAAAAATCAGCTATTACATTGCAAACACTTTTTCATGACTCAAATTTTACAGGCCTGCGTTATTATACGGAAAAAAAAAAGTTATGAATGGAAAAACTAGCAAAAATTCTATATCTGATATAGTAATTGTTTTCTTCAGTAAAAGAAAACAGAAAACCATACACAAATTCGTTTACACTCCAAACATTTATTTAAAGAAAAATCCTTTTATGAAACTTCCAATTTATATTATCTTCAAAAGTATGAAAAGATAGCATCTTCATAACAGCAGAGAAGCTGAAGCAGAGAATTTTATGTCCGCTCGTAAAACGAGCATGTTCTTCGACTAAGTAGGTAAAACTCTTATTAGTTACATAAGGTAAAGGATGACTACAGAAAATAAAAAAGATTTACGTACTAAGATAAGCAAATATTGTAACGTTTAGAAAAGAGTGTGAACGCTAATATTAGAAAAATGGGTATAAATTGAAAATTAAATAAATAAGTTAGGATAAGTGCACCAGTAGTAAGTACTTTTGAATTTAAACTCCAATATCAGGCCTTTTTAATTCTTGTACAGGATCGAGAAGCATTAACATTTGTTGTTGTCATATTTTGCCACATTTTTATTCAATAGTCACCAATAATTTTGAGAAGTTATATTTGATATACATAATAGATGATTAATCTGTGAAGTCATTAGGCAACTGTTCCATTATAAATTTTGTGGCGAATTTTAAATTAAAATGTCTCAAAATCTGGCAACACTGATTGAGAGTGGAATTGATATCATAATTTACAATTATTATCTTGAACTAAAAATATTTTTAGACTTAAATTTTACAATAACATTGGTTTAAAACTTCAACGGTTTTACCCGAACAGCGCTCGTATGCGGACGGTGCTTAAGCGGTAAAGCACAAATCATACAAACACACAAAATCATTTTGTAAAGCAGTATAATATTTACAGAAAATTTAAGTGCGGGGCTAATTTTTTATGTTAAACGAAAATTCTCGTTTACTGGTGTAAATGTGTTAAAATAAAATACAGTCTCTGTCTTACCGTTTTACCAGTAAAAAGAAAAATCTGGTGTGAAACAACCACACGACATCCAGTACCCACTATTACAAGGATTATATGCGTTTTTTGGAGATAATGTGATCAGAAGACATAAAATTGACCTAACGAAGTAGAAACTGTAAATTTTTCCGGTAAGAGAAACTTGATACACATGAAAAGACATATAAAACAAAGCTCACATAGCGAGTTTAAAAAAAAAAGTTAAAATGTTAAGAGTTATTTTTGAAACATCAATTTTCGAGATCTAAAACTGATCTACCTAAACAGGATGACTGTTAATTTTCCTCTAATAAAAACGTAATACATGAGAAAAGATATCTAAAATGGATTTATGTAATGATTTTCAATAAAACCGTTAGAGCCGTTTTTGAGAAAACAAGTTTTACCAAAACTTTGAATGCTCAATTATTGACCGGAAAACAATAATTACATATAAAAGGATATTTAAAAGGAAGTTAATATGGCGAGTTTGAAACAAATCCGTACAGCCGTTTTTAAAGAAACGCACTTGTGAGACAGACCTGAAACTGAGCTATTTATACAGGACGCCTATAAATTTTCTTGAACTAACCAACTATATAATTCGAAAGGACATCTAATAGAGTGTTCATATAGTTATTTTGAAGAAAATCGTTAGAGCCGTTTTTGAGATACAGACTTACGGTCCCACTTCTGTTTTTTTTTTTTTTTTTTTTTTTTTTTTTTTCAATTTTCACCAAAATTTGGAAAATTCATCTGCACTCCAGACCCGTCGGAATTCTGAATTTTCGTAGTTCTATCTTTATTAGTTTCGGAGATATGATAGCTAGAATATTCCGCATATACATACATACACACACACTGACGAATTGGCAAAAACTACTTTTTTGGACTCAGGGAACCTTAAAGCGTATAAATCAGGTGAAAACTAGATATCGAATTTTTGGACCGAATACAATACTTTCATGACCTAAGGTAGTAGGGTAATGGAAGTAAAAATGGGTGGAATAATTATGAAAACCAAAAACTATCACTGCACTAAAAATATGTCATATTTAAATAACTTCATACTATTTTGTAATAATTAGGTTATTTTTAATTATTTTATTACATCTAAACAGACTTTAAGCGTCTTTCTTATGATTAAATAAGCATTTGCGATTTTCTTACGATTAAACTTTTCTTAAGTATATTTCATATTCATAAAAAATGCTGTCTATATTTGTAACATGATAATATAATGTCTTTACTGTAATTAATGTTGTTACAATGCCTTTATAATTACAAAAAAGACAAGCCACCCAGCTGAAAAAAAAAAAAAAATGTAGAAAATCTTTGAAAAAGAAAGAAAGAAAAAAACGCACAAAACTGAAGATAATCTAAAGGAATTTGGAACAATAAAAAGTTTAAGGGGAAAAAAAACAATATATATTTGTTTCCAAATTATTTTATTTTTCTTCCGTACTGCATTTATTCTGCGGATTTTATGATTTTTGTTCCAAATACCTTCAGATTATCCGTAGATTTTTCTGTAGATTTTTCTTTCTTTTTTTTTTTTTTTTTTTTTTTTTTTTTTTTAGCTGGGCAAGTTCGATTTATTTCACATTCAACAAATAAATAATAGCCCTAATACATTCTTTTTTTTTTTTTTTTAACCAGTACTTTAGAGTAATTTTTTTATTTTGTTTTTAACCAGTTCTTTAGAGTTTTTTTTTTTTTTTTTTTTTTTTAACCAGTACTTTAGAGGTTGTTTTTCTTTCTTTCTTTTTTTCTTTTTTTTTTTTTTTTTTTTTACAGCTCTTGCAAAATTTATGTTTTGAAATACGAGAGGCTTATTTTGTGTATAGTCAAATCGATCTCAGAAAATTGTATGGATCTAGCGGAAATTAGGATAAAAATTCTTTTTTTAATATTTCATTATTAATTAACATTTGTTTCTTTTTTTTTTTTTTATAATTCGTAAATATTTTTGATATACAGTTTTTCTTTGGGTTTAGCTATCCGCGATTGTAATGAAATGCTCGCCTTCTGGTGGGCTAAGGTGAAATTATCACACCACTGCATATCATCATATTATGCAATCGATTTTCCATGATGTAATGGCGGAGAAAGAACAATCCACGTGGCTATTATATTTACTAACAACTGCAGTTCAGAGAGCGCCATCTATCGATCATTACAAACGCGGATCAAATATACAGCAGTAAAACCTATTAAAAGTAATATAATTATCAGTCTTTAATTATATTAATTCAACTAGAATTAAATAATTTGCTATTCTAATTATAGTGCCAGAAGAAATTAATGATTTGTATCATAAAAAAAATTGTAAAATTTTATTTTCGGAGCCGGTAATATTTTCAATTAATTTTAAATATATTTTACTTTTTTGTTCCTGAAGTATCTCACACGAAACTAATTATAATCTTCTTTTTATTTCTATATTTGGCAGCTCATTTTAATCCGTTACATTTCTGTAACACTTTTGGCAACACCAAACATAAAAAAGACACTTATCTTTTATAAAATTTACATTTTAATATCTGCAAGCTAGATAAGGGTTTTTAATTTCGAATAAGTAATGGAATGTAGTGCGAATTTTTTCATTTAGTAGGTTAAGTTTCGCCTGCGTTTTTAATAACATTTTGTGCTGAACTTTTAAATTTTGCCGCTTTGCATATTTATTCAAGCGGAAATGTGAAACTTTTTGCTGATCTCAATATTTAAATTGGAAAGAGAGAATATTTTTAATTCCATGACAGTTTTAGGAATTTTGAGTAGAGAATTTTACACATTTTGCTGATTCGAAGGGTATAGTTTTTATGAAAGAAAATGTGTGTATTTTAAAAGAAGAAAAAAAGAAATGGAAGTAGATTAAATAATTTAACTTTTTAGTTTTGAAAATACATTCGGCGAAAGGCTTAAAAAAAAAAAAAAAAAAAAAAAAAAAAAAAACCTTCTTTTTTTGATATTGTGAAAAATTTTGATTAAGCCTATAAGCGTTAAGCCCGTCTTTTTCTCATGCATAGCCACAATAAAAGGCCGGTGTAGCTAAATTTTGAAATATATGTTGCTTTTTTCAAGAAAATAAGATAAATAAACATGTGTAGTATACAGTATTAGATTCTCATATTTATACTGTGCGTAGTATTAATTTTATGAATAATTAAACAGATATATCAGAAAACGGCTGACGCTGAAAGGGTTAAGGATGAATGGTTGGGTTTTACGTCGCACTAGTGTTGCGCAGATGGGCAATTGGCGACGGTCTGGGACACACCCCTAGTGGTGGTCCGGAGACATGCCATTACAAATGTGATCCTCTATGGAAGGGATAGCACTCCTGCTTCGGTGACCCCAGAGGTGTAATTTTTGATGGGAACATGAAGGGCATTGCGGCCAGGGCAGGTGTTACGTGCGCCAGCCACCATTAGTGTACACGACGGTCTTTGGCCGGCTCGAGTTTCGAACCCGCAATCTTCCAATTACGAGGCAGGCGCTCTACCGACTGGGCTACCACGGCCTAATCTTGATTAAGAAATCCGATAAAGTATTAATTAAGAGATACACAATTTCCATTGAATATCTTGAATAAAAAAGACACAAAATCTGGAAACACTGGTTCGACTGTTCATTCCTATAATAAACGTTGTTTGCATAAATTGGTAAATTTACCTAAATTATAAAAACATTAATATAATGTGCTTTAACTGTTTGAATGCGGCGCGCGTAGCGCTATCACACTTCTCTTGTGTTGCTCCAACAATGCGTAGAAGAGCGATCACGCTGCTGTTTCTTGCTATAATTTTTGCATTAATTGAGATGAAATGTATTCATATTAATTGCGATTTTTATTAATATTATTCAATTTTGGTTTTTAATAACATAAAAATTAATATCTTAAGCACACGATGCGCTTCTATAGTGCACACAGAAAAATAAATTGGTCACAGTGACCTGCCAAAATGCTCAGCTGACAATACAGAATTGACTAACCAAAATAACTGACTAGCCAAAAAGTGTACTTGCTGAACTAGTCTCCAAAACTGAAAAGTGTACTTGCTGAACTAGTTTACGAAACTGAAAAGTGTACTTGCTGAACTAGTCTTCAAAACTAAAAAGTGTACTTGCTGAACTAGTCACCAAAACTAAAAAGTGTACTTGTTAAACTAGTCACCAAAACATTACTCCAGACTAGGAAGGTTAATATTATTAGACAAAGAAGGCTAGTCGATAATCATAATTATCTGACCAGGAAGGTTAGTCAACAACCGCAGTTGCCAGACAAGGCAAGTTAGTCTGAATCTGCACTTGATTAAGACGGTTAGTCAGCAGCCAACAGGTATTTTACGAAGCAAGCTAGTCAATTTTCAATGAATATCTGAAGAGGCAGGATAGTCAAGACTATTTACCTGACTAATCTGTCTGGTAATATTTGAAAAGGAAAACTAGTCTCTATTTGACTAAGCTGCCTCATAATATTTGTGGAGGAATTTTAGCCCGAAAAAAAAAATATTTGACTAGCCTGTCTCATAATATTTGAGAGAGATTAATCAAAAAAATTTAATAGATTAAAATCCCTCATATTTTATGAGGAAGTGGCCTCATACTTGTTTGCAGGGGCTTTTGAAAAAGCATTGATGTTAGTCTTAACCTCTTTACTTTTGTAATTGTTTAATCCCCCCTCCCCTTTTAAATGTTCAACCTTGAAAAAATATTTAAAAACTTTCTGAAAAATATTACTTGTCCATCAACTGGAATAAAATGTTCATAGCTGCCAACTTTTTCAATTTATTCCGGAATGTTGTTAACATTCGCCCTTTTCTTCATACCATATTCTTAATAGAATAATTTTCTTTAGCATGTAACAGGGATGGAACACGGGAGCAGAATTCATACCGGAATGTGTTTAAGAAATTTCTCTACCTAAAATATCGTCGATTTAAGAGGTAGAAAATTTTCTTACATTGGTAGTGGTATGAATTCTGCGCCCGTGTTCCATCCCTGATGTAATTACAATTAAATATGAAGATAATTACTCCTCAAAGAATATGGTTTGAAGATAGGGCGATATACTAACAACATTCCGGAATCAATTAAAAAAGTTAGCAGCTATGAATACTGGAAATTTAACAAACTACTGAAACAAAGAATTTGCTAGTTTAATCATTCTGCCCTACCTTTATTCATCATTAACGCACGCATTTATCCAACACTTTTTTATCAAGGCATTCCAAGAGGATTGTGGCGCCACATGATTTAGTCCACTGTTTATGCACATCCTCATATATGGATTTAGAAATATATATATTTTTTTTCTCATCGGTGCTTTCATTTTATACGCTGTGGTTACAAAAATAAATGTAAACTTATTTTTTTTTATTTTAAAGTTCCTTTTTTTAATATTTAAGCCACCTGAATATATGTATATATTTTTTTAAATAATGGATTTTTTCCACCTGATTAAAATTACAGGTAAGTACGACCATACAATGTACTTTAACAATTGATACAGGCAATATAAACAATATGCACGGTATAGACGATACAATGTACTAAACTATAAATAACATCGAACTCCAAATTTCAGGTTATTTAAAGTTTTAAAATCATAAATATTAATGATATACTTATTTTTTTTTTCAAGGTGAGGGTGGACATAAAATTTGCATTAAAAACACTTTAACATATATAATAAGAATTTTTATTTTTAATCATCTCTGTAAATTGCCCAGAGAAATTTTAATATATAACAATAATTTATAAGTATTTGATCATCCAAAATAACTCTCACTTACCTGATAACATTACTTTCAACATTCTTTAAATCAAGAATTTAAGTGGCTTATTTAAATAAGATTTCTCCTTCATTAAAACTATGTAATTGAAATAATACATAAAAGACAAAAATCAAGATAAAAATAATTTTATTGAAAATTATAAATGTTTCATATACATGAAGAAGATTGCTCCATAATTTACATAAAAATTAATCATAATAATAATATAAAAGCACAAATATAATTAGGAAATAAAACGTAATTTGTTTATGCCTAAAGATGGCAAGCCGCTGAAAATTGTAGGAATAGCACCATCTTTAACAATTGGTTTATTTCTTGGAACTTGATATAACTTTCCTTCTTTTTCATCAAAATAAGTTATTGTTTGTATAATTCCATCAGGTTTAAAATAGAGCTCACAAACCTTAAAAAAAAAAAAAAAAAAAAAAAAAAAAAAGACATCAGGACATTACTAAGAAATACATTATATGAGGTGTAAATTTCACCTCATTGCATAGGTTGCATTCAATTAAGAAGTTGCATATATCATAGATATATCATTCGCATCATAGATATATCATGCATATATCATTCATTGGAAATCAAATAAATCAATGAGGAGACGAAATATTCTATCAAAACCTTTCTTAATCTATGCATAAATTATTATATATATATATATGTGTGTGTGTGTGTGTGTGTGTGTGAAAACAGGGCAGTTTGGAATCGCCTAGCAGAGGCCTTCATCCTGCAGTGGGTTGATAGAAGCTGAAATTGGTAATGATGATATATATATATTGTCATATAACACCATACCTTATAATTCGTATGATTACTTTAGAAAAGCAAGCACGAGATTTTTTAAAAAATCGATCTGGTTTTATTGATTTTTTTTATTGAATTATTAGTTTTTTTAATGAATATATCCCTGTTAGAACACTATTGTTAAGCATATTTGAAAGTTGACAACCATATTATAAATGCTATCGCTGCATAGCAGCGCCACTTTTCGAGCGATTGACACCAAAAGTTGATAGGCACTAATTTAGGTCAAGGTGCATCTACATATAAATTTATACGTAATTCTGAACAGTAGTTCCGTAGATACAGTTGCCACAAAATTTTTGTCACACATACATACACACACAGACGGACAGACAAGACATTTTCTAAAAATGGTCAAATCGTGGTCTCACCTCTCAAAACTTGTAAATCCGTCGAAAACCGGAAGTCGAAAATTTTTACAAATCCAATACTTTCTTCCATTGAACATACAAGGAAAAAAAAAAAAAAAAAAAAAAAAAAGATGTAATTACTAATTGTATTGCGTTAAAAATCTGAAGAAAAAAAAGACTAATAATAATGATTAAACACTTATGTGAGTTGTGAACTTCAAGATTGCAAAAATGTGCTTCAAGTTCAGTGATAGTAGTTCATTGTTTAATGCTTATATTCTGAAAAAAAAAAAAAAAAGTATCTTTATTTATTGCATTTGTTCGACGGGAATGTTTATTTACTATAATAATTTGGGTTGCACGGATATATATGATTCGCAATTAAACATCTGCTTTGCTTTTATTTGCTCTAGAGAAGACGATAAAGAATATTATTATTATCTGCCTTGATGGAATCAGTTTCCTAAATGTGTTTATTTTATATTGTTTTTTACTTTCTTCTGTATTCAATAGAAGAAAGTATTTCAATCGTAAAAATTTTCAACTTCCGCTTTTCAATGGATTTAAACGTTTTGAGGGCTCCAGAACACGATTTGACCATTCTTAGAAAAATATGTGTCTGTGTCTGTGTGTGTGTGAGACAAAAATTTTGTGGCAACGTATCTCAGGAACTACTGCAGATAAATGCATATAAATTTATATGCAGATGTACCTTGGCCTAAGTTAGTGCCTATCAACTTTTGGTGTTATTTGCTCAACAAGTGGCGCTGCTAGACCGCGATTTTCGCAATTTCAGGAAAGGCTATATCTCAGAAACTACTAAACGAATTTGCATAAATTTATATGCAGATAAACTTTGACGTAAGTTAGTGCCCACCAATATTTTTTGTCAACTGCTCAACAGTTGGTGCAGCTATACATCGACTTTCGCGTTTTCAGGGAAGGCTGTATCTAAGGTTCTGTTGTGTATAATCAAACAAAACTTGACACGTATCAACGTAGCCATTATATGACATTACGCAGATTCAATTTGGATGCATATCAGCCAATAAGTGGTGCTGGTATACTGCAATTTTCTCTGAGAACAGGATATGGCTATATCTCAACTTCTGTGTCATATAACTGTACAAAACTTGATATATGAGGTAACCATTATGGAGAAGCATTTTTTAAGACTTTATTTATAGAGAATTAAACTGTCTTTCTTTTCTTATTATTAGTCTTAGTTTTTTCTAAAATGAAATTATCTGCATTCATTATTGTAGATAATTTTAATAAATAATAGTTTTAAGAAAATATTTTTACTGGGCGAATGAATTTTCCTATAGGAAAATATAGAAGAAAGTTCTGCGGTGGTCACAACATAATAGCTTTAAATGAAATTACGACAAGTATTTCCTCTATATTTGCTTTGAAAATTTCGTTCACATAAAAGCGAGGATTGAATTTTATTAAAAATAAAGGTATTTAAGAAAAAAAAAAAAAAAAAAAAGTATGTTGTGGCCACCACAAGACTTTCTTTTTATATTTTCTAATACAAATTCTCTCAGTACAAATAATTTATTAAAGCTCTTATTTATTTAAATTACCTACCATACTGAATGCAGACGATTTTCATCTTAGAGAAAAATTGCATTGAAAGAAAGACAGCTTTATTCTCTATAAATAATATATTAAAAAATGCGTTTTCATAATGGTTATCTCACATATCAAATTTTGTACAGTTATACACCATAGAAGTTGAAATATAGCTTTTCCGTTCTCAGGGAAAATTGCAGTACAGCAGCGCCACCTATTGTCTGATATGCATCCAAATTGAATTAGCATAATGTCTGATAATGGTCTTTTCACATATCATTTATTATTATTTTTGTACGCAATAGAACTTGAGATATCTCTTTTCCTTAAATTATGGAAATCGCTATATAGCACCGTCACCTATTGAATTATTGATACCAAAAGTGGATGGACAATAATTTATCTCGAGGTAGATCCACATATAAATTTATGTGTAGTAGTTCCTGAGATATAGCCTTCCCTTGAATTGTAAAAATCACTGTATAGCAGCGCCATCTTTTGAGAAATTGACATAAAAAGCTGATAAGGACTAGGTTATGTCAAGGTGCATCTACTTATAAATTTATATGCAATTCTCTGCAGTAGTTCATGAGACATAGCATCTATATATTAATAGGCAAGCATAAAATTTGTAGTCCCTTTTTAACATATTAATTATGGGAGTAGAGGGTTGAAAATGGTATCATTCGAAAGGTATGGTTAGCCGGAAGGTGCGAATACAAATATTATTTTCTTACGATGTCAAGAAGGTTTTTAAAAATACATTTATTTTTTATGAATTTTAACCCATTTTTCCCTTTTATACACGTATTCCTTTACATTAAAAAATACCTAAAAGTAGAAAGTTGTTAAATTTGGAAATTTCATAAAGCTCAAACATAGAATAATAATAAAGGAAGAAGGAGCTTAAGTGTTTCTAATAAGCTGTTGTGTTGCCACAACAAACAGCGATATTATTATTTTTCTATGGCCCTTCTTTAAGGTTTTGAGTAGCAAAAGTAGCTTTCGCTGGCATTTCACTAGAAGGGGTTTGTAAGCATCAAGAGTATTGGCATGCTCCTTCTTCCTAATTATTATTCTATGAGCTCAAATAAAACCATAGACACAGTAATTTGTATAATGTAGCATCACTATACGCAAGCGAAGTGATGACGTCACTGTCTGTCCATGGAGCCATAAAAAAGATTTTCTATGTTAATCGTCCATTGGATTTTTTGTAAAAAATTATTAAAAAATAACGGAAATTATCTGACGATTTTAATTCCGATATTTGGGTATAGTTATATATAAGTTACTGTCTACATGTGTTTTATTGAGTTATTTTTTCTGTAAAATTGATAAAATTTTAATTTAAAATCACAAAACTCCAGAAAAAAAATGGCAAACTTCCAGTTTCGAATGTAAACATAAACATTTCATTTCAAAGGGTGATATTTAAGCAATAAATATTCAACTAATATACTAAATAAAAGGAAAATGGATTTGTTACTAACTGCTACATGTATAAGTAGACGATACGGAAAAAATTCCGATTTCCGTTTTTTGCTGAATTTACATGTTTTGAGCTTTCTTTACGTTTCAATTAACTGAAATTGGCTACTTATTTTTTTAAAAAAGTGTCTTTATTGCTAGCTTTTGCGGGTAGAAGAAGCAAGTAGAAGATACATAAAAACTTTTGATTTCCGGTTTTCGATTAATTTACACGTTTTGAGATTTCCTTGCATTTTAATTAAGTGAAACTGACTACTTATTTTTAATTTTTTAAAAGTGGATTTATTATTCTTTCCTCTGCATATATAAGTAGAAAATATAAGATTTAGAAAAGTTTTAGATTTTCGGTTTTCGATAAAGTTACACGTTTTGAAATTTCCCGAACTCAATTTCTACCATTTTTGAAAAATATCTTTTCTTTTTTTTTTTTTTTTTTTTTGTTCAAACACTGTACTTTATGAACCAATCGAATTAATTTAACAGAATTTGATACTTGGTTGGGCCTTGGTTTGACATGGTACCTATTAGCTTCTGGGCTGTATCACAGCGATTTTCTCTCATTTCAGGAAAGGCTAACATCTACTGAGAGAAATAGTTATATTAAGTAAAACTCTGCTGATTCAGTTAGAGTCAAAATCGGCAAACAATTGCCGCAGCTGTGTTGCAATTGCATTCCGTTTAGGACAAGGCAATAACTTTGCTTTGCCTGGCTTTGCAAAAAAAAAAAAAAAAATGGTCGAGTTTCGACCACTGGGCGATACTAGTTCCCTTAAATTGTTGAAATCGCTAGAGACCCTGTATAATATAGTTTCCTAATATATGGTCTCTAGAAATCGCTGTATAGCAGTACCATTTCTTCATGGATGGGCACCAAAAGTTGATAGGCACTAATTTATGTCAAGGTGCATTTACATATAAATTTATATGCAATTACGTGCAGTAGTTCCAGAGTTGCAGTCGCCACAAAATTTTTGTCTCTCTCACACACACAGAGGCATATCTAATATTTTCTAAAAATAGACAAATCGTGTTCTGGAACTTTCAATACGTGCAAATTCATCGAAAAACGGAAGTCGAAAATTTTTAAGAATCTAGTACTTTCTTCTATTGAATATAGAATAAAGTTAAAAAAAAAAAATGTAAATTGCGAAATCTTTTCAATTTCCAGGATGTAAATACGAGGTTATACTGTATTTATTTAATTTATATATTAATAACAGTCAAAAAAGAGTTATAATACTTTTCTAATTTTCATACAATTTCTACAAAAGATACATATTAGTTTCGTTGAAGAAAAGAAAACAGATCCATACAAATACGGATCTATTTTTCTGGATACGAATAGGGAGCTTCGATACATGTCTAGCATGTGTATAATGTTTAAATTAGTTACAGAGTTATAAATATGCCTATAAATTTAGATTTATAATTGTAAAAAATATTTTGAAAGGTGAGCAGTACGATAGCTGTGAATTGCAGTCGTAGATCGAATGTGCGCTATCGAAGATAAACAAACACAGAGAGAAAAAACACAGAGAGAGAGAGAGAGAGAGAAAGGCTGATCGTCTGTCTGTTGTTTCAGAAAGAAAATGAAAAAAGGTTTGTCAATTATTCGCACCACAGAATTGGCGTTGCAAAATAATCCTTACAAAACTTTGAATAAACACCATAAAATTAAAAAATTTTGCAACAATGGTTTCGGGTCGAAAGAGCACACGACCCTTCGTCAGGCGACCAAAGTAGGCACGAGTACAGCAGTCAAAGCCGTGCATTACCACTTTGACTGCTGCACTCGTGCCTACTTTGGGTGACTGACGAAGGGTCGTGTGCTCTTTCGACCCGAAACGATATTTAACCCACTATATCTAAAATTAGTATATGCTGTAGCCATTACAAAATTTTCTTCTATTATTATTTAATATAATAGCACCATATATCTGTTACAATGCACAAAGTAATTAACAAAGCTTCTCACAAATAAAGAACAAACTAATTTAACAAATAGATGCTGAGATACTATAACTATCTGGAAATTTACAAAGAGTAATAGTAGCGCGGCACGTCATCTGATGTACACCCAAATTGATTCGGCATAGTTTTTAAAAAGCTAGTTTGGCATAGTTTTTGGATGTATGACATACACCTTACATATCAAATTCGGTGCACATACATATCATAGAAGCTGAGATATGGCTCTCCTATAAATAGAGAAAATTGCACCATGCCAACGTCACCTGTCGGCCGATATGCGTCCAAATTAAATCAGCATAATAGTTCAAAATGGCTGTTGCACATATCAAGTTTAGTGCATTTTTATATCACAGAAGATCAGTTACAGCATTTTCTTAAATGTGAAAAATTGCAACATACTGGCATTACCTGATGACCGATATGCACCTAAGTTGAATAAACATAGTTTTTCACAATCGACTATTTGAGCATTAAGTTATGTGAAGTTCTACACAATAGAAGCTAAGATATAGTCTTTCCTTAATTGTGGGAAATTGCAGCATAGTAGCGCCACTTCTTAGATGATATGTACCAAAAGCTATTCAGCACGAATTTATGTGAAAGTGCATCCAAATATAAACTTTTGTACAATTCTGTTCATTATTTTGTGAGATACAGCACCCAAAACATAAAATTTTGATTATACACAGACAGACATCTTCTAAAAATGGTTTAATCGAGTTTAAGGAAATCTCAAATTTGTAAATGCACCAAAAGCCAGAAAAAGAAAATTTTGAAAAATCCAGTACTTCATTCTTATATATGTAGAAGAAAAACAAAATGAATTTTAAGTTATTTTGGAAATAGAGTATACAACTAAATGTTTGCAAGAATTACTTAATTTATAGAGCATAGTTAAAAGAAAAAAATTTTGTTTAATTTGACATACCAAACAGTTTTTAAATTTAAATGTGTTAA
Organism: Salticus scenicus; assembly: GCA_963930645.1. Lineage (NCBI taxonomy): Eukaryota > Metazoa > Arthropoda > Arachnida > Araneae > Salticidae > Salticus > Salticus scenicus. The sequence goes on from OZ005652.1 coordinate 66,210,080, forward strand.
GAATGAAACAAATAACATGAAATTAAGTACATATTTTTAACAAGATATCTTTTGTTTATCACGAATACTTAATATGCTGCGCATGAACAATTTGAATTTGATTTTGAATCGAGAATACAGTACCTAATAATTTAAACTCATATTATTTTTGATTAAATTTGTTTTGAAAAAAAAATATATATATATATATATATGATATCAAATTTTTAATAACTAAAAATATCAACCTTTTACTACAATCATCAATCATTTGAATGAAACAAATAACATGAAGTTGAATATATATATATATATTTACCAAGATATTTATTATTTATCGCTAATAATTAATATTGTATACAAAAACAATTTGACTTTAAATTGAGAACAGAATATAGTATGCAATATTAAATTCATATTATTTTTGCTAAAAGTTGTTTTAAAAAAAATTGGTGTCAAACATTTAATAATAAAAAAGTCATTTTTTTATTACATACTATTATCAACCATTTGCCAAAATTATTTAAATTAAAAAAATTATTTATTTAGAACAGGAATTAAAAAAAAAAAAAAATAAATAAATAAATAATAACAGATAAACGAGAAACCTTTAATTTTTTTAAATTTATCTCATTAAAAAGTTTAAATATAAAAAAAAGTATTAATATTATGTTTTATTGTTCTAAGATAGATATAATGTTGCAAACGATAATTTAAAAAACATACCTTAAAATTCAGATTTCTTTCAAATTCCCCATGGATAGCATTTTTCTATATCTTTCTTAAATTGACGTCCTTTGGAAATCCAAATACCTTCTGAACCATCTTTAGGGAAAAATAAATCATTACTATTCTGTGTATAAAAATATTAATATGAGCTTAATGTTAAAAGTGTATGTAAACAACTGTAGCTTAGACAAATTAAATATACTTACTTTTACACTCATGTCCATAAATTAAGGATAATGCTAGCTGAGGCAAATAATGGTTCAGAAGCATAACAAAAATGACTTATTCATAAAGTCCATTTATTAAACAAAAGATCAAGAACAAAAAAAGGTGGTTTATGTAGGATACCATTTGTAAAAACTACGATTTTTGCTCCCTGAAGCAATTACAAAAAATATATTCCTTACAAAAACTTAACATTATATGGTTGGTATGATGGTTAATACATTCTATGTCTCTCAGATGATGAAATACAGTCCTTACAACGCCTAGGAATGCTGAGTATTGAATTATTGATCTGATCTTTGGGAAGATTACTCTACTCAGTAAGCAATGCTCTTCGAATAGGAGGTGGTTGACGGACTACAACTCGTAGGAAAAGCATGTCCTGCACATGCTCTATCGGATTCTAGTCAGGTGAGAATACTGTCCATTCCATGCGTGTGATAGTTTCAGATTGTAGGCATCCGTGTATAACGTTTGCACGGTGAGGACGTGCATTGTCATCCATAAACACAAATTCTGGGCGCATGGCACCCCTAAACAAACGTACATGTTGTTCCCGAATGATGTCCCGATAAATTTGGCCCATCATTCTTCCGATTTGAACATGCAGATCTGTTCTGATGCCCAATATGACCCCCCCCCTCAAACGAGCACTCCTGCTCACAGTAATGGTGTAGTTCAATGATGTTGTTTTGGTGGTAACGGGTACCTGACGTTCTACATATGAAAGTCTGGCGTGAATCACACTGCAAGCTAAACCTGCACTCGTCGGAAAACATCACACAAGCTCACTGTGCCGCTGTCCACGTTGCATGTTCTCTACTCCAAGCTAACCGCTGACACAGTGCATTGCCTTGAGTGGAACACATCTAACAGGCCTGCGAGCATATAGACCAATATCTCCCAAACGTTCATACACGGTTTTTCTTGAAACTGTGGCACTCGTGGCTTCAGACAGCTGACGAGACAGGTCTGATGCTGTGCTTTATCTGCTTATTTTGGCAGTTATTGCCAAATACCGGTGGTCATTCGGCATTGTAACTCGGGGCCGACTAGTACTGTGACGTCGACTGGCATTTCCATCATTTTGGAATGGTTGCCAAAGCCTAGAGATGACATTTTGGGCGATTCTAAGTTTCCCCGATACTTCTATCTGAGTACGCCCACATTCTAGTTGGCCGATAATTCTACCACGTAAAAAATTATCTGCATGCGTCCTCTGTGTCATAACCATTCGGTTGTGGCACTAAGCGGCACACAGAACGCTTGTGAACAATTTTCCTTCTTTGCTCCTATTGCTTATCTACCCCTTTCTTACACTTTCGTCATTGTAACATCATATCGGAGTCATTTGGTGGCTTCCTTTAATTTGCATATTATTCTTAAAGATGTGTGTGGTATTTCTACAGGTGAAATTTTTGCATTAAAGTTCGATTTCAGTGTGAATCTGAATTATCCTTAATTTATGGACATGAGTGTATAATACAACGATACGTAAAACTAGATTTATAATAACGTATTTTAAATTTTATACATTTTAAACAACTTTATAAATTAGAACAATTTCTAATTACGATTCATATTGTTAGAAGATTGCCGAAGCTTTAGAATTCTACAAATTTACAATTTACTATTCTTACAAAGCTTACAACAGTGTTGGGCATAATTGATTAAAAAGTAATTGAATTGCAATTGAATTACAATTAAATTATAATTATAATTTTTTTTGTCAATCGATTAACAAGTAATTGATTACAAATAAATTGAATTATTACAAATAAATTGAATAAGTAATTCAATTTATTTGTAATCAATTATTTGTTAATTTATTGACAGTAAAATAATTATAATGGTAATTTAATTGTAATTCAATTGTAATTCAACTACTTCTTAATCAATTATGCCCAACACTGGCTTACAATAAAATAAAGTATTTAGCACTTACTTTTGGCTGTAAACTCGATTCGCTGATTCTGATTACTAAAAAATCTCTCGTTCTCTTTCTAAAATGAAAATTACTCTAAACACAATTGCAGTATCCCGCCAAATGCGATGAGTTTATTGTTTATTTTTCGGTTTCGGTTGACTAACACAAGTTGTCAATAGGAGACAAAAAATAAATAACAAATAAAAAAAAATAAGAAGAACAATGTTTAGCTTTTGGACTAGCCAAACAAATTTTTCTTAGTCAATTGACAAAACGGGAACAATTTTTTTTTTATTCTCTCATCTGATTAACCGGTAAAATTTGAGGAAAATGAAAACTGTACCTGGGAAATTAGTCATCTGACAAGTTTTAGAGGCAAAACGGATCATCAGACGAAACACATTAAAGATACATGGTAAAATATAACGACTTTTGTGTCTCATGACTAAATGGGATTGTCAGGGAGTGTTTTGATTGTTTAAAATTTTGCGTAATTTTGTGCAAATTTGTCAATGTACTTGACAAACCTTTAGTGTCACAAAGATGGCATGTCTCTTGACAAGTTTCGATTTTTCATTTTTCTGTGTGTGGCTCTCACTGCAGTGTTGCCAGATTTTGCTGATTTTTTTTTTTTTTTTTTATTCAACAGTCACCAATAATTTCAAATTGTAACGTTCGACTAATCACTTCGAAGATTAATCGTCTATTATATATATCAAATATAATTTTTTAAAATTATTGGCAATTATTGAATAAAACATTCGTCAGATCTGGTAACACTGCTCACTAGTGGATCATCGTCAAAGTGTGTGTGAGAAAATGCCGTCATTCAATGTTAAAATTGGTCGCAAAAAATATTTGCCATCACTTTGTAGCGATCGTAAGGCAAACTAATAAATTGGCATAAATTAGGAAATGTAAAATCAGAAAACTAATTAATATTCAAACGTCACTACAATGCTACAAATCCATACCTGCCAACAATACAATTAATATTCCGTAAACTTGCCCCTTTTTCCACACCACTTTAATTTTAGAATAATTTTCTGCATATGTAATTACGATTAAATAAGAAGAAATGTATACTCTAAAAAAAGACGGATGCGAAAAATAAAAATAAAAATAAATAAATAAATAAATAAAAGTAAAATAAAATAAAACAAAATAAAAACAGGTACTATCAGTTTTAAGCAATATTAATTAGAAGTTCGGTAGGTATGGAAATCAATAGTGCAAGATATATTTTGCCACAAGGAATTGTGAGATATTGGTTTCTTCATTGACGATACTTTTAGTAACTAAAATAACTTCTGGGAATGCTGGTTGGGGTGTGGTGGTTGACGACGCACTAGTGACTAATGTCGCACTTACAGACCGTCGCAATGGGTAACTGGCGACGGTCTGGGACGCAACCCTAAAGATGGTCCGGAGACATGCCATCACATGTTCGATCCTCCACAAAGTAGATAGTTCCCCTCGCAGGTATAATTTGGATGAGAACATGGAGGTCATTGCGGCAACGACGGGTTTTACGTGTACCAGCCACCGTTAGTGTACACGACGATCTTTGGTCGGCTCAAGTATCGAACCCACAATCTTTCCAATTACGAACTCGGCTCTCTACTGAGAGGGTTACCGCGGCTTCCAATGAGAAACTCCGGTGGGAATTGTAGAAGCTTTGCCTTGCATACGCTAGACAGCCTCTTTCGAAATGTACTACCATCAGTTATCCATAGAAAGTGAATGCTCATTTTATAAGCGCTTTGGCAACAGTTTGAATTGAATGATCGTTTTCATTTGTTGTATTTCCTACTACTTTTTTCTTTACCTTAGATGAACAATGAACAAGATGGTGCATGTCAACAGTCAAATGCTAATCCCAGACCAGCGAATTGCCAGCGCTTTCAACTAAACTTCTAACTTTCTTGAAGTAGGGTAACTATCTTTGGTGCATTTATCGCTGTTTGTTGTGGGTGTTGCCTGGCTGACTGATTGGCAGGGAGACGAGACGGTTCAAAAATCTCGCATACAAGTCGACAATCAATCAAACTGCAGCATTCTTACAACCCTATACCCGACATTCCTAGATTTTTTTTAACCAGTGATGCCAGATTGGGGATTTTGTCCCCATTTTGAGGATTTTTTAGGCTTCTGGGGACAATTTTGGGGACCAAATGCTTGTGGGGACTTTTTTCAGGAATTCTAAAATTTTTGGCGACAAATCTGGGGAGTTCAACTTTCTGTCAATGTTGGCAACGTAATGATTTATCCCTACGACTAGAGACTTTCAATAGCTTTATTGTTATTTGGGGATTTTTTTCAAAAATTGCCTTCATTTGGAGAAAAATCTGAGCTTAAATCATAGAAAAATCTGCTTGATATTTTTTTTTTTTTTTTTTTTGAAAAATTTTTTATTTCCCCTTTTAGTAGAAATCAAGTTGGGGAATTTTTCGAAAAAAAAAACCCTGATTTGGGGAAATTTGAAGACCTGTTTGGGGAAATAATTTTCGACCATCTGGCATCACTGTTTTAAACCGAAATCAAAACACGTATGTCTTCATCATACATCTATGGGGACAGAATATCCGGTTTCTGTTGCGCTTCTTGTTAAAAGAAGAATTCGCGAAATTTGTACAGCAAAACACTCTTGTAAAAAGTGAGACTAAATAATAATTTTGTTGGTTAAAATTACTTTTTATAATAATAGTAGAAGTTAATTGTAACAGTTTCTATAATTAACAAAAAAAAAAAAAAAAAAAAAAAATCTGGGCATTTTATTTCACACTTTTAGCATATATACGCAAGAAAATTCTTGAGCACTCAAACGGTTAATTGAATTCCCCTTGTTGAATGTCTGGGATACTGCTTAAAGTCTGAAAAACAAATAATTTTCGAAAAAAAAAAAAAAAAAAAAAAAGTAAGCTAGAAAAGTTAATTTAAATAAGTACCTAATTGCTAAAATTCTTAATTCTTAATCGATTCTGTAGATTTTTGGAATGTTAACTGATAATAACTATTCATGGCGAAATTCTATTTCTTTATTATTGGATTTAATTTTTTTTTAATTTCCGAAAGAGTAATTTATATCTTAGTTCAGTACAAAGACCTTACTACTTGCATAAAATGAAATAAGCCTTCATAAAACATGCATTCATTATGGTAAAAATAATTAAATGCTTTCTCTACCATAATACTAAAATTTTAGTTTTTATAATTTAGAAATTCAATTTTTATACTGTTTGAAAAGGTCATAAAGTTAGCTATATTTCCAAATTTTTGAAAAAAATGGATCAATGTTTCGCTCATCTTGATATTAATCCAATATTTAAAAAAATAAAATTTCGTTATCTGTCGTTCTCGCCGACTACCAGCTGTAGACTGCTTCCAGAAATGGACGAAAAACAGACGTTTGCAAATAAGCGTGCGAATATTATATGAGTTGTGTGATTCATTCAATATTTGGAATGATTTTTAAAAATACCTATCTTTGTAATAAAATATTTCTTAAATTAATAATTTGATGTATACAGTATTCTCACAAAAATCCCCAGTTTAAGTGTGTTTTCAAATGATATAACATTTATGCTGGTTTAATAATAATAATAATAATAATAATAAAATCTTATTCATTCAGAATGGCGCCCGAAAACGTTTTTCTTTTGAATTTAAAAGTGAGAAGCCCAAGAAATGTTCCGTTTGTTTGTCGACAAACTCTTTGCGTTATTATAAGTAAATATTTCGTCAAAATATTGATTACAGCTGAATTCGTAATTTTGGTTGCCCGTTACTTTCTCTACCATAATTTATAAATAGCAATCTTTTGTGATATGTTTACAAGATTGAATAAATTTGAAATTACTATTCAAAAAGAGTAGTACAGAAAATCAAAGGCTTTAGAAACCATGATTGGAATTTTAATTATGATATTTTTTTCATATGTGTATATAGATTGACCCTGGTATTGTATATCCAAATATTGTACACTGAAATTTTTATTTTACGATTTAAAATATTATGTGTATGGCTGATTAAAAAAAGAAAAAAAAATCAATTCCATCTATTGATTAAAAAACTATCTGGTGATTAAATATATGTGGGTAAAAAAAAAAAAAAAAATGCAGAAACAGTGATAAATAAATAAGTAAAAATAAGCATTAAAAGCAAAACTTTCTATGCCTAAGTTTACCAAAGCAAACAAATTTACGTGTTTCATGAGATTTATTCCGAAAAACGGTAACATATTGGTTGTATTTGCAATACTGCAAAAGAAAAAAATCAATACCCATTTAATATTTATAGAAAAAAGAATTCACAGAACTAAAAATGTCTTGAGTTTATTTACATAGATAAGTCACTTATTACAGAAAATGTCAAGAAAACTCCTTTTTTTTCTTTTCTTTTCTTTCTTTCTTTTCTTTTTTTTTTTTCTTGTGCTGGAAGCGAAAATAAATGAAGCAAAGTTTTGAATTTCCTTTTTCGAGTAAAATAATACTAACTTTTCTAAGACTATGATATTTTCTACTGTTTACAATATATATATATATATACATATAATAAAGATGATCTATTAAGCATAGTAGAAGCCAAGCAACAGATACAAGATCACTGAAACACCAATGACCAATAAGATAAAAAAAAAAAAAAAAAAAAAAATCATCAGTGGATGAAATACATTAATGTAAAGAAACCAGATCTATTAATTAACAGTCTGCATAACAAACGAATCAATAAAGTAAAACAAGAAATCTTAACTTAAAACCATGATCTTATCAAAATTAATGAAAAAACAACCCAAGAAACACAAGATAGGAAGGAGGCAGGCGGCAAGACTTGTGACTTGCCTGTGGGGTTACACTAGTTTTACGCCGGCAACACTCCCCCAGCCTGCCACAACCAGAACAGGAACCATATGGATTTAAAAATGCAAAATTTCAAAGCAGATGAACAACAATGAAACCACGAAGCCACAATGAAATTCACCGATTGATCACATTGTGTTTAACAGTATAATTAGAACATTAAATATAGTTGACAACTCAAAAAGGAGAAATCTGAAATTTTATTGGAAAATGAAAGTTTGCATAGTAATACAAAGCAAATGCAACAAGCCTTCTACTTTTTTTTTTTTTTAACTTAATTTCACAAACCCACCCAACCATCCAGCCTTACAACACCACCCCACCTCCGTAATCAAACATCTGCCCACCCAACCGCCACCTTTTTTATTGTCTTTTATTATTTTATAATTTTTTTGTTGATATACACAAGAGTGTACACAGCTTTTTTTTTTTTTTTTTTTTTTTTTTTTTTTTGTACTGACAGAGACATGATTAAGGATATAATATAGAAAATACAAAGTTTTTAGGAAAACCCATTTTAGCAGTGGCTGTGATCAGTTTATTAATATTCTTGTTTTTAAACTTTGCAGAGCATAAATTATTAATTCGAAATAAATGGTTAATGATGATATTTCTAAATACCGAAAGATGCAGACATGAATTAAAATGTGTAAATAAGTTGACATTAAAACAAAAATCTTGCCGTTTGTCATAGATATCTGTGTAAAGTTTATTACCATCGATGATTATTTTGAGATCTAAAAAGTTAATTGATTGATTAGTCAGAGTATTTTGAGTTAGCTTTAAATTAGGTGGATAATTGAAGGAAAAGCCATTTTGTGAGTTCTTGTTGAGATAAAATACAATAATATCATCGATGTAACGATAAAATCGAACATCATCATTGCAAATTTGCTTTTCATAATAATAAAGATAGAGATCTGCCAAAATACTGGAGCTACAACCTCCTTGTGGGATGCCTAATTGTTGCAAATAGATAGCGTTGTTGTGGAAGATATAATTATTATGGATAACAAAGTTAAGAAGAGTTTTAAATTTTTCTGCTTTAAAATTGTAAGGAAGATTAATTTGAGCTTTATATTCTTGAAAAAGACTGTAAATGATATTACTAAGATCTGATAACTCAATATTATTGAAAAGATCTTGAAAGTCAAAAGTCATAATATTGTCTATTGAATCGAGCGATTTTATGTATTGAATTAATTGAAAGCTATTTTTAAGACAGTGTAAATTATCAACTTTGCAAGTACATTTGTAAATTTGTTTTAGAATATCCAGTAAAGATAAACATTTATTTAATAAAAGTTTTTTTTTTTTTTTTTTTTTTTCGTCGGGGTATTTTCCATTTTGAATATAGTAGCCCACGCCTTTTGGTGTTCCTCTAAAACATTACATTATTTATTAAAATGATTTTACGCATTCGTGATTAAATTAATTCTTAGTAATTGATTCTGTAAGTGTCACTCACGCATACATATACACCAGCTGCATATAAAATGTTAAATATAAACACGTAAAATTGTTCTTTTTTTTTTTTTTTTTTAGAGGAATGCTTGAAGGCGGGACTCGTTTTTCATAAAAAACGTAATTTTAGATGACCCACAAGGAAAATGTTAAAGTAAAAGTATGGTGATAATCGAATTACTAGGAACACATCTCATATTTCAAATCAACAAGTTAATTGTTGTTTTCGACACGTAAAATGTGTTTTGTTGGAATAACAAATATATATACATTAAATCCTCGTTAACGTGAATTACTTTTAACATAAACTGTTTCCACAATCCCCTTCAAGGAAAAAAAAAAAGATTAGTTTAATTATATGAAGACAGAAGAATAGTTACTGATAGCATGAACTACTGATAACATGAACAATTTTTTTTTTCTTCTTCGTTCACGTTAACTGCATATTTATATATACTAGTATCGCCCAGTGGTCGAAACTCGACCATTTTTTTTTTTGCAAAGCGAGGCAAAGCAAAGTTATTGCCTTGTCCTAAACGGAATGCAATTGCAACACAGCTGCGGCAATTGTTTGCCGATATTCACTCTAACTGAATCAGCAGAGTTTTACTTAATATAACTATTTCTCTCTGTAGATGTTAGCCTTTCCTGAAATGAGAGAAAATCGCAAAGTGAAAACGCCCCTTGTTGTGGGATACAGCACAGAAGCTAATAGGTACCATGTCAAACCAAGGCCCAACCAAGTATCAAATTCTGTTAAATTAATTCGATTGGTTCATAAAGTACAGTGTTTGAAAAAAAAAAAAAAAAAAAAAAAAAAAAAGATATTTTTCATAAATGGTCTAATTGAGTTCGGGAAATTTCAAAACATGTAACTTTATCGAAAACAGAAAATCTAAAACTTTTCTGAATCTTGTATTTTCTACTTATATATGCAGAGGAAAGAATAATAAATCACTTTAAAAAAAATAAAAATAAGTAGTCAATTTCACTTAATTAAAATGCAAGGAAATCTCAAAACGTGTAAATTCATCGAAAACCGGAAATCAAAAGTTTTTATGTATCTTCTACTTGCTTCTTCTACACACAAAAGCGAGCAATAAAGACACTTTTTTAAAAAATAAATAGCCAATTTCAGTTAATTGAAACGTAAAGAAAGCTCAAAACATGTAAATTAAGTAAAAAACGGAAATCGGAATTTTTTCCTTATCGTCTACTTATACATGCAGCAGTTAGTAACAAATCCATTTTCCTTTTATTTAGTATATTAGTTGAATATTTATTGTTTAAATATCACCCTTTGAAATGAAATGTTTATGTTTACATTCGAAACTGGAAGTTTGCCATTTTTTTTTTCTGGAGTTTTGTGATTTTAAATTAAAATTTTATCAATTTTACAGAAAAAATAACTCAATCAAACACATGTAGACAGTAACTTATATATAACTATACCCAAATATAGGAATTAAAATCGGCAGATATATTCCGTTACAGACAGTGACGTCATCACTTCGCTTGCGTATAGTGATGCTACATTATACAAATTACTGTGTCTATGGTTTTATTTGAGCTTTATGAAATTGCCAGATTTAACAACTTTCTACTTTTAGGTATTTTTACTTTCCGAACACTATAGTGAGGAAAGTATTGTAATCATGTCAAAAATCCGAATTCGAGATTTTGATGTTTCTATACGTTTCGAGGTCCAACGAGTCCGTTTTCACTATTTTTACGATGATGTATGTATGTGTGTGTGTATGTATGTGTGTATGTATGTGTGTATGTATGTGTGTATGTCTGTGAGTGAACACGCTAGCGTCTAAACGCTTTGTTCGATTAACCTGAAAGTTGGTACGCATATTGTAAGTGACCATAGTACGAACCCTATAGATTTCGGTGAATCTAGCACTTATAGTTTTTTTACAGGGACACAAAGAAAAATTCTTTATCATTATGGCCTATGGGAGCAAAATCTTAAAAGTGCGATAGCATCTAAACGCCTTATTCAATTGAGCAAAAAATTTATACACATACTATAGGTCACAAATACTCAATCTGTATAGATTTTGGAGAATCTAGCACTTATAGTTTTTTTACAGGGACACAAAGAAAAATTCTTTATCATTATGGCCTATGGGAGCAAAATCTTAAAAGTGCGATAGCATCTAAACGCCTTATTCAATTGAGCAAAACATTTATACACATATTATAGGTCACAAATACTCAATCTGTACAGATTTTGGAGAATCTAGCACTTATAGTTTTTTTACAGGGACACAAAAAAAAATTCTTTGCCAAATTTTTAAAAGTGTGATAGCGTCTAAACGCCTTATTAATCTGAGCAAAGAATTTGTACACATGTTATAGGTCACATTTGAACCAACTGTATAGATTTTGGTGAATCTAGCACTTACAGTTTTTTTACAGGGACACAAAGAAAAATTCTTTATCATTATGGCCTATGAGACCAAATTTTTAAAAGTGCAATAGCATCTAAACGCCTTGTTCAATTGAGCTGAAAATTTGCATGAATATTATAAATCACTGTTGCACTAACTATAAGCATTTTGGTGAATTGTGGCCACCACGAAACTTTCTTCTATATTTTCCTATACAAATTCACTCAGTAACAATAATTAAAAAAAAAAAAAAAAAAAAAAAAAAGTGGGACTTTGACAAAATTGTGGGTAAATCGTGAAAATTTGTTTAAGTTTGTCAGAATTTATAGATTTTTACAGGGACACAACGAAAAATTCTTTATCATTATGATCTAAGAGCTCAAAGTTCAGTAGCGTTAAATAAAACCTCGTGTGATATATGGAGAAAAATATTTAAACACTCTGATATGGTTTTCTCTCTTTTGTTTGTTTAGCAACTCCTCTTTCTTTATTTTATCTACAAAACTGTTAGTTACTCAATGTTCGGAAAGTCGAGTGGAGTCACTCCAGATTTTTTAATGTAAAGGAATACGTGTATAAAAGGGAAAAATGGTGGAAAATGCATAAAAAATAAATGTATTTTTAAATACCTTCTTGACACCGTAAGAAAATAATATTTGTATTCGCACCTTCTGGCTAACCATACCTTTCGAATGATACCATTTTGAACCCTCTACTCCCAGAATTAATATGTTAAAAAGGGACTACAAATTTTATGCTTGCCTATTAATATATAGATTGCTCAATCAAGCAATTTTATTTCGTTATCGTAGTCTCGAAATAAATTTCATAAAAAAAGTGCAGTTAATACTGTTTTGTTAAGTAAATCTTTGCCGAATCATGTTCTTAGACCGTCTAAAAACAATCATATTTCCGGACTCACCCCTAAGGATAGTCCAGAAATATACTATCATAATTTTGATCCTCCATGGAATGGATGGTTTCTCCAATTCGGTGACACCCTCCCCCCCTTCCCACACACACTTTGAAATATATTGTTTGGATCGGAACATGGAGGACATTGCGACGACGACAGAGGCTGCTACCACGAACACATCGAAACATTTCGATTGCCGAACAGAGACGTTAAATAATGTTTTCAGAAATTACAAAGTCAAAGATGTCATTACAGCAGTTCCGTTCACAAATTCTACATCGAAATTGTTAGATAAGTTTGCTGTTGTAAAATTTTTCAGAGTACCAAATGATTAAAACCGCAAATTTATTTAAAAAAATTACGTCAGCATGATGTCACCATCGACCATCGAAAGATTTCTATACGTTTGTGGTAGCACCCAGATTTTACATGCACTAGACACCTTTAGTGTACATCAGAATCGAAAAGCGCAAATCGGTCGCTCATTGGCTGTTTACAGAGAGATCTATGACGTAGCTTATCGGATCATCCAATGACAGTGACTCTTTTTTTCAACTATATATTTATCCCTTCCGTGGAGGACCAAAATTGTGATAGCATGTCCAGAGCTGCCAACCTAATCCGTCAAATTGTTAGTACCGCCCATTTTTCTACACCAGTTAATTTTTAGAGTATTTGTTTTCTTAATTCATCATAAATATATTTGAAGAGAATTACTCTAAAAATTAAGTGGTGTAGAAAAATGGACGGTTCTAACAATTTGCCGGATTAGGTTGGCAGCTCTGCATGTCTCTCTACCACCTCTAGGAGTGAGTCCCAGAACGTCGCCAATTGCCCATTGCGCAGCACTAGTGCGCCGTAAAAAATCCCAACCATCAACTGTATATTTTTGCTCAATAGGCATAGAAACAAGTTAATTGATTAAACGTACAAAAATACTGTCATACTTGCCAACCATCTCATTATGAACTGTACAATTTTTAGTACCCCCTTTTTTTCATACACCAATAATTTTTTAGAGTAATTTTAGTCTTATTTAATCGTAACACCATTTGGAGAGAATTACTCTAAAAATATATTGGTGTGAGGAAAGAGGCGTTTTTTCAGGGAGCGTTAACAATTGTACGGTTATTAATGAAATGGTTGGCAAGTATGTACTGTTAAAATAACAATATCATACTTGCCAACCATCTCATTAATAACCGTACAATTGTTAACGCCCCCTGAAAAAACGCCCCTTTTCTCGCACCACTATATTTTTAGAGTTATTCTCTCCAAAAGTCGTTACGATTAAATAAGACTAAAATTACTCTAAAAAATTATTGGTGTGAGAAAAAAAGCGGGTACTAAAAATTGTACGATTCATAATGAGATGGTTGGCAAGTATGCAATATATTTAAAATATTTAAAAATCATTACGTCTCGTAGTTAAATTAAATTTTAATCACATTAAAAACTGAGACAGATAATATACACTAAAAATATACATTTTAAAATATTAAAAACACAAAATTTAAACGTTTCGAGCCTTTTACAGGCTCCTCATCAGTAAAAAACATCAAGTGTAAATGATGAGATGAACAACAGACTTTCATTATGTGAGTACAACGTATTCAACAGGAACTGCGCGTGCCTCATTAAGTGGCGAAAAATGTTGATTTGTGTACCAGGAGTGTTTATTTTCCATTTGTGTTGATTTTCCTGGAGGGCTGGTACACAAATCAACATTTTTTGCCACTTAATGAGGCATGCGCAGTTCCCGTTGAATACGTTGTACTCACATAATGAAAGTCTGTTGTTCATCTCATCATTTACACTTGATGTTTTTTACTGATGAGGAGCCTGTAAAAGGCTCGAAACGTTTAAATTTATGTTTTTGTGTTTTTAATATTTTAAAATGTATATTTTTAGTGTATATTATCTGTCTCAGTTTTTAATGTGATTAAAATTTATGCAATATATATCCATAAAATCAGGCAATAAAACATTTTTTTACGGTGCACACAGGCATCTTTTCGTACGTTATATTTACAGATATTAACAGTTCTGCATCAATTCCTCCTTCATAAAAGTGCTATAAAATTTAATAGTTACAGCTCCAAAGGAAATGAAACTGGTAAAGACTCAGTTTGTACAACATAAGTGTTTATTATTATTAACTAGTACCAAAAGAAATAATATGCAACATAGCGATTTAAAAAATGTATTACTGAAATTAATTTTTTTTAAATCCATTTCAATAGATTTATGTTTTGTTTTGTACGTTTAAAACAGTATTTCTGAAATTATTGTATAATAGAATTTATTGGTTTTCATTACAGAAATGTTGCTTAAATTTCGGGAATTCGTATTGATGTGAAAGTCTATAAAAGCTGGTCTCAGAGTCTTATTATAATTAGAGCAATTATTATTTAAAAAAAAAAAAAAATTACAATATTTAATTCATTAAAAAAAGGTATACTAAAATAGAGTTCCAAAATAGATTATTTATTGAGTTTACATAAATCATAAAAATACTCCATCTCTTACAAGTGCGAATAGAGCCTGTCAGATCTCATTTGGTTGCTGGCGCTTTTTTTTTTTTTTTTTTTTTTTTTTTTCCGACTGTATGTATATGTCTATAGAATTTTCTTGGGTGGTTTTAATTACACTGCTCGGCACGAAAATTGCCTCTGAAAATATTTCAACATATTCTCATATAAATGACCTCCTGAATCCGAATCTGAGGCCCATTTTGCCCTACACCCACCGTTTTTTAGGAATGACCCCCTATTTTTATCATTTTTCGGTGATTTTATGGTTATAAATTTGATTTTTAGGAGGCGGAGGATTATTTTAACTGTTAAATATCTTCTGTGGGGCTACAGAGTTGGAAAATTCTAAAACATGAACATTTGTGACAAGGAAAAAGTTTTTTTTTTTTTTTTTTTTTTTTTTTTTTTTTCGGGGGGGGGGGGATTTGCCACTGAAATAATGCATTACATATCTTATATTATTTTAATCTGTTATTAATGTTATTTTTTAAACTTTATATATTTTTTTGTTTTTAGGTGTTAAATTAATTATTTTTCATTCTTCAAATCAAATCCATGGTCGTAAAATTATCGAAAAAGGAAAGTAATTGAGGGAGGGGGGTGGGGTGGTGTATCTAGAAAACGGTGAGTGACTGGGAAAATGGGAGTAATATTCGGATTCAGGAGGTCTTTTACATAAAAATCAGCAAGAATGGTTTCAGATCTTGAATATATATATACATTTTTTTTTTTTTTTTTTTTTTGCAGAGCAGTGTTATGAACCCCTTAACGGCCCCATATTTTTCAAAGACACGCCCATAAAATCCACATTTTTGTCTAATAATAATAATAATAATAAAAAAAAAAAAAAAAAAAAAAAAGAGATTGAAAAAAAATATATGAATAATATATAAATTTATTCTGTACATATTTTCAAATACATTATATATAGTTTGGTACTGGGTGGTGCTTTCATGTACCCTAAAATGATAAAGGAAAAATACACGTGGTGCGTGGTCACTGCCCGTGAATATCACGGGAGCGAGAAGCAAGGGATTAATTAAAAAATTTTAAGGGAAAAAAAAATAAATAAAAAAAAAAATAAGAGAAGACATATGGTGAATTGATATTTTCTTTAATTAATATATTAATCGTTGCTAAGAAATGCAACTTCATATTTTCAAGCGACGAATCACTTTTGTTTACACTTTTTTGTATAATTAAACGAAAAGATAATATATAAAATTAATCGGCCATCACCCGCTTTAGTGGTCGATATTTCCAAGTATTATTATTATTAGTATTAGTATTTATTGTAATCTTTTTAGTTTTTTTTTTTTTTTTTTTCCTGTAATTCAGTTTAATGTTAACATAGTCAAAACTTAAGAGTTTTTTATCAAAATAATAAAATTCGTGTAAGGAATATCAGTAAATCTGACGGTTTTTAGTAGAAGCCCGCGAAATAAAACATCAAGGAGGCGGTCTTTACATCTATTGTTTTAAACAGGGTTCGTACTCTCGGTCTTTTTTTATGGGGGGGGGGGGGCGGTGAACTTTGAGAAATGAGAAATTTGTACCTCTTTTGCTACCAGTATCTTTATGCAAGAATTTCTATACTATTTAATCACGACACATTACTTTAAAAATACAATAAAAATTTCTCTATGAAAAAAGTGGTGGCAAAAAAAGGCGAAAATTTTTCATCTTCGAAAGTGTCCTGGAAAAAAGGTGGAGACTACGACCCTGGTTTTAAATTATCTTTGAGGCTTATTTTATTTGTTTCAAATCACGAATAAAATTTATATTTTCTTACTACATTGTTGTAATTGCTTCGTCATTATTTTCTGCTAAGTCATCCGCCCTCTTTCCCTTTGACAATTCATCCAAACCAAGAATAAAAATCTATTTACTTTATTGCAATGTATTTTCGTAACTAAGACGTTACTTTTGAGGGTTAATCTCGGGAAATAAGGGCTTTTGTCATTAATATTGTATTAACGTCGCTTAAGAAAAAAAAAAAAAAAAAACTTTCTTAAACATAATTTAATATCTAAGTTCAGTTTTTGACTAAGACTTTTTCTCTTTGCATATTTGTAATCAAATTCTATATAAGATTATTTCTTATTCTACAAAATTCAAGGTTTATTGCAAATGGTGACAAAGCTTTTTTCCTATCTGAAATAAACAGAACTCCAATCTTAATAATAAATCACACTTAAATTTAATTAACATTGAAATATATACTGATATTCCACTTATTACTTTGATTATATTCAAATTATTTAATGATTATGAATTCGTTCTTTCTTTTACGTATATTAAAAGTTTGTTTATTTGACAGAGGTTGTAAGAACAGGAAATAAGTGCCCTTTTGAATAAAGTTTTGTCCTAAAACTTGATACATTTTTTTGTTCCAAAACAAGGGTGTGTGAAATGTTTTCTTCCATTTTATGCAGGTAATTACTTTAAAGTCATGTAGTTATTATTAATTAATGTTATGAAAGATCCGGATTAAACCATTACATATTAAATTCTAAAGATTCTTTAATTCTGCTATACCATGACGACAAATAACTTTGTAACTCTAACAAATATTTAATAACACTCTGGTATTAATGCCGAAGGAATTTAAATGGTCGAGAATCTTAATTACAGAACGATTTCCAAAATATATCTGTGGAATGATGATTATCTCGTTTTAATTACACATGTAATAATAGTAGTTACTGATTCTAGTAATTCCGAAACTTTATACGTTGATACTACGCTGTTAGCAGTTTGGAGTAGAATTACTTTTATATCCCTAAAAAGTATTGTTAATAAGGAAATTTCTACTTTATCTCGCCTTTCTGATAAATAATAAGTGTCTCATATTAGACGAAAATGTTTCAAACTACAATTAATATGGATTCTAATAATACATTCCTTCTTTGTGATAAATAAAAAGATGTTGCATACTAACTGTAACATCGATTTTGGCAGTATTTAATTATTGCGGAATAATTTACTAAAAAAAGAATAAATTTCAAATAAATGGTTGAATGTCGTGGTTATCATAATTTATTTATGTATAATATTGCTATATTTCGATAACATATCTGTGTTAGTCTAAGTATTATACGCTTTAGTTATTGACTCACTTCCATTTAAAAAGATTTTGAGAAAAAACTCAGAATCTTTACTGACTAAAAAGTTCTATTCTCAAAAATGGCAGATTGGAAGTGCCAGATTGTAATCCATGTTGCGATCGTCAACCTAGCTATTTGGAGTTTTTCCGTGATTTTCTTTGAAATTTGCGGGAATACGGGCTAAGATACCTTAGTTAGAATGATCCCTAGCCTTACGTCCCTAACATAGACAATCAGTTTTCATATAAACACCGCAAATGAGAAACATCTCAGATGTTTATGACAAAAAGTTACCGATACACTAGTACATATTGACAGTGAGTATGTGTTAGTGTTATACTTTGTATCGTAAGTTTTAGATATCGGTTTTCAAGTGAATCTGAAAAACAATCTTAATATTTATTTAAAAAAAGCTAATGGTATTCAGTGGCGGCTCGTGAACCGAAAATAGGTGAAGAGTTCAAAAATAATATTTAAGTATTTTTAATCATAATTTTTATTAAGAATGGTCTTAACTAAAAATACTTATTTAAATGTAAATTTATATTCTATAAATGAATACAGTGTAAAATACAGTGTGCCTTTTCACCAATTTTTGGTGCACGTGCCGCCACTGATGGTATTACGTATTTCAGTAACAGAGCCATATTATTCTAGGGATTGAACGCTATTGTTCCACTTTCATTCAAACGAATCTTAGAAACAGTTCAAGATTTCACCTTCAAAAGTTACTTCACTAGTACATTTGAGTACCAAAGCTGTGTTATTCTTAATATCTTAAGGTTTAGCTTTATCGTCTACTTTCATTCAAGAGAAACTAACGATTTATTGGTAAATCGGCTATTCCTAAACATTGCTGGGAGGAAAATCATAATTTTAAATTTAATTCAGCTAAAATAATTTGCAGACCTAAATCCATTCATGAACTCGATTTCTTTGAAGCTTTTCATATTTATAAAAATTTTAAAAACCTTGAAAATTGTGATTTCGCTGTTCCCTATTTGTCTGATTGTTGGAAATTTTACATTCAGTCCACATATCCTTAATTTTTCTACTGTTTACACAGCTACACATTCCTTAATTCCTATTGGCCACACTCCCCACCTCTTCCGTAATCCTATTGGTTGAACTAAATCCGGTCCCTCTCCTATATATAAGAGAACTTCTCCAGATTCAGAATTCTTTTTGCACTGAAGACGGTACGCTTTAGGCTACCGAAACAGCTGTATAAACCTCAATAATTTTTCTTTTGCGTTTCTGACGTAGAAGTTTATTCCTGTTTTAATATTCCAACGCCAAGTCTCCTGCTATTAAATTGGCTGAATGTCTTGATTTTCAGTGTTGAACACAGCTATGTCTTCCGAACTCGAATGCAGTTCATTATTCTTGAAGTCCAATTTAAAGTTAAATTTTCTCAGGAAATTAATTCCAATGATTAGAGGATCTCTTATATCAGCCACATATGCCATATGATGGTAACTGGCATTCACAAAAGTGATGGCCAAGTTCATTTTTCCATATATTTTGATTTCGTCTCCGGTCACAGTCTGGAGTTTAACGTAGGGCGGCGTCCAAATGATCTTCTCTTTTAGTTCTTGAGTCAAATACGTTCTAATGACGGTCACGTTGGCTCCCGTGTCCAGAATCATCCGGCAGGTGGTGTTGTTAACTTGGCCATAGACGTAAAGTCCATTATCGCCGCCACTCATCGATGAAACATGAAATACTGTAAACTGGGGCTCTTTAATTTCAGGCAACCTCCGCCCCGCGAGATGGCCTCCTCCTAGTTTCCCTGCAGTGATGGTGAAGCCGGGGGATTTCCTTTACTTGGTCATACAGGGTAGTTCCTCTTCACATGACCATCCCCTCCACAGCCCCAGCACTTTATCTTCCGATCCTTTATTTCCTTATTATTTTCCAGGCTGCACAATCTCTTTAAGATCTCTTCGAGACTTCTCTTCATTTCATTTTCACCAGCAGGGGTATCATTTAATGAGACTGCTCTTATGGTATGGCGCGGTCTTTACGGGAGGCTTGTTGGGCTGCCTCTATCCTAAGTGCATAACCTAAAGCTTATTCTACGTCTCTGATGCTGGAGAGTCTCAGCGCTTTTTGAATTTCTGGATCACGAACAGCATCGATAAAGTACTGAAGAGCTAAGTCGATTCGAGAGTCAGCATGACTGTCTGAGAATGCTAGGTGTGACAGTCTCTGAATGTCCGCTGCCAGCTCTTGCAAACTTTCGCCCGTTTTCTGGTAACGAGATTTTAGCTGGAGGCGACTATAGTCCCTAGAACACTTCTCTCCGAACCGTAGCTCCAGTGCTCTAGTCAGGGCCTCGAAGTCGTTCCTTTCATCTTTAGAAACATTTCTCAATATCTCGGCTGCATCTCCCCGTAATGCTCCTGCTAAGTGGACTGACTTCACGGTAGAGTCCCAGCCGTTAGCTTCAGCTACGATGGAAAACTGCGTCTTATATACATGCCAGGAGGAACTGCCGTCGTAGGTAGATAGCTTGATAAATTCCTGATTCTGAATTCTTCTCTCTTTCTTTTCAGTTTCCTGGGGCATGGATTCTAACTTTTCTTCCACTTTTCTCTCCAGATGTTCCTCTACTTTCTTCATGACTTTCTCCTCAAAATTCTCTTCTATCTTCATAAATCTCTCTTCAAAATTCCTTTCTATTTTCATAACATTTTCCTCTATCTTCATAGCTTTCTCTTCAAAACTCTCTTCTATTTTTATAACTTTTTCTTCTATTCCATCTATTCTGTTTTCCACATCTGATAACTTACACTCTATCACTTCTTTCACGTTTACTAAGTCGTCTCTCACTGATGACAGTTCTTTCCTCATCCCTTCTTGATTAGATTTAATTTCTTCACCCAAACTGTCTTTCATTTCCTTCATTTCTTCAGTCAAGCCGTCTTTCAATTCTTTTTGTCCGGTTTCCATACTTTCTTTCATCTCTCTTTGCCCTTCTTTCATTCTTTCGATCAATCCGGTTTCCAACTTTTCCTGTCCTGCTTTCATTTCATTCATCTGGGTGGCTAAGCTTTCTAGAAGTTTCTTCATTTCTTGCTCCATAGCTCTAGATAGGACCATTCACAGACAATCCCACTTCTGACACCAAAAATGTTGCGTACTTGGGGGTTCGTGAGTTGTCCGAGAATGAAAGGCCAAACTTACAAAAATTCAGTAATTTATTCACAGAAAGTTCCAGAAAAATACAGGTCTATAAACCAAGTATCAGCTTCAATTCAACCAGTAAACACTGCTTAAACAACAGCTGTCAATAGCAAATCCACAGTACAAACTGTATAGCAATAACACTTGAAGCAAGTCTCTTTCAGAGAGGCTCAAAACAACGCAAGCATTAGCGAAGCTGGCTGAAAACTGAACTGAACTGACTTGCCTTGGCGGGAAAACGCTCCTTATATACCCCTGTAGAAAAGTGTGGAAGGTTCCGGAAATTTCCGTATCTAATCAGCCAATGAGATTAGAGCTTCCATATTTGGTATATCCCTTATAAAGATTTTCTCGCCAAGGTCACCAAAAAAATCGCCAAGGTGGGGAAAAGTCGCCAAATTTGGCGCCAAATCCATTACCTGCCTTATTGGGGCTTTTTAATGCATTCTTAAGAGAAAATAAGGCTATTTCAACGCTAAAACGACTAGAAATGCAGAAAATTAGCACTTTATCAACTTACCAAGCCTCTTTAAAAGAATTTATACAAAAATAAACACAATTATTTACAATTTTGTAACAATACTAATTAATACTCCGGAGGATTGTTAGCCCCGCCTTCTTTTTCACACCAGTATCTTGTTAGAGTATTTTTCTTCTTATTTAATCACAACTGCATTTGAAGAATGTTATTTTAAAAATTTACTGGTGTGAAAAAAAGGGCGGGATTAACAACACTACGGTATAATAAACATTCCTTGAATACTAAAGTCAAGTTTTTATAGTTTTTTTTTTTTTTTTTTTTTTTTTTTTATCGTTTGTAATAAGCGTAACTTAATAATAATAATAATTATAGGCAATTCAAATGTTGTATTTTGAAGTTCTTATGAGGTTGCTACTTGAAAAGTTTGATCCAGATTGGTAAGTTTGATAGAGTGATGCAGGTGAAATTTTTTGAATAATCATGAATATAATTTTAAATTCAATAACGATCTTGAATTCTATATAATTATCGATACAGTATTGAAACAGGGGTTGAGGAGAAAGGGTCAGTAGCCCCCTCACACAGAATTGCATGGGAAATAAAATTTTTACTAAACCTATTTTGTTTTTAACGCAGGCTTTTATATATAGTATACTTGTTATCTTGCTTCCTAATCTGAAATTTATCTTTATATTAGCGAAATGCAGGGTAAGAGAAAGTCGTGTGAGTGCCACACCGTATTATTGATAAATTTACGAGCTCTCTCAGTAAATACTGGCACAGCTTTAGTAAGGGACACCCTTGGCGAAATTTAACATTTGGTTCTGAAGTAGCACGGACGTTTCTCGTCAAGGTCTTTACTTACGCAAGTGCGATATTTATTTCGATTGATCGTCAAAAAAAAAAAAAAAAAATGATTGAGATTTCCAAGGGTGTCCCATACTAAAGGTATTCTACAAAGTAGACATTTGATTGTAATTTGTTAGGTAAAATTTGGAAATTAGATATCTTAGAATAATTTTTGAAACGAAGGTTGGTTGGTTGGTTGGGTTTTTACGTCGCACTAGCGCTGCGCAGATAGACAATTAGCGACGGTCTGGGACACACCCCTAGAGGTGGTCCGGAGACATGCCATCACAATTTTGATCCTTTGAGGAAGGGATGGCTCTCCCACTTCGGTGACCCCCAGAGGTATAATTTTTGATTGAAACATGGAGGACATTGCGGCCACGAAAGATTTTACGTGCACCAGCCGCCATTAGTGTACACGACGATCTTTGGCCGGCTCGAGTACCGAACCCGCAATCTTCCAATTACGAGGCCGGCGCTCTACCAACTGGGCTACCGTGGTGCTTGAAACGAAGGAAAAGTTACTATATGAGCGTTCTGGTGGAAGAATTACAAGAAATATGCATGTGTGTGGCAACCCAATGAGTACACTAGCATACCTGGTAACATTTATAATTTATTCTGAAGTACTGTAAGCCCCGCCCTTATGCACTAGTTATTTACATGTAATCCTACTCACTATATAAATTTTAAAATATTGTATGTTTTACATTACTTTGCAAAGTCACGCATGATATTCGTATTAATTTAGTCAGTGTGATAAATCCATGGATCAGAAACAGAATTAATACTGCTTATATTCCGTCACATAAGCTTTATCATGAAGAACTTTTCTTTCTTTCTTTCTTTTTTTTTTTTTATGGAACCTTCGAAAGTGCACCCATATCTGGATTTTATTGTTAAAAATAACCAAAAACATCGCGATCTTAAATGTTTAAAACGACGTTTGCGGTCATAGCCTTCTATGCAATTTCCAATCCTTGTGATGTTTTCAACTCCCCCCAAGTTTGCCCCATGACAGCAAAAAAAAAACACTGTATATATATGCGCGCGCGCGCGCGCGTGTGTGTGTGTGTGTGTAGAAATATAACGAAATTAATATTTTCGCGACCGCTGACATACATTTACGTCATTTGAAAATCTATAACTCCAGCAGTAGGCGTTTCTTTCTCAATTTATGTGTTATTTATTTCTTAAGAATATACCCAATATTCACATTTTATCAATGAAATATACTATGGATACAAATACTTTGATTAGAAAGAATATAATTATAATGTATATCCATTTGTAATATAAATGTGAATATAGAAAATGTTGTTCTGAAATATTGTAACTCGGGAGAATAACGCCCACAGGCGGACCTTAGTGTGAAAAAGACAAAAGCATGCGGTCGCGAAAGTGTTAAGAAGCAGTCAAAATAACTTCCTTGAGTAATCTTGGGTTAAGATAAATAAATAAATAAAAGATATTTGATTCTGTTATTATGAGAAATCAACTATTATTTTACTTTTTTCAACTCGGTTACAGCGCCTAGAATATATAGTGTGGAATGCTACCAGAAAATCAGTGCCCTAAAAATTAAGCCTCTCACCAGAGGCATACTCACCAACATCCTAATTAATATTCTGTAGTATTGTTAGACCCGCCCTTTTTTTCACACCAGTAAATTTTTAGGGTAATATTCTCCTAATGCAATTATGATTAAATGAGAAGAAATATACTCTAAAAAGATACTGGTGGAAAAAAGAAGGCGGAGTTAACAATACTGCCGAATATTATTTAGTATGTTAGCAAGTACATACTTGCCAACCATCTCATTAATAACCTTAGAATTGTTAACGCCCCCTGGAAAAACGTCCCTTTTCTCACACCACTATATTTTTAGAGTTATTCTCTCCAAATGTTGTTACGATTAAATAAGACTAAAATTGCTATAAAAAGTTATTGGTGTGAAAAAAAAAGGCGGATACTAAAAATTGTACGGTTCATAATGAGATGGTTGGCAAGTATGCAAGTATACAGAGGTTAGTGCGATCGAGTTTATTCCTTGAAATGAGACACCGAAAGTCATGCACAGGGTGGGGAGAAAGTCCGTAAATACTTTAAAAATTCATAAAACCCCAAAAAATAACCAAAATAAAAAACGGTTTTCAGGTTTAGCATCGATAAGTCACGGGATTTTTTTTAAGATAAGGAAAAAAAAATAGTTAAAAAAACAGCCGATAGGTGGCGTTTCGTACATAAGTGAAAGAAAAGACATGTAAATAAAAAAAAATAATGTTACCAAATCGTTTATTATAGCAATATGTGTTCCATATATCCACCACCACAGCCGATAACACATTGCAGGCGTGTCACGGCAGCAACGGCCAGCAACGGCAGAGTGCAGCATGTCCGGCAGTATAAATGACAGCTCTCGGCTGATTGCATTTTTTATTTCCGACAGATTTGATGGACGGGATCGATACACCCGTGATTTAAAATTTCGCCATAGCCAAAAGTATTCATAATCGCCTGTCTCATTTGCATATTTCCAACTAAGTCGTTCATATCAGCACCATCTGCCTGTTGTTTTTTTTTAATTAATTTTTTTCTTATCTTAAAAAAAAATCCCGTGACCTATCAATGCTAAACCGGCAAACAGTTTTTTATTTCGGTTATGTTTCGTGTTTTATGAATTTTTAAAGTATTTACGGATTTTTTGCCCACCCTGTATCTATTGGTTATTAATGAGCTTAGATCATGTGACTGAGCAGATGAAACTGAAAAAAGCCAATTAACTCTTATGCAATGTTTACGATTGGAGCAAAAATTTCGATCACAGCTTTATATGGTAGGCTTAATTTTTTTTAGTGGTATTTTAAGCATAAGGTTATAAGCGCTTGGAACACTGTATATTCTAAGTACTGTAACTCGATTCAAAAAGGAAGTATATTTTGGAAGAAAGAATTTTGGGCTTAAAATACTCGGAGTTAAATGCAAAAGTAAAAATAACGTTAATATGTTTGTACTGAATGAATTAAAATATTTTTAATAATGAAAATGTTATCTTGTGGAACATAATACAATATGGGACACAGACAAATACCATTAATTTATTATTATTGTTATTATTATTGCTTCTTCTTCTTATTATTATTTTTTTTTTTTTATTTTTAGTTTATTAAAAATCAAATTAATAAACGGTAATAATGCAAAGAATAGCAATAAACTTTTATACCGGAAATATTTTAACATTATATTAGAATTCTTATTACTAACAGCACCCAATACGACATACTTTGAAAAACTTGTATTTAAAGGATCTCGATCGAGGGCTGTCGCTTGCTGCAGATAGCTCGAATGACTCATGACGGTTTAATCCTAATCCGGTATCACCCTTGCTGTGGGAGTGCAAGCGTAACTATTATACTAGAATAACCATGTGATAGGAAGTTTTTCGGCCAGTAAGTGAAAGGCAACTACGTAACTCACAGTGAAGTTAGATCGAGGGGCAGGAAAAATGACAAAATCTTGTCATTTAAAAAAAGTAAAAGGATCTATGTTACATTTTCTTTTAGGCTATTATAATTTTTCTTTAAAACTTTTTCCTATTTAATTTTTTGTGGATTTTTTTTTTTTTTTTTTTTTTTCCTATGAACAAAAAAAGAAAGAAAAATCTCTGACATTTTTTGAAAGTTCAAAACTTAGCAATCTTTTTTTTTTTTTTTTTTTTTTTTGTACTTTCTGAAACGGAAGACATTTATAAATTAATAATTTAAATAAATAAATAATTGACAGTTTATTAATGTTCTGCATAAATATTTTTTACATGCTTCTATTATTTTATTCTCCATCAATGATAAAACTTATAATTATTTAATATTTTAAATTAACATAATTTAAAATACATACAAAAATGTCGATCAGAAAATTTAAGAAAATACAAAAATAATTTATTAATCATAATTTTTCAATATAATAAAAATTAGTTTTAATAACTCATTGATTATGTATTTTTATTTAGTGCAGTTTATAATAATATTCATCAATGCAAATGTATTATCTATAATTAATAAATAATGTATTTATTAAGATTATAAAGTAGTTTTTGGTTTATCATTATTAACTGTATTTCATTATTTAAGTGTAAGAATGTAAATTAATACAACACAATGCATAAATTAAATTACTTTAAAAAAAAATTAATAATTTTATTTATTTATTTATTGTAAATCTTATTTTATTTACTTCTAATTAATAAATCTAAATGTGGTATGAACTCTGCGACTTTAGATTAATAATTTGTAATAATGATTGTGAAAATTACTGTGCAGAATCAATAAATTTGTATAATTATTAATAGAATTTTAATTAAGTTATTATACTAACTTGTATTTAAAAATATTTAATATTTTATGAGGAATAAAATTCAATAGCAAATACAATTTTCCAACATTTTTTTTTATTTATGAAATTTAACATGCACCACTAACTGCAGTAGGGGGTGTGTTTATTTGAGCGATAAATGTTTTATAATAGCGACGTTATGGTTACGCCCATAGATACAGTAATTTATATAGATCTGTCATCCCCATGTTAACGAGCAAAGATTTTTGATGCCGATAATGTTTTTTGGCATCAGCCATTAGAGAGTTAAAACTCGAAAATAATAATAGAATTGAATGTTAATGAATTTTGAAAATGCCGAAATATTACGTGGCTTTTAAGTGTTCTAATAAATATATGAAAAGAAATGGGATAAGTTTTCATAAATAAGTTATATTCAAGTAATAAATAAAAAAAATACAAAGTTTACAAACAGTTGCTTTGTTATTATTATGAAACAATTACTGTCTTCATATTTAGTGGAAAGCTTTTTTAAATTTTAATATTTTTTAAGATTTTACATTAGTAAGTAATATGGAATTCTCAAAATTCTTTTAAATGTGGTTAGCAACCGTGGAAGTTTTAATATATGACTAGTATGTTGTGACCACCACAAAACTTTCGTCTATATATAATCCTACACAAATTTACGCAATCCGCGATTGTAATGAAATGCTCGCCCTCTGGTGGGCTAAGGTGAAATTATCACACCACTGATAGCTTTCACGCTGAAACAATGATAGAACAACAAGAAAGAAAAATAATAAATACACGTGTGGCTACTATATTTACTAATAACTGCAGTTGGGAAAGCGCCATCTATCGATCATTACAAACGCGGAT
Organism: Salticus scenicus; assembly: GCA_963930645.1. Classification (NCBI taxonomy): domain Eukaryota; kingdom Metazoa; phylum Arthropoda; class Arachnida; order Araneae; family Salticidae; genus Salticus; species Salticus scenicus. The sequence continues at coordinate 66,237,952 of OZ005652.1, forward strand.
ACAAATTGTTTATTAAATTATAATTTATTAAAATTATTTTTCATGATGAATGCAGACGATTTTTATCTCAAAGAAATATAATAATAAATACCGAAAGAAAGAAAGTCAGTTTTGTGCAGACATGAGTATACTAGAGCAGGGGTGGCCAACCCGCGGCCCGCGGGCCGCATGCGGCCCACCGCGTAGTTTCTTGCGGCCCGCAAGGAGACTAACGATATTTAAAGTTTGACGACTTTGGTTAACGAATCAAAAATTAATAAATACGTTCTGACTTTTCGAAGTAAAAATATCCTTCAACGATTATGGTAGATAAGGAACTGTTTTAATGGAATGTTATTAGATTCATTATTCATTCTTTTTATTATAGTTTTAATATATAGTCGTATTTTTTTTTACAATTCTATTGTTAATTTATGAATGAAAATAATTTAAATTAATGTATTCTTCTCCGAATTTTCACCCTGCCCTTCTTTAAACGTACATGAATCATATACTCACAAACATATGTACACATATGCATATGTACAGTCATAAAATAATAATAATAGTAATAATTTCCTCCCCGACTAATTTCGCCGTAAATCATCGTAGAAACTAGCAGCTGATGCCTAACGATTGGTAATGACATCTAATTTTTAATCCAAAAAGCTTGTCGAAATTGCAGGTTGCCTTAAAAAAAAAAAAAAAAAAAAAAAATTAAGTTGATACCAGTTTTAATATGTATACATCCCTTAAGCAAAATCTAACTAAACCGTCTAAACTAGGCCTTATTACTAATCGATTGGCACCAGTCGCAAGTCTCTACATTAATATACGACGGATTTAGTCGGTAAACCGGGGGAGGGGATTTTTTTATGACTGTACATACAGTGTGGCCCGAATGAATAAAATATATTTCTAATGCGGCTCACCAAGTGTTTTGGGTTGGACAGGCCTGTACTAGAGTATAGTAAAAAAAAAAAAAAAAGAGAGAGAAAGGAAAAGGAAAAGAAAGAAAGAAGAATGGGTATCTGAGGTTTTTCATTCTCTTTTAGTAGATAAATTTTATTTGCTAAATTATCTTCATCTATTCATGTGTATATTCACTCGGGAAAAAGATATCCATAAGAGAGTAAAGGCCGTCTTTTTCCAAATGAAAAGGCATCACTTTTCCCTTTCATTGATCAATCTTGTCTTATTACTAGATCTATATAAATTACTATATCTATGATTGTCCCCCAATTTTGGAAACCAGACAATAAACAGCAGACAGGCAGTATCATCGAGCTTTAATTTAGTATATCTGCTCCATGGGCAGTATCAGGTACCAGATGCTGAATTAAAAAAAAAAAAGAAAAGGAAAAAAGCAAGGGCGGGGAAAAACTACCAGATGTTAAAGAGGCAAAATATTCATTGCAATTTTATCAGGAAGGAAAAACAGACTTCCATTTAAGGAAAGGTCTGTTCTCCAAGAACTTTCCAAGAAATTTGAATTTTAGTCAGGAGATTATTAGCATTTTTCATTCTATTAAGTACGGAATTTAGTTTAATAATTAGTTCAGTAAAGTTTTGGACATTTAATTCATTGGCGATACTATTTCAGATGGAATTAAGTTCAGGTAATTGATTAGCGTTATTTTGTCCTTGTCTCACCGAGGAGTGAGTGGCGATCTTGGCATAGGAGATTTCGGATTGGACAGGAGGCGGAGTCACAGATGGGAGCTCGTAAAATCTGGACAGAGTAATTTTCTTGCTATTTCAATTTTCAGGAAATTTCGGGCATCCTCGAAAATTAGCGAGATGATCACCTCCACAGTTGCAACATTTCGGATCTTTAAGTTTTTCCTGACCTAACTCGTAGTCTTTGGTGAGGTGCTCTCCAGTGCATTTTAAGCATCTAGTCAGCCTTCATATGGCAATTTTTAGTGAAAGTATAGCTGGCATTTGAAGCACTAGAGGATTCTGTTAGGATTACGGTAATTTTCGATAACAACTCTGTAATAGAGAAGTTTTTGAATTTGGAATATGTTTTTGTTGAATTCGGTATTAGTGAGCTAGATTTGAACCAGCGATAGGGGTTGTTTAGTTTTAAAACTTACGAGACGGTTTATTTTAAGAATTTCGAATTTGAGGTCGGTGAGAGCATCCTCGATGTCTATATCAGTGGTTTCAATGGGAAGCCCCCCGGATAACAGCTTTGAGGGGCGCCGAAATTCTGTTATTTTTCAAATAATACTGGACGTTCATATCATTCAGTTTCGAAGTAATGATAATGTGATCATCAGGATTCTGGGGAAATTTTTTTTTATAAATTTTCAGCAGGGGCGGCGATAAAATTGCAATGACCTATGCTTTTCTGTAGATTTCTGAATAATTGATTTTTATTACCGCATTTAACGGTAATAAATTTGCCTTTCAGCAAAGTTATTTTAGGGTTTTTCTTTACAGATTGAGATTTTTGAGCATTTTACGTGGCGCCATCTAAAGGCACCGATTGATCAGAAAGTAGTTTTTCCTCAAGACTATTGAATTTATTTTTGATAGGAACATTAAAGAGAGATTCTAATTTGCTATTTTTAGTTTTTGGGCTATCACTATCTAATTTACGTTTAGTAGCTTTAGGGATATTAGTATTGTCAGTCGTGGGAAGAGAAATATTAGTGTTTGTTAGTGGAATATTAGTTACATCTGATACCTGAGCAGACGCTTCCATCATCTCAGTGATGTCATCGTTTCTCGTCCAATCAGAAGACTCGATCTTTCCGAATCCAATTCGGAAGTCAGAGATGAGTGTACGGATTTCCGTAGCAGTAAAGTCTTCGATTTTTCCAGATTTGGATTGATAAGTCAAAGGATGCTTGATGGAAATTTCCGTGGGATATATATCCCATATTTCTTCGCAATATTTTTTATTAAAGACTTCGGGAAATGTTTCAGTCATTTCTTTTTTCATTTACACCTTTGATTAGTTTTTTACAATGATCACGAAATTTTATAAGCACTACTTCAACCTAGGCAATCCCAAGTAAACCTGCTAGTTATTATTATTTTCTCTAACATAATTAAAATTCCTCTTATCGAAGAAAATAATTTATTTAAAAAATGGAAATCACTTTGTGCTATTTAAACTTTGTTTAATAGAAGAATAGATAATGGAAAATAACTAGGTTAATTCAGTTTTGTTTTCTGCGATAATAACAACTGACAACTATTATGCACGATACTGGGAAAATAAATAAACAAATCTCTGTAAATATACGAAAAAATATTGTATAGTTTATTTATTATTGGAATCAATGACCGAATCTTTGAAAACCATTTAAACCGTGTATAAAATTTTATTTCCTTTATCTCAATACATTGTTGCGATTGTGACGTAAGATTTCCGTTAAATTATTCTTTTTAATTATCTTATTCAGTTGTAATTCAGGCATTGAAACCATGTATAGAATTTTACTTGTTTTCATTCTAGTACATCATTTCAGGTATGGTACCATTTTCAGTGGTGGCTTCAGGAAACTTGGGCTTTTATAATTAGGAAGGTTCTGTTAAAATGTATGCATGGAAACCATTGATAAAATTTAACTTCCTTTATTCCAGTGCATTGTTTTAGCTATGACTTCATTTTCAACGTTAGTTTCGGAAACTTGGGCTTTATTATTAAGAAGAAAAATAATTTTTTCCTTTTGCACGATGCTATATGGTACTTTTAGAATAGAATATGGTATAAGTTTAACCGTTTGCACTCGAACGTCGCCTCTCGACAATCGAATCGGCGACACCCGATTCATTACTTCAACTCGAATGGCGCTCGAGAGGCGCCATGTCCAATTAAGTTACTATATATCTTATATCCATCAATAATGTTCCACAACTAAAAGTACTATAACAGCTGCTTACTTCGTTAAGAAAGAGACTCCACCCGCGCATTTTATTAAGTGCCTTTGGGCGTTGCTTGTCTTGGTCATTGGTAAATGGCCAAGAATGCTTTGCAAAATATCATACGAGGTAAAATTATAAATCACAATATTCATATATAATGCCTGTAATATGTAAATATACATCAAATATAGAAATAAAATGTTTATATTTAAAATTCTTATGTTTCGGATTTTGCATTTTTTATTAAAACTATTGTCAGGTAGCTCATTACGCTTACTAAAAAAATATTCGAATGCAATAGTTTAATTTTGCATCTCACTTCTGGCCCGCACAATTGGAAAATACAAAGTGGTCGACATAAAAGTGGCCACTGACAAAAAAAGAAGGCGCAGCCTTCGTAAAAGGTGCATTATGCTAGCCTTTTATTACGCGGCCAGCATAACATAATGACAGCCAGTTCTTATATTAAGCTAGATTAGATTAAGCTAGACTAGCTAAAAAGCGGAAACTACGAACCCTGCTGTACTGCAATAGATTTTTGAATAGATCTCTAACACAATTCTAATTCTGTTCTCAAGCCACGCCCTTTTAAGAAGCATTTTCTACTACGAAAAATTATTCCAGAAAAATTATGAAGGTTTATATGCGGATCACCAAATATCTGGATAATAGCTTCGAGTTGCTGGTATACCAATGCGAAAAGGTTTCGAGTGCAAACGGTTAAAATTTGTATGTAATTACTTTTACATATTGAATATCTAATTAAAATGTTATATGGCTTTTGTTTTTCTCGTAGCAGACTGAAATAAAATTAAAAGTATGAGAAGTATAAATTTGAATTTCTACTCCATTCAAAAGATGAACGAAGTTTAGCAAGTTTTTTAAATTACTGACATGTAAAATAGATTCCCTCTCTTGCTATTTCTTCATATTGAAACTACTATTTTATCCAGATTTAATTGCAATATATTATTAATTAATTAACAAATTAAGTTTTATTTATAGTATGTGTTGAATTTCCTTTGCAGAGAAAAACATTTCTTAAACTGTGCCGAGTATCTATCATAAGTATAAAATGTGCAGTCACGAAAATTGCCAACTAATACTTGGCTTCAATTTGGCATTCTGTTGGTTATTTTATACGATGAACTGAATGCTAAACTGAAGTTAGCAACGGTTGACAGTATCCATCACGTATGTGTATTTTTGCTCATGAGGCGTCTTCAATAACATGCCTTCCACGCACATGCTCAAATCTGCTGGTGTAGATGATGCCAATTTTAAATACTAGTAGATCTGCAGATCAGGAGCCTCAACGTCCTATTTGCGTCCTTCATTGCTTATTACTCAGAAGATCACTTTTATTTATTGTATATTAAATAATAATATTATATATGAGGTAAGTGCAGGTAATATGACTACATTAAGTATAGAAATTTTTTACCGATATAGTAGTAATCGATTAAGAAAAAAGTTCTCTAAAAGAGAGGACTTTTTCATTACTCGGGAAAAAAAAATCACTTTATGGTAATTAAGATTTAAACCTGCAACATACTTGCCAACCTAACCTGGAAGATTGTTAGTTCCCGCCCCTTTTTGTTCACCACTTAAATTCTAGAGTAATTCTATTCAAATATATTTACGATTAAATAAGAAGAAAAGTACTCTACAAAAAGACTGGTGTGAAAAATTAGGCGGAAAGGGGCGGGACTAACAATCTTCCGGGTTATGTTAACAAATATGCTGCAAGGATTTTTTTTTTTTTTTTAATTTTTTTTTTTTTTTTTTTTTTTAAGGCTAGTTGATGAGTGTGATATGCCCATAGGGGAAATATAATGAAGAAATTCATATTTAATGCATGGAAACAGATCAATTCTTACAAAACCAAATTTAATTTTTGAAACTTTGCAAATATTGATGAAAAGATAAGTAAGAAGAAAATTTAGAAAACAATGTAAAGCAATTGTAAACAATTTGCAACAAATTTTTAAGCAATTTTGAACTTTTTACGGTCAAAAACGTTTTTAATTTATTTCGACTTCACATATATAGCAAGTAAAACTTCCTTGTATTTCTTTGTAAGTCCTACACATTCCTCGTGCATATAATTATAACACACAACACATAATCTCATATCCAGAACTTTTTCCTTGTTGCAAACATCGCTAAACCAACTTTCTTTATCACTTTTCTTTGCACGGGGACTTTTTCTGCTATTTTTCGCAGACTGATATATATATATATATATATATATATATATATATTTAATCGCTGTTGTGATGTTTGAGTGCATTCAGTATTACTTTGCGAAGCCCTGGGATGGAGGTCTTTTTTCAAATTTAGAACACGATAGTTCATTGCAAGTTTTATGACAGCAGTACTTGAGGGACAAGGAGTATGACGAATATATTTTTGAGAAGATGTCTCTGGGAAGGAAAGAAATTTATTTTCCCCTGTTGGCCCTATTCTTTGTTGGAGGTGAATTATCTGACATAGAACATCGAGCAAAAGCTTCCTCGGGAATTACACTGACAGGATAGATGGGATAAAATTGACGAGATAGATACCTGTCCCTTTGAAACCACCTTTAACGTTGGAAATGTCATTGTCATTGCTTTGTACCAAAGTGGAAAAAATATTCTTCCATATCGAACTTTTGTAAAGTTTTCATGGTTAGTTTGTTCCAAAAACAGGCGAACTTCTTGGTTCCAACATAGCTCAAATAGCCCAAAACAGGATTTATGCAAAGGCTGCAGCTCATGGGTTGTATTAGAAGGTGAGCAAGGTAGAATAATGTTATTTTTTCAGCCTCATCCAAAATTAAGTAATCAAGATGGGACTTGACCCCCATCAAAGGTGAGAAGACAGCGTCCTTCTGTTTTAAATTTTGATACGTGTAGGTAATATGCCCATTCGGCATATTGCCAAAAATAACGAGTTTTAGAAAATCGCTCGTAATTCTGTCTGAAAACTCAGCTATTGAAATTCATTTATATAATTGAAAAGACCATTAAACCAGCTAAAATATTACGTATAACACTAAATACAGACCCTTTATTTCAATCAGAAATGTAACAAACTGAAAAAAGACAAATTTATATAAAGCCAATGAAACTAACAACCAATCAACAATGACGGTCCTCCCTGCACGTAATCAAGATTTGCTGGCAATGAAGTACTAAACTATGTTCTTCTGACTTCGAGCGATTAGATTCAAGCGCTATCTTTCGAATTTTACTGAAATTAATAACATTATTGCAATTTGGTCATATTATCTGCATTGGCCATATTTGCATCATTATCTTTATAATTATCTCGCTACATAACCATATACTTTTCTGAGGGAGGCTGCCGTCCCTCAACTCCCATTGTGTCTGTCTATCTATTTGCATACACGTGTATGTATACATTTCCTTGTAAATTATAGCCTTTTGTTAATTCCTTGTAATCAATAAATACTTGTACCAAATTTGATGCGAAATTATTAAATAACATGTCGGAATTATTCTGTATAGCCCAGTAAACTAATTACCAATTCTATGACGAACATTTTTCTCAGAAAGCATGTTTTAACATTCAAACAGAGTTCCCATTTTTTATAATTTATCCGCGAGCATTTTTAGCCCCGCCTCTTTTTCATACCGGAAATTTTGAAAAATGATTTCCTTCCCATTTAATCATTGTCACTTATTAAAAAGAAATAATATGCAAAATTTCTGGTGCGAAAAGAAGGCGGGGCTAAAAATGCTCGTGAATAAATTATAAAAGTTGGGAACTCTGCATTCAAATAACATGTGGTTATTTCATTATGTTTCACGTAGCGTAACCATGTTAAAATTCACTTATGAGAGACATCGTCTATAGGCTGTATTGTTACGAAATTCTTTTGTGTGTCCCTGTACACGAGTCACAATAATTATATACACTGATAAGACGTATACATATTATTTAAATAAATTAAGGTTATTTTAGAGTTGCCAAGATTTTAATTTATTCTGGAGAATTTTTAGCTCCTCCCTCCATACCACATTTTAAGAGTTATTTTTTCTTATTTTATCACAGTTATATATTAGAGAAAAATATTCTAAAAATAAAGTGGTGCGAAATAAAAGTAGAGCTAAAAGTGCTCCGGAATAAATTAAAATGTTGGCAACTGTATTATTTATTTAAATAATTTACTTTCTTCGCAGTTCGGCACAAAGCAGACGAGACCTGTTTCACGGATGGATCTGTGATTGCTTCATTCATTTATTTAAATAAGTTTATTTATAATAAATTTAATATTTATTATATTTAAATAAATTAAGATTTAAAGTAATATAAAATGCGTTAAGTAAACAGTAAGATTAATTTGGCTAAAACATGCTGTAGAACATTTCAACTTATCTGGGTCCTTTCACATCCTTCTATTTAAAGTATATATACATAAATATTATACATCATATAATACAAATTAACATAAAAAAAAATATTTTTCTGAATTAAAAATAATAATAATAATAATAATTTTGCGTTAAGTAAAAGACAAAAAAGCTAATTCTTTTAAAATAATAATAAATAAATATATAATAATAAAAAATAAAATAAACAAGCCCAGAAATTTATTGCTTTACACGACTTATTATACGACTTATTAATCCACTTAATACTGAATTTAATTGTGATTTTTGTTAATAGGATGGTACTTACAAATAAACATTTTCAAAACATGGACGAAATGTGAAAATAAGCAGTGAAAATTCTCGAAATAAATTTGAGACAATATTTTGAAATATCACAATATTTAAATCAGAACGTATTCCATGATTTGATGAAAGCTTTGGTGCATTTTCCATCGGAATTCCATTGTTCACGTCAGAACATTGAACGCGGAATTTCATGCCAAAAATTTTAGATGTATAAAATTAAAAAAAAAAAAAAATCTAAAATAGAAAACCATTTCTGAAACTTTATTTGATTTAAGGTTAGAATACTGCACAGTAGAAAGTTGTTAAATTACAATACCAAAAGGCTGAGATATTCTGATTTCCTTAAAATGAAAATTTTGCTTTCGATTTACCTTGAATATTATGTTGTACCTAGACAGGAAATACGATTTATATGGCAATAGTAGTGATGAAACACAATATTTTCGAACTTCATTCAAATATGCAGTGTGTGAAAAATTTTCAACTTTACGTTTCAAATTCTTGCATTTCCTAGAATTTGCGTCTTAAAAAGGGGGAACAATGATTTATATACTCCATTTTCATTTACTTTCATCTACATGCATAAAACAGGGCGATCCTTTTATTGAGCGATACTTTAATTGAATACCAATTTTTATTAATAGCAGGGATGGAACACGGGCGCAGAATTCATACCGGAATCCGTTTAAGAAATTTCTCTACTTATAATATCGTTGATTTAAGAAGTAGAAAAATTTCTTACATGGATAGTGGTATGAATTCTGCGCCCGTGTTCCATCCCTGTAATAGAAAAAATCAGATATTGTTTGAAATGATTTTCAGTGATTTTTAAGATTTTTTTTTTCTATTTTCGAAGTTAATGTTGAGGTTCAGTAGATTTTACGTCGCACTATTGTTACACTATGGGCAAATTGCGATGTTCCGGAGAATACCATCGCAATTTTGATCCTCCGTGGAGAAAATGACTTCCCCGCTTCTGACCTTTAGAGGCATAATGGAAGGAAACATGGAGGACATTGTGGGCAATGACCGATTGTACGTGCACCAGCCACCATTGGTGTATCTTCGGCTGTTTCAAGCATCGAACCTTCAATTTTCCATTTATGAGTTTGGTTACCGCAGCCCATAATTTTTCTATTAAAAAGTAATATTCAACTAAAGGATAGCTAAATATTGAAAAGAAGAATGTATTGGATTTGAAAAACTATTTGACTACCAGTTTTCGATGGATTTGCAAATTTTGAGGTGTCATGAATACAATTATATCATTTTTAGAAAATGTCTTATTATCTGTGTGTCTAAATGTCTGCATATGTCTGATAGAAAAATTTTATAGACGCTGTATTTCAAAAATTGATTGACATAATTTAACTAAACTTGATACTTAGTTGGACCATGAAATGTAGGATGATTATAATTAAAATTACGATTGCAAAATGTTAAAGCTTTAAGACTACAGGTCAGAATGACTTGCTATTTTACCAGAACAATCGTGAGGCAATGGAATGTGGTTTGTGTTTTGAAATCGTAACTTTAATTATAATCACCGTATAAAATGATGCTAATTACATTTTGGTATAAATCGACAATAGTTGCGCTGCAATGACCCAGTTTCCTCCATTTGAGGGAAAACTGTGTCTCAGCTTTTACAGTATATAAGTGAACAAAATTTAGATGTAAGAGGATCATGGTGATCCACTATATCTGTTCAGTTTGGGAAAAAATTGACTGACAGGAGGCGTTGCAGTGTCGCAACTTACATTTACTTACAAGAAGGCAATATATTAGATTCTATGCTCTATAAGTGCATGAAATTTTGTAAGCATTATAATATAGATATCCTTAAAATCCATGCTGATTCATTTCAGATGCATATCGAACAAAAGACATGCTGCAAATTTTCCTATTTTCTGGAGGACTGTATATTTGTTAGTAACCTGAAAATAAATTTTAAAAAAATTATAGATAACAAATTGTATAGTGCTGCCATTTGTTATTGGCTTTAGGAAACAACTTTCCTATTCTCAACAACATGCTTAGTTATACACTGCTAATAACTAAACTAATTATAATAGGTCAAAATTAAAGGTAAAACTTAAAATTAAGTATTGTATTTAGTATGTGTATTGTTTTGTGGCTTTGAGGTAAAAAAAATAGAAAGAAAGAAATATTTATATATATATATAGAATATAGAAAAAATAAATAAATAAATAAATAAATAAATAACAAAACAATTTTAATATTTTATTATAAATCCATTGAAGTAATCTTGAGCTATTATTAAGCACATTTTAATAATAATAATCTACATATACTTAATTTAATGTTGAATTTTATACTTTAGTGTGCATTAATTAGCCGAACTACGCAATTTAAAATAACTATATATTTAAAAAAAAAATCAAAACCAGAAAACAATACGCACAATGTACATAATACTGAAATAGAATAGATTTCTGGCAAAGCGTCCGCCATGATTGTTCAATGTCCAGTCTCTCTCTATCTAGGGTACCTAACTGTTATAGACTACCAGCGCCCCTATTGGACAAAATGGTCACTAAAATGTAACTGAAACAATTTAAAATACAAAATATAAATAATTAGAAAAGCACATAAAACGTTAACTATGTCAATCAAATATGAAGTTATAATATAAAAGAAATAATAAACTAATACAATAATTAAAAGATGTCCCAAAAGAATAATCAAATTATAGGTATTTGTTAGTAATTTGAAAATATATTTAAAAAAATTATAGATAACAAATTGTATAGTGCTGCCATTTGTTGTTGATTTTTGGAAACGACTTTCCTATTCTTAACAACATGCTTCGTTATATATAAGACTCCTATATGATAAGAGCTGGCGCACTGTCCGCCATCTTCTAGCCCGTCTGGGAAAGTGTTGGCGGTAGAAAAGGCTCGGTTACCTGATTAACGTTGTTATCGCCTTTAAACTTCTATACAGATCAAGTGAGCCTTAAAGTGAGCTAGAACTTCCTATCATGAATCAAACAAGTTGGCAATTTTAAGAACATCGCCAACATTCTCAAAACTGCAACCCTTCACATTAAAAGAAATGTAATATTAAAGTTAATTTTAAAAGAATTTAAAGTAATAACTTAAAAAAAAAACAGTACATTCATATTAAATTTGTCAACCAACTTTGAAAATAAAATGAAATAATTTGAAAATGAGTGAAATCTTACGCTAGAAACTCCTGCTCTGGGTATCCACGAGTTATATCTGCAATTTTTAATCCACTTTTTCCTTCTTCCTGGATTATAAGAAAATATAAACAGGTGGTGCACTTTTCTGGAGTTATTCGCGCAATTTATTGCTGAAAAACCACCAATAATAAACCGTCAGCCGGTCTTGTGGGCTAGAAAATGGCGGATGCGTCAGCCTATCTATGTAGGAGTTCTAGTTATATACGCAAGCAAAGTGTGACGTCACTGACCGTCCGTGGATGCAAGCAAAATATTTGTTATGTTAATCGCCCATTGGATTTTTTGTAAAAATTTATTAAAAATCTAAGAAAGTTATTTCCCAATTTCAATCCCCATATTTAGTTATAGATATGTATTAGTTACCGTGTGCATGCGTTAGATTAAGTTGTTTTTGCTGTAAAATTGATAAAATTTGAATTTTAAATTTCAAAACTCTCGAAAAATAAAAGGGCAAGCTTCCATATTCGATTGAAAACATAAACATTTACACAATATTTACACATATTTACACAATAAATACACAACTAATATACTAATTAAAAAGAAAATGGTAATTATTCTATCATAATTTGAAGTCAAATTTGTTTTCAAATGTCTAAATAAAATATCCGATATAAGATACTAATATGTTGCGACGGAATAGATTTCATATCTGTCATCATGGCGGGAAAAAAAAAAAAAAAAAAAATATCGCCAAATTATCTAGCGGACATATTTAATTCCTTTCAAAAATCATGGTTATTTTAACAACTTATGTTAAGAGAGTAATGAATAATATGAAACAATATTTCGTACAATACACTTCTTCTCATAATTATAAGGACACCCATTTTTCTATATTAACTAAACAATGAACACCATTATTTAAGCAAATATATTTTTTATTAATTTGAATTTCATTAATAGGCGATTTTAAAAAGGTTTATCGTTTTTCTATCTTAAAAACTTTAAATACGGTCAAAAAAGGGATTTTTCAGGTGTTCACAATTATAAGGACAGCTCGAATCTTAGTATTTATTTTCAATTATTCTTTAAATTAATATTTTTGGGGTCTCTTTTTAGGGTGAAACAGTCAGACATTCTCTCTGATATATATATATATATATTCTTTAACATTCAGTTTCAATACCATTTCATACAGCATAGATTATATTCTGATTACATTTAAACTATTTAAAATTGCTTTCTACTTGCATGCACTTTTCTAATATGATAAGTTAAGATTTTTTTCAACTTTTAGCCCATAGGAAAGGCAATAATACAGAAGTTTCTTTCTTTAAACTATTTCCTATTGCTCTAGAAATAGAGAAAAAATGTAAATCTTGTTGAAAAAAATATTATTACCCCCCAAAATCTAACAAAAATCTGAGAATTCTAAGTATAAAATTTGCGGATATTCTCTGTATGTTCATAATAATAGAAAAAATTAATAAATCCATTTTGCCTTCAGTAGAAACAGCTCCCCAGACCACCATAGATCCACCTTTAAAATACCCGATTCATATCTGCCTTTAAAAAATCTTCTCTGTCTTTCGTTATCTTCAGATCGTGCCAGTAACTTCTAAAAACATTTGATTAATCAAGAATAAAATGTTTTTCATCCAAAAATGCAACATTTTACCATTTAATATTGTTTTTATTCAACTTTAATACAGACGTTCTTTCCCCCATTAAATGCGTATTGAGTATTACAGATTTTTTTTTTTTTTTTCATTTTAACATATTATTAATTATTAAACATGCATAAATGTGGGCCCCAATTTTTCGTTAAAAATTACGAGCAAATTCAGCAGCAGTCATTATGAGTAGAACAGTAAGAGGAATTATGATTCTTCTATCTCTGTAAAACAACTGTGATTTTGCATCAGATCTCTCTCCTATCGAACCAGCAGTTCAACGTTTGATCATATTTCCATTTCAGATCTTCAAATTTCATTAGAAATTCGGCGGATTGAAATTATACTTCCACTTAAAAAATACAGTAATCATACTTCACTACATGAACGTTCTTTTTTTCGAGGAATTATCAGTAATGTCCGTCCAAGAAAAAATGAAGGCTTATATATGAATGTATCTACTCCAATAGTTAACGAATTCGCATGTCAACTGTAATTTATCCGCTAGTAAATTAAATAAAACGAAAAAATCTTGATTGTCCCTATAATTATGAACATCTAAAAACGTGGAGAAGAAAATATTTTGAATTATTTTTTATTAATTTTGTTTCATATTAAAAAAATTATAGCAGTTTTGGTTTTTAGAATACTAGATATATTAAGTCGCTTAGTATAATCTTGTTCACAATTATTTTTACATTAGTTATTTCAAAATATAAAGTGTCCTTATAAATATGAGAAGGAGTGTACATATTACGAAAATATAGATCTGAAATGTACATTTTCGTATTACGTTTTTGATCGCCAAATACAAAAAACGCCAAGGACGGCACAGTCTTGAAATTAAAAATTAAAAATTTGTCAATTTGACAGCAAAATAACTCTATCTAACACATGCATGCAATAACTATTACATATCTATACCCAAATATGGGGATTAAAATCGGGAAATAATTTTACTCGATATTTAATAATTTTTTACAAAAAATCCAATGGGCGATTAACATAGGAAAACTTTTTCTTGCATCCACGGATGGTCTGTGGCGTCTTCACTTCGTTTGCGTATACTTCTAATAACTAAACTAATTACAATAGGTCAAAATTCAAGGTCAAACTTAAAATTAAGTATTGTATTTAGTATGCGTATTGTTTTGTGGCTTTTAGTTGGAAAAAAAAAAGAAAGAAAAATCATTAAAATAATGCTTAAATATTTATATACACTCCTTCTCATATTTATAAGGACACTTTATATTTTGAAATAACTAATGTAAAAATAATTGTAAACAAGATTATACTAAGTGCACTTAATATATCTAGTATTCTGAAAACCAAAATTGCTATAATTTTTTAAATATGAAACAAAATAAAAAAAAATAATGCAAAATGTGTTTTTCTCCACGTTTTTAGATGTTCATAATTATAGGGACAGTCAAGATTTTTTCGTTTTACTTAACTTACTAGCGGATAAATTGCAGTTGGCATGCGAATTTGTTAACTACTGGGCTAGATTAATTCATATACAAGCTTTCAATTTTTTTTTTTTGGACGGACATTAATGATAATTCCTCGAAAAAAAGAACGTTCAAGTAGTGAAGTATGATAAATGTGTTTTTTAAGTGGAAGGATAATTTTAATCCGCCGAATGTCTAATGAAATTCGAAGGTCTAAAATTGCTGAAGGAAATGTCATCAAACGTTGAACTGCTGGTTCGATAGGAGAGAGATCTGATACAAAATCAGAGTTGTTTTACAGAGATCGAAGACTCATAATTCCTCTTACGGTTCTACTCATGATGACTGCTGCTGAATTTGCTCGTAATTTGTAACGAAAAGTTAGGGTCCACATTTATGCATGTTTAAAATAATTAATTATGTGTTAAAATGAATAAAAAACCTATAATAATCAATCAGCATTTAATGGAGGAAAGAACGTCTATGTTAAAGTTGAATAAAGACAATATTAAATGGTAAAATGTTGCATTTTCGGATGAAAAACATTTTATTCTTGATTAACCAAATGGTTTTAACAGTTACTGTCACGATCTGAAGCTAGCGAAAAACAGAGCAGATTTTTTAAAGGCAGATATGAATCGGGCATTTTAAAGGTGGATCTATGGTGCTCTGAGGAGCTGCTTCTACTGAAGGCAGAATGAATTTAGTACTTTTTTCTATTATTATGAACATCAAGAGGATATCCGCAAATTTTAAACGTGAAATTATCAAATTTTTGTTAGATTTTGGGGGGTAATAATATTTTTTTCTAGAAGACTTACATTTTTGCTCTACTTTTAGAGTAATTGGAAATAGTTTGAAGAAAGAAACTTCTGTATTATTGCCTTTCCCATGGCCTAAAAGTTGAAAAAACCATAACTTATGATATTAGAAAAGTGCATGCAAGTGGAAAGCCATTTTAAATAGTTTAAATGTATTAAGAATGCCATATATGCTATACGAAATGGTATTGAAACTGAATATTAAAACAAAATGTATATATATATATACCAGAGAGAATGTCTGACTGTTTAACCCTAAAAAGAGACCCCATAAAATATTAATTTAATAAATAACTGAAAGAAATTACTAAAATTCGAGCTGTCCTTATAATTGTGAACACCTGAAAAATCACCTTTTTACCATATTTAATGTTTTTACTTTCTTCTATATGTAATATAGAGAAAGTATTGGATTCGTAAAAATTTTCGACCTCGGGTTTTTGATGAATTTACACGTTTTGAGAGCTGTAGAACACGATTTGACCATTTTTAGAAAATGTCTGTCTGTCTGTCTGTCTGTGTGTGTGTGTGTGTGTGACAAAATATTGTGGCAACTGTATCTCAAGAACTACTGCACAGAATTTCATACAAATTGGTATGTAGTTGTACCTTGACATAAATTAGTGCCTATCAACTTTTGGTAAAAATTGTCTTACAGGTTGCGTTGCCATCCCGCTTTTTCTAAATTTTTAACATGGTGATATAGGACAAAATTTTGTATAAATGTGCATAAAGAGAATTATTTTTTAGTAATCATTATGAAATTTACAAGAATTACTTAAAATAGAGATAGTCAACTGGGAAAAAAAATTTTTATGAGTAGGAGCCTCGCCACCCCCCTTGGGGGGGAAGTCCCCCCTCGAGGGGAGTAAATTTTCAAGATGGGTATCTTTCGAAAGGTCTCATCAATACCTTTAAAACGAATGGTTGAACTATAAATCTGTGATAATTTAAAACAAAGTTATCGATTTTTTTTTACTTTTAACGAAAAAAAACTTAGAAAAAAATCTTTTTTTTTTTAACGAAATTTAACCAGACTTGGTATTTAGTTGGCCCCTGACATAAACTGAGGCTGATTAGATTTGGGGATCAATCGCTCAACAGGTGGCGCTGTGATCGTATTTTTTCTAAATTTTTAACATGGCAGTATAGGAAAAAATTTCGTATAAATGTACATAATGAGAGTTATTCTTAACCTGTGGTTGTGAAATTAATATGAATTATTGATAATAGTAGTAGTTAATTAGGGAAAAAATTTGGGGCATCGTTTCCTCTCCTAGGGGGAAGTACCCTCCCCCCGGGGGTGGGCTGTAATTTTTCAAGATCGGTATCTTTCGAAAGGTCTCGTCAATACCTCTAAAACGAATGGTTGAACTATAAATATGTGGTAATTTAAAACAAAGTTATCGATTTTTTTTACTTTTAACGAAAAAAAAAAAAAAAAAATGAAAAAAATCGTTTTTTTTTTTATATTGTTACTGCGTGAATTTGTATAAAAAAATATAGAAGAAAGTCTTGTGGTGGCCACAACATACTAGTTTAAGATAGAAAAACGACAAAACTTTTTAAATATAGTCTATTAATGAAATTCAAATTAATTAAAAATATATTTGTTTAAATAATAGTGTTCAGTGTTTAGTTAATATAGAAAAACGGGTGTCCTTATAATTATGAGAAGGGGTGTATATACAGTAACCGCCGCTTAATAAATTTACTGGATATAAAAATAAGCCACTTAATCTGATGAAATTGCTCGGACCGGAATCAAATCAATGCAAATTAATTTTAAAACCGCCGCTTAATAAAATCAGCACCACCGGTTAATATACTTAAAAAATCTCTTCAGCAGGAAAAAATGGCATTTATGCACACTAAACAAATTTTTATTTATTTACGCCGTGCCTTTTTATTTTTGAAATAAAATAGAAAACAAAATACAGCAATCCCTCCGATATCTCTCTTTATCGAAAATTTTACATTTACAACAGTAAATTTTACATTTACAGCAATTAAACGCGTCCCATTACTTGTCTTAGTAATAATTTCAAGGAAGGTATTCTTCAGAGTGCAGTAATAAGTTAAAAATTTTATTTGGTCCGCAAGTGATTTTTTTTTTTTTTTTTCTAATATATGTAATGTTTAATTAAAAGTCAATTTTTAGTTCTTATTCTGAAATAACTAAGAGGCAAGAAGCTTTAAAGAAAATATTTTAAATTTAAATTAAAATCGTGAACTTTCGGCAAAGTATTGATGATTTTCCACAAAGAAGGAGCGCATCAGAAGTTGGGATGTGTTTAATTCACTTATTTTGAAGGAACAATCAAATAATTATCTGTTAAAAGTTAATTAATATTGATTATTAGTTTCATTATTTGGTACCTTTTGAAATTTCTTTCCAAATTCAGGTAAATAATACCTTTTTCTTCAGTGCAGGAACGTTCGCCGGATATAAAAATCAGCCGCTTAATAAAATCATTTTTGCTCAGATTGAATGTGATTTTAATAAGCGGCGGGTACTGTATATATATATATATATATAAATTAACAACAAATTTAATATTTTATTATAAATTCATGGAAGTAATCTTGCACTATTATTAAGCACATTTTAATAATAATAATCTACGTATACTTAATTTAATGTTGAATTTTATATTTTAGTGTGCATTAATTAGCCGAACTACGCAATTTAAAATAACTATATATTTAAAAAAAAATCAAAACCAGAAAACAATACGCACAATGTACATAATACTGAAATAGATTATTATACTGACAAAGTGTCCGCCATGATTGTTCAATGTCCAGTCTCTCTTTATCTATGGTCCCTAACTGTTATTGACTACCAGAGCCCTTATTGGGCAATATGGTCACTAAAATGTAACTGAAACAATTTAAAATACAAAATATAAATAATTAGAAAAACACATAAAACGTTAACTATATTAATCAAACATAAAGTTATAATATAACAGAAATAATAAACTAATATAATAATTAAAAGGTGTCCCAAAAGAATAATCAATCAAATTATAGGTATTTGTTAGTAATCTGAAAATATATTTTAAAAAGTTATAGATAACAAATTGTATAGTGCATCCATTTATCGTTGATTTTAGGAAACAACTTTCCTATTCTCAACAACATGCTTAGTTATATACTGCTAATAACTAAACTAATTACAATAGGTCAAAATTCAAGGTCAAACTTAAAATTAAGTATTGTATTTAGTATGTGTAGTTTTTGTGGCTTTGAGTTGAAAAAAAAAAAAAAAAAAAAAAAAAAAAAAGAAATAGAAATAGAAAGAAAAAAAAAAATCCTTATAAAATAATGCTTGAATATTTTAACATATATATAGGGTAGATGCTCCAGTGATTGGCATGCTCCAGTAGCTGACATCTATCACGAAATAATTAATAAATAAGAAAAATAATAAAATATTTTACATATAAGAATTTTAACATTTTATGTCAAACACTGGAGCATAGGGTGCTAATAACTGGTAAAATGAATAACTAGCAGTGTTTAAAAATCAAAACCACAAAACAATACGCACAATGTACATAATACTGAAATAGATTAATATACTGGCAATTTTTTTTTTTTTAAATTTCATCTTAAGGGAGCTTTAAAATATCATTTTTGTCATTGGTAAACCGTTAAGGATAACAAACCCACACAATTATTAAATTTTTTCATTAGTGTGATTCGAAAGATTAATTTGTGTGATGTTGTAATATTTTGATATTTCTCTTCTTTGTTTTTCCTTTCCCTTCCTTTTTTTTTTTTTTTTTTTTTTTTTTGTGGTTTTAAAAATAATATAATATAAAATTAATATAATATAAAAATTCAATTTTATAAGACTGCTACAATAATTTTTTAAGTTATTATTATTATTATTATTATTGACCGAAAATTAACACAAACCGGATAAATAGTGTTTAAGCTGCATGGGTAATCCGAAAACAGGGTAATCTGTACACTTTTTTTTTTTTTTTTTTTTTTCTGTGCGTTGGATGTCCCTAATGCTGAATTCAGAAATGCTTGCCTTTTCTTCCTCTCACGTAAGGGTTTCGTTTTCACAACGTAAGTGTGAAAATCGGAAGAATTCACACAGAAGCTATAACAAATTCGAAACTATTTATGCATAAAATTCTTTAAAATTTACTATTACTTGCGCTGCACATTATCTTTTAAATATGTTTCTTTACATCGAAGCTTAGTTTAGAGCTTTTACTCTTGTGCACGACTTGAGGGTCTTGAGGGGAGGATTCTCTATGCAGCATCCAAAAATAATCTGCACCCATATTGACACTCCATCATCCCTGATACCACTTCTTCATTTCTTTGATGTCTTGAGGGAATACTTGTCCTTGTTATTCATTCGCATCACCCAGATTTTCCTAGAAAAAGTTAGAAGGGAGTTGAAAAAGTGGAACTTCAAGCTTAATAAATCCCATTTTTTGCCAAAACTCTACGTGATGAAATTTTTGATTTTTTTTATTTTAATCCGCATCCAAAAATACACCGGAAAAACACATCACCTTGAAAAACTAGTATGTTGTGGCCACCACAGGACTTTCTTCTATATTTTCCTATACAAATTCACTCAGTAAAAACAATTTATAAAAATTATTTAAAAAAAAATATCTTCCATGATAATGCAGACGATTTCCATATTAGAGAAGTAGTATAACACTAAATATCAAAAAAAAAAAAGTCCATTTTATTCTCAATATTAAAAAAAAAATTGTTTTTTTTTTCGTTAAAAGTAAAAAAAATCTATAACTTTCTTTTAAATTATCACAGATCTATAGTTCAACCATTCGTTTTAAAGGTATGGACGAGACCTTTCGAAAGATACCCATCTTGAAAATTTACTCACCGCGGGGGGTACTTCCCCCCCAGGGGAGGAAGCGATAACCCCACATGCACAATTTTTTTCCCTAGTTAACTACTACTATTATCAATAATTCATATTAATTTCAACGCAATTTTTTAACAATCACAAGTTAAAAATAACTCTCATTACGTACATTTATACGAAATTTCGTAATATACTGCCATGTTAAAAATTTAGAAAAATGCGATTACAGCGCCACCTGTTGAGCGAATGATCCCCAAATCTAATCAGCAGCAGTTTATGTCAGGGTCCAACTAAATACCAAGTTTGTTTAAATTTCGTTCATTGGTTCGTGAGATACACCGCCTAAAATATTCGTGACACCCCCTCCCCCACGCACACACAGACATACAGGCAGACATTTTCTAAAAACTATCAAATCGTGTTCAGGACATCCCAAAACATGTAAATCCATCGAAAACCGGAGTTCGAAAATTTTCACGAATCCAATACTTTCTCTATATTGCATACTAGCCACCTTCGAAGACCAGCTGGTTCGCGATCCTTGAAAAATCCAACTTTACAAAACTCCCACTCGGGGGCGACTGCGGCGCCTTTAACCAGTTTCAGGTATTACAACAGCTTATTGACATATAGTGAAAATAGCTTTATTAAAAATTTTTATCGAAGTAAATTCCCGCTCGGTAGCGCCTGCGGTGCCCTCTTCCCATTTCAATATCTGAAACAGCCTGTTCCCTCACCATTTTATGATCTTTCAAATTTCTGACATTAGCAAAATCCCACTCGGTGGCGCCTTCGGCGCCTTATCCCCGTTTTGGAACTTACAACACTTTCCTCGCTCATTACAATTTGAAATATGGAAATTTCAATATATTAAAGCGTTATCTGGCGGTAAAAATTTCTGTAATCTGCTGTTCGATTCCAAATCAACAAAGCTTTCAAATGATGTATTACTTATGAAATTATTTTAATTAGTAGCTGAGATACAAAAGAAAACCGATTTAGGACACCTCAAAACGTGTAAATCAGGTGAAATCTCGAATTCTACTTTCGATAATATAAAAGTACTTTAAAATATCTTTTGAATGATGCATTAAAAATAATTTTAACATAATTAGAATTTGAAATATTGAAATTTTAAAATATTACAGCGCCATCTGGCGGTAGAAATCATCTACTGTTCGATTCCAAATCAATAAAGCTTTCAAATGATGTATTACTTATGAAATTATTTTAATTAGTAGCTGAGATACAAAAGAAAACCGATTCAGGACACCTCAAAACGTGTAAATCAGGTGAAATCTCGAATTTCACTTTCGATAATATAAAAGTACTTTAAAATATCTTTCGAATGATGCATTAAAAATAATTTAATCATAATTAGAATTTGAAATATTGAAATTTTAAAATATTACAGCGCTATCTGGCGGTAAAAATTTCTGTAATTTACTGTTCGATTCCAAATCAACAAAGCTTTCAAATGATGTATTACTTATGAAATTATTTTAATTAGTAGCTGAGATACCAAAGAAAGCCGATTCAGGACACCTCAAAACGTGTAAATCAGGTGAAATCTCGAATTTCACTTTCGAGAATATAAAAGTACTTCAAAATGTCTTTCGAATGATGTATTAAAAATAATTTAATCATAATTATAATTTGAAATATGCGTATTAGAATAAAATTCAATTTGCCATTAAAATGTAAATTTTTTGTTTATACTCCGAAATCGGTGAAATTTCAACGGCAACTTCGTCTTGTGATGAAAACTCTGCATAGTAAGCCTTTTGTGCGACAAAGGAAAATTGAAGAATATTGAAATTTGCAATTTTTATTCCCAGAACAAAAAACATGTGATCTCCGTCAGTAAAAGATTTTTTTATTTTGCCTGACTTTCATATCGTTTTTTCTGTGAATGGGAGTTGCCATGGTAATCAACCCATATACATGAAGTCGTAAGATTCGAATGGATCCAGAATGCTGTATGCAATGGTTTTATGCATAAAATTAAAAAATTTATAACTCATTCAGTTTTTGAAAAAATCTTTCAATCTTTTGAGATGGGAATTGTCTATCCGAGGTCTATATACAAAAAAAAAAAAAAAAAAAAAAAAAAAAGAAATGATTTATCTCTAAAAATTTTGAGTTATAAAATGTTTTGTGAAAAAATCGATATTTCGTAAAATCTAAAAATATGGATCGCTAATCCGTATTTTGTTAAAATGTTTATATGGTTCGAAGGAGGACTAAATGAGCTTTCTAAATATACCGGTTGTTAAGAAATGGAACAGTTACGCGGTATACAGGGCGATTAAAAAAGACGATCGAGAAAAAGGGAAATTTTGGACCCTTTTTAAAACTTTTTTTAAAAATATAAAAAATCCGTATTTTTCAAAAAATTTGTACCGTAAGAATCGCTAATAAATGCTCTTTCTCGTGGTACAGGTGTATTTTTAACCGACTTCAAAAAGGAAGGAAGGTTCTCAATTCAAACCGTATGTTTTTTTTTATGTTTGTTAGCTCATAACTTCTGAACGGTTGCTTCGATTTTGATACTTTTTGTTTTGTTGAAAAAGTCTTGGTCTGAAATAGGTCCCATTGTAATATCTTTACGATCTAAAGAAAATACAGGGTGCCCAATAAAATAAGTCCCAACTCTTTTAACAGCTAAACGGCTGCAGCTATAGTGATAAAAATGGTATGTAAGTATAGCAAAATGGCCATGCAGTACAAGGTTAAACAGCTTGCAGCGGTTTTTTCCACCGGTTTTTTCCGCTATTTTCCACCTGGTGGAAAATAGCGGAGTTAGTGTCCCTGACTCGAAAACGGTTCTAGAGAAAAAGGTGAATTACAAAGTTGAAGAGTATCATCGATTTAGTGCAAAAAGATAGTTTAGAAATTCATGCAAGCGTTCCGATCTCGGAAATGGTTCAAGACAGGGGGAAAGTGAATTATAAAATTGCAGAGCATCATCGATTTAGTACGAAAAGATAGTTTAGACATTTATGCTAAAAATACAATGCTAAAAACGTGCATTTGTTTGTACGCAATTTCTTACACTATGCACACTTGAGCTACATTGCACACGTTGTAGCGTAGCTCGTGAGACATACGCTATATAGTTCAAAATACGGTTACTTGATACTTTTTGTTTTGTTGTAAAGATCTTGGTCTGAAGTAAGTCCCATTGTAATATCTTTACAATCTAAAGAAAATAAAGTGCCATCTGGTGAAAAACAGCATAATTAGCGCTCCTATCTCAAAAACTGTACAAGATGGGAGAAAAACTAATTACGAAGTTGTAGAGCATTATCGATTTACAATGAAAAGACAGTTTTTAGACATTATTGCTAAAAATAGAACGCTTAAAACGTGCAGTTGTTTGTCCGCAATTTCCTACACTGTACAAACTTGAACTACGTTGCACACTTTGCAGCGTAGCGGATGACACGTATACTCTGTGGTTCAAAGTACTGTTACTGTAAGCAGTCACATCGATTAGCGCAAAGTCGTTTTCAACCAACTTCAGAAAGGAGGGTGTTCTTAATTTGAGCTATGTGTTGTTGTTGGTGTTTGTAAGCTTATAACTTCGTAAGAGACGCTCTAATTAACCGACTTCAAAAAGGAGGAGGTTCTCAATTCAAAGCGTATGTTTTTTTTGTTTTTGTTTGTTAGCTCATAACTTCTGAACGGATGATCCGATTCTGATACTTTTTGTTTTATTGTAAAGGTCTTGGTCTGAAATAGGTCCCATCATAATATATTTACGATCAAAAGAAAATACAGGGTGCCCCAAAAAGTCAGTCCCAACATTTTTAACTGTTGAACAGCTGCAGCTATAGTCATAAAAGTGGTATGTAGGTATAGTAAAATGGACATGTGCTACGCGATTCAACAGCCTACAGCGCCACCTGATGGAAAACAGTGGAGTTAGTGTTCCTATCTCGGAAACGTTCAAGACAGGAGGGGGGGGGGAAGTGAATTATAAAATTACAGAGCATCATCGATTTAGTACGAAAAGATAGTTTAGACATTAATGCTAAAAACAGAACGCTTAAAATGTGCATTTGTTTGTTCCCAATTTCCTATTTTGTGCACACTTGAACGACATTGCATATGTTGTAGCGTAGCGGGTGACATTTACGCTATGTAAAATTCAAAGTATGGTTATTGTAAGCGGTCACATCGATTAACGCATAGATGTTTTAAACCGACTTCATACAGGAAGAGGTTCTCAATACAAACCATGTTTCTCATTGCTGTTGTTGTTGAAATTTTCTTAGCTTATAACTTCGTAAGACATGATTTAATTTTAAAACTTTTTTTTTTTTTTTTTTTTTTTTTTTGTCGGAATGATCTTGGCCTGAAATAGGTTTCATTATGATTTCATTAAGATATAAACAAATTACTGGATACTCACAAAAGTCTGTTCTCACTCTAACTGCTGAACGCATGCAGCTACACTGATAAAAGCAGTATGTAAGTATCGATGTTGAAATTTCTGTCCGTCAGCTGCAATGCATATTTTGCTCTTTGTTTGAATTTTAAGCTGCGCAATTTCCAGCGCAGCGGGTGACACGCATTCATTGTAAAGTTCAATTTATATGCCTAACAGAATTTTTGGTTACGAATACAGCGTATCCGTTCTCTACATTTCTAAAGACTTTTTATCTTAACGTATGTTCATTCAATAGATAGTTTTTAGCTCATATCCGATAAAGGCAAGAAAAGTGACACAACTTAAAAATGCAGTATTTGAGAAAAATCAACTGAAAAATAACTTGACTAGAATAAAACTGGCACAATTGTCTCTGGAGTGGATAACTTTCTATATGGAGATGTAACATTTTTGTTCATATTGTGTGCATTTCATGTATTTTTCAGTGACATAAACCATTTTTTGAGTTACGTCACTTTTCTTGGAAGTTGTGATTTGTGAAATTGCCGTCGAATGTCTTTTGATGTTCTGCTATATGAATAAGTTTTCACTGTAAAGAGAAAAATAAAATCTTTTTGTAAAAAATTAGAACCGACTCCAAAAAGCAACTACTAAAAAAAAAAAAAAAAAAAAAAAAATGGATATGAAATGAAACTGTAAATTGCGCCTAGAAGTATAAAATAATTTTCTTCGCCAAACAACCTATAACACTACAATTAATCATAACTTTTGAAGTCGGCGCAAAATTAAATAAAAATTGATACCTTTTTTCAATACAAAAATCAAATCCTAATCAACATACACATCTCACATTGTCACCTGCAAAACGCAGCCGAAAACTACTTTGATTCAAGAAAACAAATAAGATTTCGTAAGCAGCAAAAGTTGGCGAAGGTGCTGGTATCTGACGTCCTTGGTGAAAGAGAAATCACAAAATTACCTGGCAAACATATTTAATTTCTTTGGGATATCATGATTATTTTGATAAGGTATATTAAGAGAGTAATCAAGAATATGAAACAATACTTCGTACAGTATATATTATGAAAATATAAATCTTGCGTGTATAATTTTGCATTACGTTTTGATCGCCAAATGCAAAAGCCACCAAGGATGATAGTTTTTAAAGTTATACCAAATTTGCAAAGGAAACTCTATAACTTCGTAGAAGCATAAATACCGCATTGTTAAGAATGTTCACTGTTCTATGTAGATGCTACTAATTGACCAATTGTATACAGTGATAAAATAATAAAGGAAACATGAAAATGGATCATTCGAGACAACAGCATTTGTTGCTACCGATCTAAAAACAAACCTTTAAAAACTAATTAAATTTTATTTAATTTTGCGCCGACTTCAAAAGTTATGATTAATTGTAGTGTTATAGGTTGTTTGGCGAAGAAAATTATTTTATACTTTTAGGCGCAATTTACAGTTTCATTTCATATCCCTTTTTTTTTTTTTTTTTTTTTTTTTTTTTTTTTATTGTTTGAATAGTAGTTGCTTTTTGGAGTCGGTTCTATTTTTTTACAAAAAGATTTTATTAATATCTGCAACCACTAAGCCGGGATGGCTTTACAAAAACGCGCGAAATTTTCTCTCTTTGTTTCTTCTTTTGAGGAACGTGTTGAATTCTACTTGGAGGGCGGAAAATAGGATCTGCTCGCTTTTTAATTAGACATTGGTCGACGTTTTAAATAATATCTCCGGAACTAAATAAAATTTTTAAATTCTTTTTTCAGTATGCATTCGGGCAGGCTTCTGAGCACCCGTATGTCAAATTTTGTAGTTCTGCATTTAATAGGGCTGAACGTATAGATGCTCAGACAAAGAGATATACAGATACAGACAGACAGACATCTTTCTTTATTATATACTTTTATTATTATAGATTATAGATAGAAGAAAGTAAAAAAAAAAAAAAAAAAAAAAAAATGCAAATCTGTGTAATTAATTGGAGATAACAGTTTTTTTTTTTTTAAATATTCTTCAGAACATACTACAAATGAATGCAAGGATTATAAACTTGTTTATCTTCCATCGCAGAAAAAAATAAAATGAAAATTTTGAATAGCCATGTCATTCAAACTTTTGGTTTTCACTAATTCGAAAAAAAAAACAGGAGATGATTTTAATTTACTTTGGACATGCTAAATACAATAGAGTAATACGAATTTACAGCAGTTTTTAAAGTGAGCTAAACTGGTGGTGGGAATTGCAAAATTTTAGCACTGTTTTCAGTTTTGCCTCGTAACATCAAAAGGGTTTATTCGGCGTTGAATGACTTCCTTAAGCATTAAATTTAGTTTAACGGTTTGGTCACATTATTCAGAATCAGTAGTCCTAACCATGAGTAAATTGTTCTGTCTTTTCGAAAAGTGCGTTATTCAAGCTCAAGCGCACTTTCAAACTCCTTGTGACCCGAAAGGTGTTGCAGATGAAAATTATAACATACAAAAGGTCTATAGCATCAAATTTTGCGTTCAGGAGTACCTAATTAAAAAAAAAAAATTCATCTAATTTCTATGTAATTTGATCGTTCAGTTCGGTTTTCTGCGTTTTATACCGGAGTGCTGGATTCATTAAATTTGCTTCAGTCGTTTGGTCAGAATCAAAAGATGAGCAAAATTTTTCGTTTCTGTTAAGTAGCTGTTTTGAATGAGAAATGTGACAATCTGTTTTATCTGAACCTACCTACTCAATATAGGTAACTACTTAATGTATACTAAATAATAGAAGTTGAAATTGTTATGAAAATGCTTTTTTTTTCAGATATTGGCGTAAAATTAATTGTACTAAAGCGCTCGGAAATAAGAAAACCCTATCACCGAAAATGTTTTATAAATACAGCAAAAAAATATATAAAATCGTTACTTTATTCATTTATAAGTATTCTAATGAAAAAGAAATTTGACGAATTCAATGAAAACGGAATGTGTCATATTTTAATAATATTTCTGCTGCTTGTCAGAAAATGATCCGGAAACTTACGTATCATTGTCCATTTTGTCGACTGTCGATATTTTCCCCCTTATTCTTCCAACAGTATTTTTCTTTCGGAAATTTTAGTAGTAAGTTTGCACAATTAATTAAGTAATAAATTAATATATAAATATGCTGGTGGAAGAATCAGGAAAATTTTTCGACTGTCGGCACACTGTTTCCTTGAGTTTCAGAATTTCATTTTCGAGCAAAGTCGTAGCCAAGATGATGGGGGAGGAGGAGGGGAGTTCAAATCTTCTACGAAATTTTGCAGATTGTCGAAAAATTCTGAGTTATTCTTCATTTTTATTACTCAACATTATTCACTAAAGTTTGAAACCCCCTCTGAAATTTTTCTGACAGCGGCTTTACGAGAGTTTTGGTTTGCATAGTTCTTAATAAGGTCCACTTTTTCATCATGTGAAGCGGCATTCAGTGGTAAAATATCAACGTCGGATAGACAATTATGCTAGTGTGACCTCTGTAGTTCGCACATGTCATCGAATATTTCATTCCAGAATCTTTGCAGGAGCAGACTGTTTAACCTCCTTTTTTATTCCCAAAAACATGAAATGTCTTTCAGTGATTCATGAGGCGTTGATGGTAGCCATGCGGCATTTGGTAAACAAATTTTATGGTTTCCCAAACCCATTTCTGTAGAACAAGGAAATTGTTCCTCCACACTTTTGCTAGAAGATATACCCTTAGAGAGTGTTTGATAGTCGGTTGCCTCAATCGAAAGTGAACTTGCCAATTTGAAATTATTCTTTGAGAGTGCTTTTTGGAAGAGATTCAAACGAGTTTGGTTAACACAGAGTTTTTTCTAACCTGTATATGCATGGAGTGTAAATTTAGCTCTTGCCTCGACAACCTGTACCTGATTAAGCATGGCTTTAGGATTGTTGAAAACAAAAGCACCAAAAATATTAATTTAAAGTTTTCTTTTGTTTTAATTTCGTTTGTTTATTAATTACTGCATTACAATTTTACATATTTAATTATTTGCTTGTTATCATTATCCATATGCAATAAAATATAGTAATAATAATAATTCTATTAAAATTTCTCGAAATTTTTTTAAATATATAGAAAACAATATTCAGTATTTTAAATTATTTGAAAAAATAAGTAAATAAATAGATAAATAAATAAATAAATAATCCTCTATAACTAATTTTTAATTTTTTTTTTCTCCTCTCTTGGCTTTAGCATTAGCCTAAAGTGTCCTGCTCTTTAATCTGGTAGTAGGAAGGTATCGGGTTCAAACCTCGGTCTCACTTGTCGGTCTGGCCATTCCGATTTCCTCGTGCCTTCTACATCACTCGCATAAATACGAGCTAGAACAAATCATGTTCAATATTTAACATCCTAGTATCTGAAATAATTTATTTTTAATTAATATGGCCGTTTTGTATTCACTCTAAATAATTTTCTTTTACAGGAATTAAAACTTTTTTTTTTTCTAAATCTTTTTTTAAGTTCTATCTTACAATTATAACAATAATAAAGAGCATCATCTGTCAGGTACAATTTCGGTTAGACTGCTTCAAAACAGAGACTTTTGGTAGCTCATTTTTTTTTTTTTTTTTTTTTTTTTTTTTCTCCTTTCTTAGAAGTGCTATGTATTTTAATTTTAATTTTTTTTTTTTTTTTTTTTTTTATTAATCTGCATAAATGTTACATCATTAGAAAGATCGTTCAAGACTGAACATTTTTTGTGTTTACACTTTTATCTCAATATGTAAAAAGATTTCAACGAAAGTTTATAACTACCATTGCAATTCTGAAATATCCATGGAGGATAAGATTAAAATGTAATATAAAATTCAATCATAAAAATTATGGGCTAATAGTTATTACATCATTTTCTTGCAATCATGATAATGTACTTATCTGATATAAACAAACAGTTGATTGTGACGTCATATTTATCAAATTAGTTAAAATAAATAAGGTTTCAAATAAGGTACCTAAGGTTACTTCGTTACAAATAAGGTACCTTTCATTTGGTGCCTTATTTGTAACGAAGTTTTGATTAGATATTTTAGAATTCATTAAAATATGAAAATAATTTCAAAATTGGCCATTTAAATTTATGATTGTTGCAAAAAAAAAAAAATTACCTGTTACTGTTATATATATATATATATATATATATATATATATTTGAGGGGGGGGGGCATAAGATGAAATAATGTTTTCACGCGAAAAAATTAAAAAATAATAAATTTGCTCATGCATGTAAAAAATACTTATTAAAACGAGTCGAAGAAGGAATAGCGAAATAAGTATTGAGCTATATTACGATAAATACGATATATTATATGATACATTATATTAGACCTATCGTACAGGGTTAGTAAGTATTTTCGTTAAAAGAAATAGTTTGTTCTTTCGGTGCAACTTGCACATTAGTCGCGTCAGGTACAACTTGCACATTAGTCCCTTTTAAATATAGTGTCCAGCGAAGCTGGCAAAGCATTCGTTGATTCACTACCTTAATTGATTTCACATTCCGTCATTTTTGGCGGGGTTATATATATATATATATATATATATTAAATATATGCAAGGAAATTTAATAAAAATAATTCTATTAAGAATTCTTGAAAGATATTTTAAATTCAAATAAATAAATAAATAAAATTCAATACTTCAAAATTTTTAAAAGAAACAAAAAAAATAGTAATAATCTCTGATGTCTAATGTTTTAAAATTTTTCAACTCTTATTCGACTTTACTAGTGGCCAAGAGGCACAGCTTTCTATGCTGGTAGAAAAGAGCTGTTGGGTTCAAACCCAGGCCCCCGTATTTGATCTAGACGCTGTGATTTCTTCGTGGTCTTCTCCAAAACTCAAATAAAAACAGGCTAGAAGAAATAATTTTCACTATGTATTAATCAATAGGGAATTTTTTTATTCTATTGGAGAAATTTTGGGTCAAAGGAAAAAGCTTAAAAGGTAGTTATTAAGGATTATTAAAAAACTCTTTAAAAAAAATAATGTTTCTTTTCTCTTTTTTTTTTTTTTTTTTTTTTTTTTTAGCAAATAGTTTTTAAGAAATATCAATAAAAGAATTATTATTATATTTCATTGCATATGTATATATATAATAAAGAAATTGCCAAGCAAAGGCACACTCAAAATAACAGATTATGCAGAATTTTGCAAATAGAAATATGAAAAAAATCATTCCAAAAGGTTTTCAATATATAAATATTAAACAATCATATATATATATATATATATATATATATATATATATATATATATATATATATATGATTGTTTGTAAGACTAATTAAAAAAATAAAAAATAAATAAAAAATGAATGAGAAATTAGAATAAAAGTTAACTGTTATACACTGCTCGACATTGAAAATGCAACACCAAGAAGGAATGATAATAACGGAATGAAATTTGTTGGAGACATACATTATAGTAGGAAGAACAATTGATTAAAATTTCAGGAAATTTGGAGTAATATGTACTGAGAAAACAGTACATAAAGCAGCGACCTCTGTGAGCAATAACAGCACATATATGCCTAGGCATTGAATCGAACAGCGATTGGATGACATGTACGGGTAGAGTACTTCATGAAGCTTCAACACGATGCCACAATTCATCTATCGAAGTTACTGGTGAGTGGTGGGGGGGGGGGGTGCAGTCACTTTTCAATGATTAAACAGTCATTTTCATTGGTGCGAGATCAGGAGAACGCGCTGGAAAGAGCAACAGTCGAACACATTCTGAATCAAAGAAGGTCCGGACAATACAAACAACTTGCGTTCGTGCATTATCTTGCTTAAATTTTGCGCTACGGAGGCCTCGAATACAGGGCAGAGGGGCGGGCCTTAACTCATCAGAAATTTAATGGCCGCTGTTCAGAGTGCCAGGAACACGAACATGAAGTAATCGAAACGTGGATCCAATGGGAACCCATAACATCATTGCAAATGATGGACAGTATGATGATGTTGAATCCCAGCTTGCAATGTGCATTATTCATAATGCCGTTAAATACGGATAAGGCAATCTTGATGCTGTAAACAGGATTGTGATTTGTCTGAAAAGTGACTTCACGCCATTCCTGCATTCAGGTTCATCGTTGATCACACATTAATGGCGCCCATATCAGTGATGCAGTTTTGAGGGTAATCAGAATTTTGGTAGCCGCATACTGAGTCACCACCTGGATTGATGGTATGTTATACCATTGGATATACGTCCCGGTCACCTCTTGTTTTCATTCCCGCCACTCTGAATACCAGCCATTACATTTCTGACGAGTTAAGGCCCATAGCTTTGCCTTATGTTCAAAGCCTCCGAAGCGCAACATTTAAGCAGGACAATGCACGACCGTAAGTTGTCCATATTCTCTGGACCTTCATTGATGCCGAATGTGTTCGACTGTTGCTCTGGCCAGCGCGTTCTCCTGATCTCGCACCAATGAAAATGACTGTTTAATCGTTGAAAAGCGACTGGCTCCCCACCCCTCACTAGTAACTTCGATCGATGAATTGTGGCATCTTGTTAAAACTTCATGAAGTGCTCTACCCGTACATGTCATCCAATCACTGTTCGATTCAATGCCTAGGCAGATATGTGCTGTTATTGCTCACAGAGGTCGCTGCTTTGTGTACTGTTTTCTCAGTACATATTACTCCAAATTTCCTGAAATTTTAATCAATTGTTCTTCCTACTATAATGTATGTGTCCAACAAATTTCATTCCGTTATTATGATTCCTTCTTGGTGTTGCATTTTCAATGTCGAGCAGTAGCGAAATATAAAAATTAGATATTATTTAAAAACAAATTATCTCAGATACTAGGATAAGAAATATTGCAAAAGATAAGAAATATTTCTAAAAGTGTATCACACATAGGTATTAAGTTTTAAAATCCGCAATGAAAAACGCAAAAGTGCTTATGAACAAACTAGTATATAACCCCGTCAAAAATGATGGAATGTGAAATCAATTAAGGTAGTGAATCAACGAAGGCTTTGCCTGCTTCTCTGGTTACTATATTTAAAGGAAACTCTTTTCTATATCGCTTTATAAACAAAAATAAAATTAAAATTAATAATAATAATCATGAAATGGCTCAAGAACCCGCTTCCTGTCCCCACTGCTTTCGTCAGCGATCCACTCATTCGCAGAATCTCGGGTGCTTGTCCCTATTGTCTGTGATAATAGCTTGCCAATGGGTTTCATTTGGGTGTTTATAAAATGACAGTTTCGAAACGGACAGTATCGAAAAAAGTGAGGTAGCAATTTTATGTTTGAATCCCAGTTATATATGAACAACACTATATGTGGTGTACATAATATTTTCTTTCATATTATTTTCTATATTTATTTGATTTATTCGATCAACTATAAAATGAGAACAATTTCACGCCAAATATAATATTACAATATGCTATGGTCGGCTACATCTATCGCGTGAGACAGTTATTTTTTTGTGGTTAAAATTGTAGATGAGTTAGTTAATAGTAGTTGGTATATAGAAAAATAAATATGTAAATCTGATCATAGTCATAGTCACCTTAATATAGCTCCCCTTGTCGACTTTTGAATTTTTATCGCCATTTTAACAAAAATACATAATTTATGCGTTAAATTTTTCTGTTTCTTTCTTTTCTTTTCTTTTCCCTTTCCTTTTCTTTTCTTTCTGTTCTTCGGTATTTTATAATTTATTTATATTTTTCATGCGTTGCTTGGCTTAAAGTGGCTTTCACAAAAGCCTTCTTTGGTGAAAATTGTCCGATCTATTTCAGCATTAAAATTTTAAAATATTACCCAGGATTATCAATGATCTAACTTTCATGGCAAGAGCGATTCATCCGTGCCAAAAACAAACTATTTAAAAAAAAAATCATAATAAAAAAAAAAAAAAATCTAAAATTTAAATATATTAAAAAACCTATGGTTGTTTTTTGCTCCATTTTTATATTTTCATATGCATGAACAACTTTAATATTTTATAATTTTTTACTTTTCGCGTGAAAGCGCATTTCATTTTATGCTTAATATATATATATATATATCAGGGATAGAACACGGGCGCAGAATTCATACCGGAATCCGTTTAAGAAATTTCTCTATCTATAATATCGTTGATTTAAGGAGTAGAAAATTTTCTCACATTGATAGTGGTATGAATTCTGCGCCCGTGTTCCATCCCTGATATATATATATATATATATATATATATATATATATATATATATATATTAACTGGTAAATTATCTTGGCAACGATTATAAATTTAATTGTCCAATTTTGCTGTTATTACCGGGTTATTATTTTCACATTTTAATTAATTTTAAAAAACCTAATCAAAACTTCGTTACAAAAGTACCAAATGAAAGAGGCAATTTTTCTGAATCTGTTGGACAAAACAGCTTATCGATCCGACAATTAGATTTTTTAAAATTAACTAAATATGAAAGGCAACTTGCCATAAAGATGAGTACGAAACGGAATCGTCATCTGTCTTGCAAATTACATTAATAGATGATCTTTTCATTGCTTTATTTATCATAAAAACATTTTGACAAAAAAAAAAAAAATAAATAAATAATAATAATAATGATAATTCTACATGTACTGATCTTAATTGTATGCACATTCAGAAATTTATTTCTTCACATTCTAATTAGTTTCTGCCCATAATTGCAAACGTGTAAATACTTGATATTTACAATGTAAATCCACAGAACGCCGGGCGTGTAACCAGCGCCAATTCTTCCAAGTGGTAAAAAACGTAAGTTCTGGATATACACAGATTTTCCGGCGTTTGGACGGCCGCTATTGAGTCGCAGAGAGCTATGATATTACTAAGGGTTGGAAATATAACAAAGTTTCTACTGTGGTCTATTCTGCACAAAAGGTTTTCTATCACATCTTAAAATACTTAGCAAAAGTTTTGATACATCCTGTATATACAAGGTAATTTTCTACGGTCATGGGACAAACTTGGAGGGGAGGTAGGGAACATCACAAGGATTGAGAATTGCATTAGAACCCATCACCGCAAACGTCATTTTAACCCTCTAAAAATTGGATGATTTTGGTTATTTTTTAACAATAAAATCTAGATATGGGCGTGGTTCTCGAATGCTGCATTAAAAAATATGTTTTTATATATATTAATGATTAGACAAAGGAATTTAGTTTGTAATAATTCTGTTTCTAATCGATTTATTTATCAAAATGATTGCATTAATATGAACTTTGCGTATGATGATTTTGCAAAATAATGAAACATACCAAATTTTAAAATTTACAGAGTAGGCAGAGTTACAGATAACCAAGGCAGGTTACATAGACACCAATATTTTAATTTATTCCAGAGTATTTTTAGCACCTTTATTTCGCACCACTTTATTCATAAAAATAATTTCTCCAACAGAAAACTTCGATGAAATAAAAAAAATTTATCCTTAAAAAAATAAGTGGCATGAAAAAAAAAGCAGGGCTAAAAATGCTAAAGAATAAATTGACATTTTCGCAACCGCACACATTTGTCTCTTTGACAGTAAGGTCCGCTTGTGGGCGTAATTCTCCTAAGTTACAATGTTTCAGAAAATAATTTTCTGTTTTCACAATTATATTACAAATGGATATACATTGTCATTATACTCTTTCTATTTAAAGTATTTGTATCCATAGTAAATTGATTGTACAAATATGAATATTGGTTATA
Organism: Salticus scenicus; assembly: GCA_963930645.1. Classification (NCBI taxonomy): domain Eukaryota; kingdom Metazoa; phylum Arthropoda; class Arachnida; order Araneae; family Salticidae; genus Salticus; species Salticus scenicus. Next base: position 66,273,622 of record OZ005652.1, read on the forward strand.
ATATTTTTAAGAAATAAATAACACAAAAATTGCGAAAGACACGCCCACTGGGGGAGTTACAGATTTTCAAATGACGTCAATCTAAGTCAGCGGTCGCGAAAGAGTTAAAATATTGGCATCTAAGAAGATATCATAGCGTCCTACTTTTGTCATGCCACTATATTTTTATAATTTACTTTTATTTAATTACTTGTTAAAATTCGGCAAATTCTTGCGATTAAACAGAGGAAAAATATCAAAAATAGATAGAGGCATGAAATAAGTAAGACGTTTTGACCCTTGCCAAGGAACAAGTGCACTCATAATTAGTCGATGTGCTCATTCATGGAGGTGAGTGCTAAAAAAATACTAGAAAACATCTGGTTATTAAAGGGTGAATATGAAGTATCCGATAAAGGGTTATAATGCAGCTCTCAGTCCTTTAAAACCACCCAACCTTTAAATAACTTCTTTATACATGCTATTTTATAAACAGAGGCATAAATTTTAAGTGGAGATAGCCAGTACTTAAAAGAATGACAAAAACATCGAATAGATTATTAGATATGCAGATTTATTTTTGAGTATATTCCTTTATGTAAACATTACCATGTAATATATTTTTTTTAAAAATGCACCATATGAATGCCACGCCCATATCAGAATTTTATTGTTGAAAATAACCCAAAACATTCACTTCTTGAAGGGTTAAAATTATGTTTACAGTCATGGGTTCCTATGTGATTCTCAATTCTTGTGGTGTTCTTCTATTTTCCATCCAAGTTTTTCATATGAACACAAAATGACCCTGCATGTAAGAGAATATATATGCAAAGTGTTCCGAAATTACAGTGACAAACTTTAAGAGTAAATATGGTTTTGGAATGACACTGAAAACGCAATGGCATACGCAAATGCCATCTTGAATCCTTGAAGTACCTTTTTTTTTTTAACAGGTATGGACTTTTAATTTAAAAATTTTCAAGAAATGTTTTTTTTTGTGCAAATGATTACATAAAAATTTATACGGAGTTATAATGTTTCTAATCAATGTATTTAATGTACTGATTGTAATAATATGAATTTTGTGTAATGATGGTTCATGCAGGATATTAAAATTTACATTCTAGGCGGAGTTACAAATAATGGAAAAAAAAAAAAAAAAAAAAAAAAAAAAAAAAAGACTATATGTGGGCAGTCGTTAACACTCATACATGGCGGAAAGTCTTAAAAACATCAGAATGCATCCGCTCCTTAAAGGCTTAATGTGATGTTTGTGGTTAAGATATCTTTCGTGGACATGGCTTCCGATGCAATTCTGAATCCGAATGATAGTTTAAATCTACTCTTAAAGTTTGTCACTGTAATTTTGGGTCAACCTGTATATATATTTTTGTAAATAATATGTGTAATCTTGTCTTAAAATGTCTCTATGTTTATTTATTATAATTTTCGTAAATTGATTGTTGGTCGTAAACTATATATATATATTAAATGAATTAAATGAAAAAAAAAATATGTTAATTTAATAATATATTAAAGTAAAAAAAAAAAAAAGTAAAAAAAAAAAAAAAAAAAAACAGAAAAGAAAATTATTTCCTCCAACGCATTTGAAATGGCGTATTTTCCTATTTTGGACAGAAAACATCTCTGTTGGGCGTTACTCTATAATGTTGCATTAAAACGGAATTGTATTATATATATATAGATTTTAAAACTTCTTTACACACTATAAATTTTAAGCCAGCACAACCGGTTTCGAAAGGACGCAGCCTTTCTTCATCAGGTGCAAAAGAACACGTGCTACTGCCTTGGAGGCAAAAGCAATTTCGAAACCGGTTGTGCTGGCTTAAAATTTATGGTATGTGCAGAAGTTTTAAAATCTATATATTGATTGTACACCAGTTTTGAATTTTGTTTTGGCGTATTTTATATATTCATGTTAGTATTATAATAGAATGTATAAAGTAATTATGCTCTCTCTATTTAATGTATTTATATTCATATTACACTGGTAGTACAAATCTTAGATAAGTAATGAACAAGACGTAGTGTATGGCTTTTGGTTTCGGTTTGTTAAATCAAGGAATGCCGGGTATTCGGGTTGTAAAAATGCTTGCAATCTGATTGGTTGGTGACTTGTTGGAAGGATTTTTGAATCATCTCCCCTCTCTGTCAATCAATCAGCGAGGAACCACCCACAACAAACAGTGATAAAGATGGATACCCTACTTCAAGAAAGATAAGTATGTAAGTGGAATTGCTGACAATTCGCTAGTCGGGACTTGTAAGCATTTGAGTATTGATACGTCTCATCTTGTTCGTTATTTATCTAAGGTAGAAATACGAAATCTGAACATATTTTACAGAATAAACGTAGTTTACAATATATAAAAGTAACGCCTGTAGGCAAAGATTTTTGCATATGCAATACTCACAACACACGGTGTGTAATCAGTCAGTCTCAAATGTGTAACAAATAGAAAATTATTTGTCATGCAGAAACCAAATTCTTAAAAAAGTGGAAAATGATTATTTTTAGAAGGAAGTAAAAATTTAGCTTGATTTTAATTTCTTAGTCTTACTTGGACTATCTTAGAAGCACTTATGTGAACTGTTCAGGGATTATAAAACTTTAACTATTGAGTATAAATAAGAGCAACTTTTTATAACGCTAAAAAAAATAGGAGTCTTCTTTATTTATTCATTTTTTTGGCTTAATTAATTACCTTGCAATAAAAAATGCTAATTTATTTCCCTAAAAAGGACAATTTCTTACTTTTTTTTTTTTAACAGACTTTTAAGTACACTAGTCAAAGCACAAGCTTTGTCAAAAAGATATGTTTTTAATTTCGAGGCTTTGAAATTCTCATCTTTTGACTGACATTTAAAATATCAGTTATATATATAAAGTAAGTACAATCGTATGCATACATATTAAATGTCGTAACATTGAAATAAACGTTTAAATGAAAACTTCTTTTTAAATTATACCTGAAGAATTATTTTCATAAGTTTTTATTTTCAATTTTATTAAAATCTGAAATATTTAATTTAATTTTATGCAATAGCAATGTTCCATTCCCACCATCCAGTCATATTCGATTCCTACCATATTGGAACTCCGCACTCAATGACACTTTCGATTTAACTGTTTCCATCTCAACTTTACTTTTTTTCTGTTCAACAGGTACGAACATCTCAACTCTACTAAAACACAAACCGAAAAGAACAGTTTAAGAAATGTTCTTTTGCATCCGCACGGTAGCTTGCATGCTATCTTTCGCATTATTCGCAATTATTATTTCGCATTATTATCTTCGCATTATATTGTTTATGTTAAATATTCAATCGCAATGTTTTATCACAACTTATGTCTTCAACGCATATCAAATCTGTGTATTGTATGTTTAATATAGTTTTGGTTTGTGAATGAAAGAACGAGTATTTATTGTTATCTTCACATCACGATACGTAACAATTTTTTGGAGGCACCGGCGAGATATTCTGTGTAAATTTTGGCTAGCTTACAAATTTGGATATCCAAGAGCAGCTTTTAAGGAATAAAACAGATAAGTACTTATTTTCCTATTTTACAAAATTGACTTTGTTTTTTCGCATTACTCCATTACGTAGTAATGGCAAACAAAAAGAAAAATGTCGATGGCAGTAATGAAACTGTCGCTTTAGAAGATGCTAAAAAAATAGCAAAACATTATCGAGGCAGAGCGAAATCTGCGCTTACTAGAATTATGAATTTCATAAATAATGAAAATCAAATTTTTCAAGAACATGGTCTCTTAAATAAGCTTGAAAAGATTGAAATTATTTATTCTGCTTTTGATAAAGCCGATTCTGAATTACCTGATGAAGTATCAGAAATAGAAGAATTTGAGTTAAAATATTATGAAACCAAAGCCAAGCTTCAACAAAAACTTGAAAATTTATCTGTTAACATGCAATCTAATGTTTTAAATTTTCAAAATCCTCCCATTAACACAAATGCTATATCTAGTAATTTTCGTTTGCCAAAATTAAATATTTGCCCGTTTAGCGGTAATTATAAAGATTGGATGTCTTTTAAGGATTTGTATATATCATTAGTTCACGAGAATGTTAATTTGTGTAATGTACAAAAATTCCAATACCTAAAGGGTTTATTAAAAGATGAACCGGCTTCTATTATTAAACACATTCCAATATCTGAGAATAGTTATCTAGAAGCCTGGGAAAAATTACTTACTAGGTATGATAAGAAAAAACAAATTATTTCTGCACTTATTAAAACCTTTATGGATCAACCAGCTGTAATTCATTCTAATGCTTATAACTTACGTAAGATATCAGATACTTCAGATGAAGTGATTAGGGGATTAAAGACTATTGACACTAAAGCTACTGAAAGAGATGTATGGTTAATTTATATTTTGTTACAAAAACTTGACCATAAATCACGTGAAGAATGGGCACAATATTCGGCAAAAATTGACTTTCCTACTTTAGAGATCTTTTTGCAATTTATTAATGATAAATGTGCATCTATAGAATTATATAATGAAAATGAGAGTAAAGAGAATGAGTGTGAACAAAACAAAGATAAACAATTTAAGTTATCTAATTTTCATTCTAACGTTATTTACAAATGTATTTTATGCAAAACCAATAATCATTTCTTGTTCAAATGCTTTAATTTTAAAGAACTTCCTATTAAGGATAGAAAACAATTTGTTAGAAAGAACTCATTATGCAGCAACTGTTTATCTAATAAACACTCTCTCGCTGAATGTAATTCCACTTATGCCTGTCATTTTTGTAATGCAAAACATCATTCTAGTATATGCGATAATAATTTGAAAACTTATACCGCTTCGGCTTCATCTGCTGGTAATAATTTTGAAAATTCTGAGAATCGTACAGAGCCATCTGGCATATATCAGTTGCAAACAAGTACTCATAACCATTCTATACAAACATCTTTCGCTTTACTTCCTACAGCTAGCGCTTATATTTATGATTCAATGGGTCAGAGACATGTGATAAAAATTTTATGCGATTCAGGCTCTGAAAGTTCTTTTATCACTGAATCATGTATGCGTATTTTAGGTTATGAGAGAAAAAATGCAAGATTTCCCGTCAAAGGGTTGGCAAATTCAAAAATTGCAATAACTAAAGGTTATACAGACATTAATTTAATTTCTATTCACGATTCCGATGTCAAGTTATCCATGCGAGTTTTTATATTAGATAAATTAACAGCTCCATTGCCATCAGAGAAAATAAACAAAGAACATTTTTCGCATTTAAAAAATATGCAACTGGCCGATCCCAAATTTGAAATTACAAGTAAAATTGACATGATTTTGGGATCTGATTATTTTTTTTCTATTTTACTTCCCGGTCAAACAATTTGTGCTCAAAATGGCTTAATTGATCAAAATTCAATTTTTGGTTTTCTCATATCAGGAAAATTACCTGAATCTCAGACAAAATCTAATTCGATTTCAAATTTACATATTTACGAAACTAATATTGACAGTGAGTTAAAACGTTTTTGGGAATTAGAAGAAGTTTTTAATCCAAGTGAGAAGTTACTTTCACCCGAGGAACAGTTTGTGGATTCACATTTTCAGGAAAATTATTCAGTTAATCCAGAAGGCCGTTTTGTGGTAAAATTACCATTTTATAAATGCAAATCTGAATTATGTAATACAAAGCCCGCTGCACTTTCCCGATTATATGCAATGGAGAGGAAATTTTCTGAAAATCCGGAATTAAGTATGAGAATTCATTCAATAAAATTAACCAATTTTCTGTTCCTAGATGCGTCACGCTTTCATCCGATAGTACATTTGAATTACATGGTTTCAGCGATGCGTCAACACATGCTTACGCCGCTGCAAACTATTGTCGACAGACTCATGATAACAAGTCAAAGGTCACAATCTTAGTTGCCAAAACTAAAGTAACTCCTATCAAGCAAATTTCCGTTCCCAAATTGGAACTTTGTGGTGCTTATTTATTATCTAAGTTATTTTGTCCAGTCTTTAAAATATTAGAAAATTATAATTTTGACATTTACGCATGGACAGATTCAACAGTTGTTCTTTCTTGGTTATCCGCACATCCACGTAAGTGGAAAACTTTCGTTGCAAATAGAACTTCGCAAATATTAGAAGTTCTTAACACAAAACATTGGAGACACGTTCCATCTAAAGAAAACCCCGCTGATATAGCTTCTCGGGGCATCGATCCTAAAAGTTTACCTGAATGCAACTTGTGGTGGAATGGCCCAAGTTGGCTACTTTTGGATCCTACACATTGGCCAAATGACGCGCCTAAGTCTAAGGAAATCGAGGATCAAATTTCGGCTGAAAAGAAAGCTGATCCCATTTTGTCTTACCATATTGATACATCTAATGATCTTTATGATCAACTATTCAGTAAATTTTCTTCACTTTTTAAAATCAAACGCATTCTGGCATATTGCATAAGATTCATAAATAACTGCAAGTCAGCAAGTAAAGTTCATGTCTCTCTTTTTTTTTTGCTGACTGCATATGTCTATAGAATTTTCTTGGGTAGTTTTAATTACACTGCTCGGCACGAAAATTGCCTCTGACACCATTTCAACATATTCTTATGTAAAATGACCTCCTGAACCCGAATATGATGCCCATTTTGCCCTACCACCCACCGTTTTTTTTTAGAATGACCCCTATTTTTATCATTTTTCGGTAATTTTATGGCTACAAATTGGATTTTTAAGAGGGCGGAGGATTATTTTAACCGTTAAATAACTTCTGAGGGGCTACAGAGTTGGAAAATTCTAATCCATGGACATTTGTGACAAAGAAAAAATTTTGGGAGGGATTTGCTCTTGAAATTATGCTTTACATATCTTATATTATTTTAATCTGTTAATAATGTTATTTTTTAAACTTTATATATATATAATTTGTTTTTAGGTGTTAAATTAATTCTTTTTAATTCTTTAAATCAAATTCATGGTCATAAAATTATCGAAAAAGGAAAACAATTGAGGGAGGGGGGTGGTGTATCTAGAAAACGGTGAGTGACTGGGCAAAATGGGAGTCATATTCGGATTCAGGAGGTCATTTTACATACAAATCAGGAAGAATGGTTTCAGATCTTGAATTTTTTTTTTTTTTTTTTTTTTTTTTTTTTGGCAGAGCAGTGTTATTAACCCCTTAACGGTCCCATATTTTTCAAAGAAACGCCCATAAAATTCACATTATTGTCTAATTAAAAAAAAAAAAAAAAAAGATTGAAAAAAAAGATTGAAAAAAAAATATATGAATAATATATAAATTTATTTTGTACATATTTTCAAATACATTATATATAGTTTGGTACTGGCTGGTGCTTTCATGTACCCTAAAATGTTAAAAGAAAAATACACGTAGTGCGTGGTCGTTGCCCGTGAATATCACAGGACCGAGGAGAAAGGGGTTAATTCAAAACTTTTAAGAAAAAAAAAGAGAAGACATATGGTGGATTGATATATTTTTTAATTAATATATTAAACGTTGCTAAGAAATGCAACTTCATATTTTCAAGCGACGAATCACTTTTGTTTACACTTTTTGTATAATTAAATGAAAAGATAATATATAAAATTAATCGGCCATCACCCGCTTTAGTGGTCGATATTTCCAATTATTATTATTATTATTATTATTATTAATTATTATTATTATTATTTAATATTTATTGTAATTTTTTTTTTTTTTTTTTTTTTTTTTTTTTTTTTGTTCCTGTAATTCAGTTTAATGTTAACATAGTCAAAACTTACAATTTTTTTATTAAAATAATAAAATTCGAGTAAGGAATAGCAGTAAATTTGACTGTTTTTAGTAGAAGCCCGAGAAATAAAACAGCATGGAGATGGTCTTTACATCTATTTTTTAAACAGGGGTTGTAGTCTCCGCCTTTTTTTTTTTTTCGGGATACTTTGAGAAAGGAGAACTTTGTGCCTAAGAATTTCTGTGCTATTTAATCACGACACATTACTTTAAATATACAATAAAAATTTCTCTAGGAAAAAAGTGGTGGCAAAAAAGGCGAAAATTTTTCATCTTCGAAAGTGTCCTGGAAAAAAGGTGGAGACTACGACCCTGGTTTTAAATTATCTTTGAGGCTTCTTTTATTTGTTTCAAATCATGAATAAAATTTATTTTTTCTTACTACATTGTTGTAATTGCTTCGTCATTATTTTCTGCTAAGTCATCCGCCCTCTTTCTCTTTGACAATTCATCCAAACCAAGAATAAAAATCTATTTACTTTATTACAATGTATTTTCCTAACTAAGACGTTACTTTTGAGGGTTAATCTCGGGAAATATGGGCTTTTGTCTTTAATATTGTATTAACGTCGCTTAAGAAAAAAAAAAAAAAAAAAAAAAAAAAAAAAAATCTTAAACATAATTTAATATCTAAGTTCAGTTTTTGACTAAGACTTTTTCTCTTTGCATATTTGTAATCAAATTCTGTATAAGATTATTTATTATACAAAATTCAAGGTTTATTGCTATGGTGCTTTTTTCCTACCTAAAATAAACAGAACTTCAATCTTAATAATAAATTATACTTAAATTTAATTTACATTGAAATATATACTGATATTGCACTTATTACTTTGATAATATTCAAATTATTTAATAATTATGAATACTTATCTTTCTTTTTTGTATATTAAAAAAGTTTGTTTATTTAATAGAGGTTTTAAGAACAGGAAATAAGTGCCCTTTTGAATGAAGTTTTGTCCTAAAACTTGATACATTTGTTTGTTCCAAAACAAGGGTGTGTGAAATGTTTTCTTCCATTTTATGCAGGTAATTACTTTAAAGTCATGTAGTTATTATTAATTAACGTTATGAAAGATCCGGATTAAACCATTACATATTAAATTCTAAAGATTCTTTAATTCTGCTATACCATGACGACAAATAACTTTGTAACTCTAACAAATATTTAATAACACTCTGGTATTAATGCCGAAGGAATTTAAATGGTCGAGAATCTTAATTACAGAACGATTTCCAAAATATATCTGTGGAATGATGATTATCTCGTTTTAATTACACATGTAATAATAGTAGTTACTGATTCTAGTAATTCCGAAACTTTATACGTTGATACTACGCTGTTAGCAGTTTGGAGTAGAATTACTTTTATATCCCTAAAAAGTATTGTTAATAAGGAAATTTCTATTTTATCTCGCCTTTGTGATAAATAATAACTGTCTCATATCAGACGAAAATGTTTCAAACTACAATTAATATGGATTCTAATAATATATTCCTTCTTTGTGATAAATAAAATGATTTATCATACTAACTGTAACTGCGATTTTGGCAGTATTTAATTATTGCGGAATAATTTACTAAAAAAAGAATAAATTTCAAATAAATGGTTGAATGTCATGGTTATCATAGTTTATTTTTATATAGTATTGCTATATTTCAATAGTATATTTGTGTTATTCTAAGTATTATAAGTTTTAGTTATTGACTCACTTCCATTTAAAAAGATTTTGAGAAATAGCTCAGAATCTTTAGTGGCTTTAAAAGTTCTATTCTGAAAAATGGTAGATTGGAAGTGCCAGATTGTAATCCATGTTGAGATCGTCAACCTAGCTATTTGGAGGTTTTCCGTGATTTTCTCTGAAATTTGCGGGAATACGGGCTAAGATACCTTTTAAAATGATCCCTCGCCTTACGTCCCTAACATAGAAAATCAGTTTTCATATAAACACCGCAAATGAGAAACATCTCAAATGTTTATGACAAAAAGTTACCGATACACTAGTACATTTTGACAGCGGGTATGTGTTAGCGTTATACTTTGTATCGTAAGTTTTAGATATCGGTTTTCAAGTGAATCTGAAAAACAATCTTAATATTTATTTTAAAAAAGCTAATGGTATTCAGTGGCGGCTCGTGAACCGAAAATAGGTGAAGAGCTCAAAAATAATATTTAAGTATTTTTAATCATAATTTTTATTAAGAATGGTCTTAACAAAATTAATTAAAAATACTTATTTAAATGTAAATTTATATTCTATAAATAAATACAGTGTAAAATTCAGTGTGCCTCTTCACCAATTTTTGGTGCACGTGCCGCCACTGATGGTATTACGTATTTCAGTAACAGAGCCATATTATTCTTGGGATTGAACGCTAATGTTAAAGTTTCATTCAAACGAATCTTAGAATCAGTTCAAGAATTCATCTCCAAAAGTTACTTCACTAGTACATTTGGGTACCAAAGCTGTGTTATTCTTACTAACGTAAGTTTAAGCTTTATCGTCTACTTTCATTCAAGAGAAACTAAGAAAAGTTCTAATGCTTATCACAGTTACATTTCGCAAACATTTCACAAGCTGTGTTATTTTTAGTATCGTTTGTTTTAGGTATTTGTCCATTTTCGCTTAACCTTTCAGGGGCGGTGGTTGCATTGTCCAACCATATATTTTAATTCAAAATTGTAAAAACTGTCCCCGGAATTTTTTTAATAAATTTTTTCTTTATTACTTAAACAAATAACTTCATTTATTTCTTGTCTTTTAACATTGTTGGTGATTTCTGATGGCTTGTGGATTTAAATGAAGAAAATTTGCTTGCCCTTGAAAGGGTTAAATGAATCTGAGAAAAATATCTAACATTGATTGAAGACAGTTACTGATACCAGTATACTTCAATAATAATATAGTGTTATTCTTTGTAGTACAAAAGTTTAAGATATTGATTCACTTTCATTCAAGAGTATGTGAGAAACATTTCAAGGGCTAATCACAAAAAGTTACTGTTATTATATTAATTTGTATTTATATTGAGATTCGGTTTTATTTACTTTAGCTCATCACACAAATTGGTTTTGTTCCTTGCTGCTCGGTCTGCAGCGCTCGTACCTACTTTGTTCGCCTGACGAACAGTCGTGTTTTCTTTTGACTCGTTCCAGCTATTTCGATTTTTATTTATTTATTTATTTATTTATTTTCATTTTATGATGTTCATTCAAAGTTTTATTATTATATTTTTGTTTATTATATGTATAATATTTTTGAAAAATAATTTAAATATTAATATTTTTATTTTGCAACATATTATACATTAATATATTGATTAGTCATCAAGCTGAAATTAATTTTTTTAAGTTTATATCAACACATCTCACACAATAAAATAGTTGCTGAAACGTCAGTGGAGTCCCTCTGTTCAGCCTCAAAAAGATTTCGGGTTCCGTCAATTTTTCTGTCTGTCGCGCGATAGCGGGCGCAAAAATCCTGCTATTGACTTGAAATTTGGCACACATGTTCATGATCCCAACGAAATCAGCTATATAGTTTTGGGTGTACATTCCATTTTTAGTTCGTGTACAGGGACACTCCAAAGTTTTTCTTATCATTACAGTCTATGGGAAGAATTTGTATGTACCACGATAGCGGCCGCAAAAATTACACTATTCACTTGCAATTTGGTACACATGTTCATGAGATCAACAGAAATAGCTGTATAGTATTAGGTGAGCATTCCATCTGTTGTTCGTGTACAGGGACACGCCAAAGTGTTTCTTATCATTGCGGCCAATGGGAAGAATTTGTATGTACCGCAATAGCGGTCGCAAATATCCTTCGATTGACTTGCAAATGTTCAAGTTTTGCATAGAAATAGCTGTATAATTTTTTATGGCTATATTGTTCATAAACTGTGTATAGGGACACGCCAAAATTCTTAACATTATGGCGTATGGGGTGAATTTCATTTAAACACATTTTAACATCATTACTTTGCAATCAACAAAATGAAATTAGCGTACTTGAGTAAAAGGCTTAAACTTATGTTGTTTGAAGAAAATATGTGCCCTTAGGCTTTCTAATTAATGTACAGGACCTTACAAAAGTGTTCGGACAATGTCACGTAATCATCCAAACTATGTTAAATTTGGAACAATTATAATGAAAAACGCAGAAAAAGCTGAATAGTTTTTACTGGTGTATACAATGTTTTTGGTTCATTTACAGGGACAGAGAAAAGAATTTCGTGACATTAGAGCCTAAGGACAATTTTTTATTTACGCGGATGTTAATGTGTTTATGCTCCATTGAAAAGAATGGAATTAACATACATTGTAAAGAGGCTTAAAAGCATGTTTACTCATAAATGAGATATGTATAGACTAAATAATTTATTTATGGATTCACAAAAAAGAATTCCGATGACGTACTGTAATCATCCAAATGATGTCAAATTAGTCTGAAAAATTAATAAGTTATACTTAATTAGGTGTATTCTTATTACTGCCGTATACAATAATTATGGCTACTTTTCCGGGATACATAAAAGAATTTCGTGCTATTACGGTTTATAGTCGGTATTTCTTAAGAGTGTATTTTAACATGGTTACACCCCCATTAAATATAATGGAATTTTACTGGAATTTTAAAAGTATGTTTTTCGGTGGAAAAATGTGCAAATAGAATTAATTTACAGGGTTACACAAAATAATTCCGATATGCTATGTGGAGGGGAATCTTGATTTGCAAAGTAACTGCTAACTGGTACAATTGAACAGAGAGGGCAGCACAAAACAATGTCTTAAACTTTCTTCAGAATACTATCCTGCGCAGGACTAAAACTCTTTTGGATTCCTCTGCGCAGCTGTGTTTTGTTTAGTGTTCTCAAAAAATCTCTAATGTGAGGTGCTTGGCACCTTAAACATTTTCATTCAGTTATTCGAAATGATGAAAATGTGACTCGTATTCCTTAAATCTATTCATATCACTTAAAGTCATGTACAAAATGAGTCGCAAAGCTATATTCGACTTCCAAGTTTTTTTGTGAGCTATTGTCTTTAACTCGTCCCGGATCTGGCAGAGGGTGAGTAGATTAAATTTATTCTCATTAAATCTAATGCATGTTTTATTGATATTATCTCAATGAAATTCTGATCAAGTTAGATTTAGGAATTTAAATCGTTAATCTTATTTGAAATTCTTATTTATAGATATTCTAATTTCAATATAAAATTCAATTCGTGTAAAATGGAATATAGTCGTATATTCTTCTTTGGCTTTAAAGCCACTATGTAATCATTTTGCATGAAATTTGGTACAAATATTTATAAATTTCAGGGAAATAATGCAAGACTAAGAATACATATATATTATATACAGTAGTTATAGAAAGAGAGATACAGCGGGGGGTTGGTGGAGCGATAGCTCCCCCCAGGAACGCATCTGTTTAGGTAGCAAGTCAATCGAATCAATATATACATTGTATAATAAGAAGTAAATAAAAATGACCTGTTGAATAATGTGTGAGGCGAATAGGATGTTGAGACTCCTGATCTGCAGATCCACTAGTTAGATTCACTTCAGCTGTCACTGACATTTTTAAAATTTGTTTTGTTGGTGGGTTTAAAGGATTTTAACGTAATCAAGTAATACTTGCAAAAGAGCGTCTAAAAAAGGACTTATATAGCAATTTTGAAGAAAATCGTTAGATCCTTTTTTGAGATACAGACTTTTGGTTGCACTTTCGATTTTCACCAAAATTAGGCAAGCTTAATATGTTCACCAGTAACGGTTCATGTCAAAAAAATTCCATTTCACTACATCTGTGTGTGAAATCTTTAGTAGGTACAGTTTAAAAACTACAGGCAGCAGTAAATAAAATGAAATGAACGTATGGTATATATATGGTATATTTATGTGCGTAACAGCATGTTTTCTGTAGAATGTGAGCTGAAAATCATTCACCTTTCATATACTAGGCTACCCAAAGGAACTGGAATACAGCGGGATTATACATGAAAATTCCTGAAGAACATTTTAAAATTGTGCAGTATGTTATCAATATAAAACTATATCTAAATTAATAATATGGTGTGTACATAATTAATAAAAGATATACAGGGTTCCAATAATTAAGGGAAAACATTCCTTTCTTAAAATTGTAATTGATGGAAGTGCTTTACTATATTTTACTATGTCTAAAAAAACTACTCAGGAGTGTAAATTAATTCCATATACTCATATCGTAAATAAAGTATTATTTTAAGTTGAACTTTCAGAGCTTTTAATACTAAACATTCCTTGAATACTAAAGTCAAATTTTTATAGTTTTTTTTTTTTTTTTCGTTTGTAATAAGCGTAACTTAATAATAATAATTATTATTATTATTATAGGCAATTCAAATGTTGTATTTTGAAGTTCTTATGAGGTTGCTACTTGAAAATTTTGATCCAGATTGGTAAGTTTGATAGAGTGATGCAGGTGAAATTTTTTGAATATTCATGATTATAATTTTAAATTCAATAACGATCTTGAATTCTATCTAATTATAGATACAGTATTGAAACAGGGGTTGAGGAGAAAGGGTCAGTAGCAGTAGCCCCCTCACACAGAATTACATGGGAAATAAAATTTTTACTAAACCTATTTTGTTTTTAACGCAGGCTTTTATATAGTATACTTGTTATCTTGCTTCATAATCTGAAATTTATCTTTATATTAGCGAAATGCAGGGTAAGAGAAAGTATTGTGAGTGCCACACCGTATTATTGATAAATTTACGAGCTCTCTCTGTAAATACTGGCACAGCTTTAGTAAGGGACACCCTTGGCGAAATTAAAAATTTGGTTCTGAAGTAGCACGGACGTTTCTCGTCAAGGTCTTTACTTACGCAAGTGCGATAGCTATTTCGATTGATCGTCAAAAAAAAAAAAAAAAAAAAAAAAAAAAATGATTGAGGTTTCCCATACTAAAGGTATTGTGATGTATCGTAGGCTTGAAATCATCAAGAGAAGATTGCTTTTCTTTAGAGAAATACTTTTTTTATTTCTCATTTACAAACACTATACGACACAAACACACATACATAAAAGGTAAACGAAAACACGTAACACATATTGCATAAAATGGTCGATAATCTTTGGACCAAAAATAATAAACATGAACGGCACTCAAGCCAGGCACCCGCTATTCTCCGCGTTGCATCATTCCCTTCTAAAAACCAAACTAAACTTTCTTCAATTCGAAAGTCTTTCTCGTCTGCGCTGGACAGACAGCGCCCTCTAGTCAGTCTAAAAGTCATTACAGTCCTCCTCCCTTCAGGGGAGAAACTTTTCACTATTGTAGAGGGAAAAGTTTGATTAAATAATACTTGATTAGGATAAGTCTATATTCAAAATCAATAGTCACAATGTTCAACATATTGATTCATTTTCTAAATATCGTAATCAGTTTAAAACAAGAGATAAAAAAATACGAGCAAGCACCAATTCTATGCAGAAACAGTACCTGGTTATATTTAAATGCACCAGACTTATCCCTATTCTAGATTAAACACACTATTTAACTTATATTAAAATATACAAAATACATATACCAAATAGAAAATTAAATATTATTACACACAATATACCAGAGACACTAAATAGATGTGCAAAGTTAAATATAGATAGCGAAAACAAATTTATACCATACACATATATATAGTAATATTTAAACAAATACATAAACATTTTTTTTTTTTACTAAGGGATAAGACTTAATCTATCAGCATTCTGAGATTGTAATTCTATACACTCAACAACCTCATAATTAAATAATACTGCATAGAGTTCCCAAAGTAAAAGTCTGGGATTTGGTCCCTTTTTTTTCTTTCTTTTTCTAAGGAACATGAGTAGCGTTGTACAATTACGACTAAATAAAATAGGATTTTGAGATAAATTCTCCTTCAGTTCTTCAAATACACTTTGACAAGAGCTATTCGAGTCAATGGATTTTAGAGTCCAATCCTTTAGTAAGTCTGACAATAAAATTGCATTTTCAGAAAATTCAGGAATGCATTTTCGATAATAATCAGCTAATTTCAAAAAGGCTGTCACATGAGTCTTGATAGTAGAAAACGAAGAATCTCTTTTGTCTCGAACGTTTATTTCACTTGGAATTCTCAATCCTTGGCCTACTAAATGTCCAGAATTCTTCACATGAGCTCGAGTAGGTTGACATTTAGAAGGTTTGATGTGCAACTTAGTAGCACTTATTTTGTAGGAAATGTCTTTTACATGTTTTTTTCCTTGTTTTAGGAAAATTGGTGACTTTCTCACTATATGGCACTGGACACTTTTCACTGTCTTTCAATAAATTTGCCATTAGTTGACTAGAATCTTTAGGTAGATTTTTCAAGGGACCCAAAGTAGTTGCAGAAAGTTCATCCTTAAAGTAGTTTTGTTCCTTTAATTGTTTTTCATAAATTAAGCATTTTTCAGATAATTGCATAAGATCTACTTTATTTTTCTGCAATTCAGCTGTCAACTGATCCAATTTAGCATTAGACATTTTTTCTTTCTCTTCAAGAATATTAAACAGGTAATCTAATTTGGAATTAATTGTACCAATTTCATTTCTTTCTTCAACAAGCTTTTCATTTTTAAGAGAAATTTTATTTTCTTTACCTTTTATTCTTAAGAGCTCTTCTTTAATTATGTTGATTTCATTAGACAGCTTAAGATTTTCAATTTTAGTATTTTCCAGATCTTGTTTGTAATTATTCTTTTCAACATTCAGAATTTCCAATTGATTTAGATAATCCTTTTTTTCACTTTGTGAATCAAGGCGAAGAGTTTTTAACTGATTTTCAAACTTTTCTTTCTCTCGAATTTCTTCATTTATCTGCTTTTGATATTCTAAGCATTTTTTATTCAGATAGGCCTCTATTTCTGCTTTTAGTTTTTCCATCACAAAATTAGAGTCTTAATTTTTCTGTTTAAGGTCTTTTAAGGCATTATTTAGTTCCGAAATATTTTCCGTAGTATGTTTCAACTCTTCAGTAAGTTTTTTATTTTCAAGAGACAGTTCTTGTTCTTTAATTTTCTTTTCTTCCATCTCCCCTTTTAAACATATGATTTCATTTAACAATCTGAAATTTTCAGTTTTGAGATGGTCAAAATTTATTTTCTCTTTAAGAACAACTTCATTTTCTATTCTATTTTGATTTTCTTTGATATCTTGCAGTTCTTCAACAAACACTTTTGGAGAGGTTTTATTGAGTTCTGGCCATGAAAATTCTGGCAGGATTTCTTCTACCTTTTCAGTTTTCTTTTCATCTTCAGATTTGCTTTCAATCAACTTTTGGTCAAAATGAGCAAAATCTTTATTTTGAATATTTTTCTTCATCTTTAAAAATTTCTTAGGAGTTCTTGTTTGTACAGAATTTAACTTAGACACTTGTACATTTTCTTTTGATTTGCAAATTTTGAACATTGCAGCAGTTTTATTTCCTAACAAATACTTGTCACCATAAAAGGAATTTTGTAGGACAGCTGCTTTAGTTTTTAAGTGTCCCATTTTACAATCCAATTCAATTTCTGCAAGTGGTAAACAGATAGGATCCACTTCTAATGGATTTCTAATTTACACTTTCTCATTTGTGTACATATGTGGTTTCACGTACTTGCTGCTTATCAGATCACATGAAGCACCCGTATCTCGAATTATTTTCATCTCAACACCATTCACTTTACCTATACTAGTATAAGGTGTCATTGATTCATCAGAACCAGCCTCAGTTATAATATGTGAAATAAATTCTTCATTTTTCTTTAATTTATCACACTGAGGTCTAAGATGATTAGTAGAACTACATTCATAGCAACGAGCAATTTTTCTTTTATCAAATTCTTTATTTCTCTGATTTTCTTGGAATGTTTCGGGTTTTGCATGAAATTTCGGCTTGACAGCTTTGTTATTATCGTTAGACTTATCATCACATAAGTTTTCACTTTGGTTTCGAAAGCTGGAAAATTTCTTTTTGGGCAATTCCCTCCTTTTGAAACTTTCCCTAATACTCTCAAACTCATCTAGTTTTTCAGCTAAGTCCATAGGTGTCATGAATGTAAGCCAGTTTCCTAAAAAATGATCTCTTACATCAGCAGGCACTCGAAACTTCAACTGCTCAGTCACTATTAGGTCTTTCAGCTGTTGAAAATTCTCTATCTTTAATTCTGTAAGCCACTCCGTAAAATAACTAGAAAGCTCTTGAGCATAATTTCTCCAAGATTTTTCGGACGATTTGTGGTGCTTATAAAAACATTGTTTCAATTTTTCACTATTTAATTTATATCTTTTCATAATGATATTTTTAACAAAATCATAATTTGTCGCATCGGTTGGCGACTCTCTGGCCAACATATTGGAAAGTTCTGGCGGTAAAACTGCTAACAGGTAGGCCACCCAATCCTTTTTTGGAACTCGTGCCATCTCCGCTCTTCTTTCGAAATTTATTAAATATAAACCCATTTCATCATGTTTTTCATCAAATCTTTGGGTTAACTGTATTCTTGGAACCGATTCAATCACCCTTTCTGGTTCTAATAATCTTTCAGGATTTTCTTTTGAAATTTCAAGTTCATATTGTTGAGTTTCTCGGGTCCTTCTTTCCTCTCTTTCTTCTTGTCTTAGTCTCTCTTCTTCTTGTAGTTTTTTATCTTCAAGAAGCCTTTCCAATATTAATTTTACTTCTTCCTCATTATAGGACTTGTTAGATAAAATTAATTTCTTGATGTCAATGACTCTACTGGAAGTATCTACTTCGACACCGATTTCCTCACAAATCTGAATCAATTCATGTTTTCGAGCTTTAGCTAAAAATGCCATGTTTCAAAACCCCAAACAAAACCAGAATGCTCTCAAAACGATAATAAGATATAAACAAATAAAATAATTAGAAAATTTTTTATTATTTTTTTTTTTCAAAAATCAATCAAACACACAAATAAAATAAGATATTGAGGGTAATTAGCCTTTGCAATTAATTAAAAATAATAATAATATCCAACCCAATTAATGGTATCTGTAACTTATGAAAAATACTTTATTTTTCTCTATTTAAGAGAACACTTTTTTTTTTTAAATATATACTTCTTTCATAAAAAAACCACGTGTACAGTACTTTTCTTCTTAAAAAACAGAAAATATTAAAATTTTCAGTCACACAAATTTCTTTTATTAAATAAATCATATATTCAAAAATAATATTCAAAATAATATTTTAAACCAGGTATGTTCTCATACCAAGTACTACACAATCATTGTTTCCTACACAATCATTATTTCAATTCAAAACAGAAATAAATTAATTTATTTGCAAAACTATTTGATTCTTTTTGCACACATATTTCTCAGGAAACAGAATAATTAATATTTTTCTTCAAACCCCCCCAAAGAAAACAATAGTTTCGTTCCGAAACCGAAACTCTTTTCTTTATCAAAAAAAAAAAAAGGTAAGTTCCACAAAATTAGATTTAAGTAACATAAAGTACCATAGTAATTAATATTAAGAAATAAAATGAACATCTAATCGTTAAACACTTCATTTGAAACAGAAACTACTATTTTACTTCAAATCGAAACCAAAATATTTTGTTCCAAACAAGAACAGATTCATTTTACATGAAATCGAAACTAAATTCTTTTTTATTTTTATCCTTCATTCACTCTTTATTTACCCATTTATTTTTGTATTATTAAGCAAAGAAATACCAAATCAGTAAAAAGAGACAGAAAGAAAAATAAATCCAATAAAATATCAGAAATAAAAATGACCTGAAATGCACATTAATATGAATCATTCAACATTTTTATTCTTTTTAATTCGATAATAAATACATTCTTTTTTATTTTTTATTTCTCAAAGCCCTAAAAAAAAAGAATATCTATTCTTTATTTAGCTTTAATTACAGAACAGATACTTTATTTCAACTTGTTCTCAAAATTTGCAATTCCGTTTAAAACAGAAATTCTTTTCAAAATGTACTTACTCTATAGTAAGATTTATTTTATTTTATTTTATTATTATTATTAGGAATATACCATTAAACAAAAGAAATAACATATATATTCATTTATTTCTCACTGATTCATCAACTTTATTTTTTTTTCGAAATACATCGACAAAAAAAAATTGAAAGATTTTTTTTTTTTTTTTTTTTTCTTTTAACCAACGGATAAATCAGTTTAATATATATAGTTTCTCTACAAATAATAATTTCAAATAATCTTTTTATCAAATAGATAGGGACAAGTGAGGTACCTCTGTGATATACTTACTTCTCTATTAAATACATAATGCGAATTTAAGTACTTTTAAAAAATATTTTCTCACGTCCTAATACAAGGACTGAGCTGATTTATTATATTATTTTTAAATGAAGGCACTGTTTCATACATAAAGGCACTTACCCCTTTAGTAGCGTGAATTCTTGATCCGCGAGCTGCCACCAACTTCTTAGATTGTGATGTATCGTAGGCTTGAAATCATCAAGAGAAGATTGCTTTTCTTTAGAGAAATATTTTTTTTATTTCTCATTTACAAACACACATACATAAAAGGTAAACGAAAACACGTAACACATATCATATTGCATAAAATGGTCGATAATATTTGGACCAAAAATAATAAACATGAACGGCACTCAAGCCAGGCACCCGCTATTCTCCGCGTTGCATCATTCCCTTCTAAAAACCAAACTAAACTTTCTTCAATTCGAAAGTCTTTCTCGTCTGCGCTGGACAGACAGCGCCCTCTAGTCAGTCTAAAAGTCATTACAGTATTCTACAAAGTAGACATTTGATTGTAATTTGTTAGGTAAAATTTGGAAATTAGATATCTTAGAATAATTTTTGAAACGAAGGTTGGTTGGTTGGTTGGGTTTTTACGTCGCACTAGTGCTGCGCAGATGGACAATTAGCGACGGTCTGGGACACACCCCTAGAGGTGGTCCGGAGACATACATCACAATTTTTATCCTTTAAGGAAAGGATGGCTCTCCCGCTTCGGTGACCCCCAGAGGTATAATTTTTGATGGGAACATGTAGGACATTGCGGCCACGACAGATTTTACGTGCACCAGCCGCCATTAGTGTACACGGCGGTCTTTGGCCGGCTCGAGTACCGAACCGTAATCTTCCAATTACGAGGCCGGCGCTCTACCGACTGGGCTACCGTGGTGCTTGAAACGAAGGAAAAGTTACTATATAAGCGTTCTGGTGGAAGAATCAGAGGAAATATGCATGTCTGTGGCAACCCAATGAGTACACTAGCATACCTGGTAACATTTATAATTTATTCTGAAGTACTGTAAGCCCCGCCCTTATGCACTAGTTATTTACATGTAATCCTACTCACTATATAAATTTTAAAATATTGTATGTTTTATATTACTTTGCAAAGTCACGCATGATATTCGTATTAATTCAGTCAGTGTGAAAAATCCATGGATTAGAAACAGAAATAATACTGCTTATATTCCGTCACATAAGCTTTATCATAAAGAACTTTTCTTTCTTTCTTTTTTTTTTTTTTTTATGGAACCTTCGAAAGCGCACCCATATCTGGATTTTATTGTTAAAAATAACCAAAAACATCGCGATCTTAAATGTTTAAAACGACGTTTGCGGTCACAGCTTTCTATGCAATTTTCAATCCTTGTGATGTTTTCAACTCCCCCCAAGTTTGCCCCATGACAGCAAAAAAACACTGTATATATATGCGCGCGCGCGCGCGTGTGTGTGTGTGTTTTTGTAGAAATATAACGAAATTAATATTTTCGCGACCGCTGACGTACATTTACGTCATTTGAAAATCTATAACTCCAGCAGTAGGCGTTTCTTTCTCAATTTATGTGTTATTTATTTCTTAAGAATATACCCAATATTCACACTTTAACAATGAAATATACTATGGATACAAATACTTTGATTAGAAAGAATATAATTATAATGTATATCCATTTGTAATATAAATGTGAATATAGAAAATGTTGTTCTGAAATATTGTAACTCGGGAGAATAACGCCCACAGGCGGACCTTAGTGTCAAAAAGACAAAAGCATGCGGTCGCGAAAGTGTTAAGAAGCAGTCAAAATAACTTCCTTGAGTAATCTTGGGTTAAGATAAATAAAAAATAAAAGATATTTGATTCTGTTATTATGAGAAATCAACTATTATTTTACTTTTTTCAACTCGGTTACAGCGCCTAGAATATATAGTGTGAAATGCTACCAGAAAATCAGTGCCCTAAAAATTAAGCCTCTCACCAGAAGCATACTCACCAACATCCTAATTAATATTCTGTAGTATTGTTAGACCCGCCCTTTTTTTCACACCAGTAAATTTTTAGGGTAATATTCTCCTAATGCAATTATGATTAAATGAGAAGAAATATACTCTAAAAAGATACTGGTGGAAAAAAAGAAGGCGGAGTTAACAATACTACCGAATATTATTTAAGTATGTTGGCAAGTACATACTTGCCAACCATCTCATTAACCTTAGAATTGTTAACGCCCCCTGAAAAAACGTCCCTTTTCTCACACCACTATATTTTTAGAGTTATTCTCTCCAAATGTTGTTACGATTAAATAAGACTAAAATTGCTATAAAAAGTTATTGGTGTGAAAAAAAAAGGCGGGTACTAAAAATTGTACGGTTCATAATGAGATGGTTGGCAAGTAAGCAAGTATACAGAAGTTAGTGCGATCGAGTTTATTCCTTGAAATGAGACACCGAAAGTCATGCACAGGGTGGGGAAAAAGTCCGTAAATACTTTAAAAATTCATAAAACCCCAAAAAATAACCAAAATAAAAAACGGTTTTCAGGTTTAGCATGGATAAGTCATGGTATTTTTTTTAAGATAAGAAAAAAAAAATAGTTAAAAAAACAGCCGATAGGTGGCGTTTCGTACCTAAGTGAAAGAAAAGACATGTAAATAACAAAAATAATGTTACCAAATCGTTTATTATAGCAATATGTGTTCCATATATCCACCACCACAGCCGATAACACATTGCAGGCGTGTCACGGCAGCAACGGCCAGCAACGGCAGAGTGCAGCATGTCCGGCAGTATAAATGACAGCTCTCGGCTGATTGCATTTTTTATTTCTGACAGATTTGATGGACGGGATCGATACACCCGTGATTTAAAATTTCGCCATAGCCAAAAGTATTCATAATCGCCTGTCTCATTTGCATATTTCCAACTAAGTCGTTCATATCAGCACCATCTGCCTGTTGTTTTTTGAATTAATTTTTTTCTTATCTTAAAAAAAAATCCCGTGACCTATCAATGCTAAACCGGCAAACAGTTTTTTATTTCGGTTATGTTTCGTGTTTTATGAATTTTTAAAGTATTTACGGATTTTTTGCCCACCCTGTATCTATTGGTTATTAATGAGCTTAGATCATGTGGCTGAGCGGATGAAACTGTAAAAAGCCAATTAACTCTTATGCAATGTTTACGATTTGAGCAAAAATTTCGATCACAGCTTTATATGGTAGGCTTAATTTTTTTAGTGGTATTTTAAGCATAAGGTTATAAGCGCTTGGAACACTGTATATTCTAAGTACTGTAACTCGGTTCAAAAAGGAAGTATATTTTGGTAGAAAGAATATTGAGCTTAAAATACTCGGAGTTAAATGCAAAAGTAAAAATAACATTAATATGTTAGTACTGAATGAATTAAAATATTTTTAATAATGAAAATGTTATCTTGTGGAACATATACATTACAAACACAGAACATATACAAACACGGACAAATACTATTAATTTATTATTATTGTTATTATTATTGCTTCTTCTTCTTTTTTTTTTTTTTTTTAGTTTTATTTTATTAAAAATCAAATTAATAAACGGTAATAACACAAAGAATAGCAATAAACTTTTATACCGGAAATATTTTAGCGTTATATTAGAATTTTAATTACTAACAGCACGTCATATTGAAGATACATCTACATTGAGTGTCTCGATCGAGGGCTGTCGCTTGCTGCAGATAGCTCGAATCACTGTTTAATCCTAATCCGGTATCACTCTTGCTCTGAGAGTGCAAGAGTAACTGCTACATTAGAATAACCATGTGATAGGAAGTTTCTCGGCCAGTAAGTAAAAGGCAACTACGTAACTCACAGTGAAGTTAGATCGAGGGGCAGGAAAAATGACAAAATCTTGTCATTTAAAAAAAGTAAAAGGATCTATGTTACATTTTCTTTTAGGCTATTATAATTTTTCTTTAAAACTTTTTCCTATTTAATTTTTTGTGGATTTTTTTTTTTTTTTTTTTTTTTTTTTTTTTTTCCTATGAACAAAAAAAGAAAGAAAAATCTCTGACATTTTTTGAAAGTTCAAAACTTAGCAATCTTATTTTTTTTTTTTTTTTTTTTTTTTACTTTCTGAAACGGAAGACATTTATAAATTAATAATTTTAAATAAATAAATAATTGACAGTTTTTTAATGTTCTGCATAAATATTTTTTTACATGCTTCTATTATTTTATTCTCCATTAATGATAAAACTTATAATTATTTAATATTTTAAATTAACTTAATTTAAAATACATACAAAAATGTCGATCAGAAAATTTAAGAAAATACAAAAATAATTTATTAATCATAAATTTTCAATATAATAAAAATTAGTTTTAATAACTCATTGATTATGTATTTTTATTTAGCGCAGTTTATAATAATATTTATCAATACAAATGTATTAGCTTCTATAATTAATAAATAATGTATTTATTAAGAATATAAAGTAGTTTTTGGTTTATCATTATTAACTGTATTTCATTCTTTAAGTGTAATAATGTAAATTAATACAACACAATGCATAAATTAAATTACTTTAAAAAAAATTAATAATTTTATTTATTTATTTATTGTAAATCTTATTTTATTTACTTCTAATTAATAAATCTAAATGTGGTATGAACTCTGCGAATTTAGATTAATAATTTGTAATAATGATTGTGAACATTACTGTGCAGAATCAATAAATTTGTATAATTAATAGAATTTTAATATTTACTAATATTTTTTTATTATACTTACTTGTATTTAAAAATATTTAATATTTTATGAGGAATAAAATTCAATAGCAAATACAATTTTCCAACATTTTTTTAAAATGAAATTTAACATGCACCACTAACTGCAGAAGGGGGTGTGTTTATTTGAGCGATAAATGTTTTATAATAGCGACGTTATGGTTACGCCCATAGATATAGTAATTTGTATAGATCTGTCATCCTCATGTTAACGAGCAAAGATTTTTGATGCCGAAAAAGTTTTTTGGCATCAGCCATTAGAGAGTTAAAACTCGAAAATAATAATAGAATTGAATGTTAATGAATTTTGAAAATGCTGAAATATTACGTGGCTTTTAAGTGTTCTAATAAATATATGAAAAGAAATGGGACAAGTTTTCATAAATAAGTTATATTCAAGTAATAAATAAAAAAAAAATACAATGTTTACAATCAGTTGCTTTGTTATTATTATGAAACAATTACTGTCTTCATATTTAGTGGAAAGCTTTTTTAAATTTTAACATTTTTTAATATTTTATATTAGTAAGTAATATGGAATTCTCAAAATTCTTTTAAATGTGGTTAGCAACCGTGGAAGTTTTAATATATGACAAGTATGTTGTGACCACCACAAAACTTTCGTCTATATATAATCCTACACAAATTTACGCAATACAAATTGTTTATTAAATTATAATTTATTAAAATTATTTTTCATGATGAATGCAGACGATTTTTATCTCAAAGAAATATAATAATAAATACCGAAAGAAAGAAAGTCTGTTTTGTGCAGACATGAGTATACTTGAGTATAGTAAAAAAAAAAAAAAAAAAAAAAAGAGAGAGAGAGAGAGAGAAAGGAAAAATAAAAGAAAGAAAGAAGAATGGGTATCTGGGGTTTTTCATTCTCTTTTAGTAGATAAATTTTATTCGCTAAATTATCTTCATTTATTCACGTGTATATTCACTCGGGAAAAAGATATCCATAAGAGAGTAAATCAGTCTTTTTCCAAATGAAAAGGCATCACTTTTTCCCTTTCATTGATCAATCTTGTCTTATTACTAGATCTATATAAATTACTATATCTATGATTGTCCCCCAATTTTGGAAACCAGACAATAAACAGCAGACAGGCAGTATCATCGAGCTTTAATTTAGTATATCTGCTCCATGGGCAGTATCAGGTACCAGATGCTGAATTAGAAAAAAAAAAAAAAAAAAAAAGAAAAGGAAAAAAGCAAGGGCGGGGAAAAACTACCAGATGTTAAAGAGGCAAAATATTCATTGCAATTTTATCAGGAAGGAAAAACAGACTTCCATTTAAGGAAAGGTCTGTTCTCCAAGAACTTTCCAAGAAATTTGAATTTTAGTCAGGAGATTATTAGCATTTTTCATTCTATTAAGTACGGAATTTAGTTTAATAATTAGTTCAGTAAAGTTTTGGACATTTAATTCATTGGCGATACTATTTCAGATGGAATTAAGTTCAGGTAATTGATTAGCGTTATTTTGTCCTTGTCTCACCGAGGATTGAGTGGCGATCTTGGCATAGGAGATTTCGGATTGGACAGGAGGCGGAGTCACAGATGGGAGCTCGTAAAATCTGGACAGAGTAATTTTCTTGCTATTTCAATTTTCAGGAAATTTCGGGCATCCTCGAAAATTAGCGAGATGATCACCTCCACAGTTGCAACATTTCGGATCTTTAAGTTTTTCCTGACCTAACTCGTAGTCTTTGGTGAGGTGCTCTCCAGTGCATTTTAAGCATCTAGTCAGCCTTCATATGGCAATTTTTAGTGAAAGTATAGCTGGCATTTGAAGCACTAGAGGATTCTGTTAGGATTACGGTAATTTTCGATAACAACTCTGTAATAGAGAAGTTTTTGAATTTGGAATATGTTTTTGTTGAATTCGGTATTAGTGAGCTAGAATTGAACCAGCGATAGGGGTTGTTTAGTTTTAAAACTTACGAGACGGTTTATTTTAAGAATTTCGAATTTGAGGTCGGTGAGAGCATCCTCGATGTCTATATCAGTGGTTTCGATGGGAAGCCCCCCGGATAACAGCTTTGAGGGGCGCCGAAATTCTGTTATTTTTCAAATAATACTGGACGTTCATATCATTCAGTTTCGAAGTAATGATAATGTGATCATCAGGATTCTGGGGAAATTTTTTTTTATAAATTTTCAGCAGGGGCGGCGATAAAATTGCAATGACCTATGCTTTTCTGTAGATTTCTGAATAATTGATTTTTATTACCGCATTTAACGGTAATAAATTTGCCTTTCAGCAAAGTTATTTTAGGGTTTTTCTTTACAGATTGAGATTTTTGAGCATTTTACGTGGCGCCATCTAAAGGCACCGATTGATCAGAAAGTAGTTTTTCCTCAAGACTATTGAATTTATTTTTGATAGGAACATTAAAGAGAGATTCTAATTTGCTATTTTTAGTTTTTGGGCTATCACTATCTAATTTACGTTTAGTAGCTTTAGGGATATTAGTATTGTCAGTCGTGGGAAGAGAAATATTAGTGTTTGTTAGTGGAATATTAGTTACATCTGATACCTGAGCAGACGCTTCCATCATCTCAGTGATGTCATCGTTTCTCGTCCAATCAGAAGACTCGATTTTTCCGAATCCAATTCGGAAGTCAGAGATGAGTGTACGGATTTCCGTAGCAGTAAAGTCTTCGATTTTTCCAGATTTGGATTGATAAGTCAAAGGATGCTTGATGGAAATTTCCGTGGGATATATATCCCATATTTCTTCGCAATATTTTTTATTAAAGACTTCGGGAAATGTTTCAGTCATTTCTTTTTTCATTTACACCTTTGATTAGTTTTTTACAATGATCACGAAATTTCATAAGCACTACTTCAACCTAGGCAATCCCAAGTAAACCTGCTAGTTATTATTATTTTCCCTAACATAATTAAAATTCCTCTTATCGAAGAAAATAATTTATTTAAAAAATGGAAATCGCTTTGTGCTATTTAAACTTTGTTTAATAGAAGAATAGATAATGGAAAATAACTAGGTTAATTCAGTTTTGTTTTCTGCGATAATAACAACTGACAACTATTATGCACGATACTGGGAAAATAAATAAACAAATCTCTGTAAATATACGAAAAAATATTGTATAGTTTATTTATTATTGGAATCAATGACCGAATCTTTGAAAACCATTCAAACCGTG
The DNA here is from genome assembly GCA_963930645.1 of Salticus scenicus. NCBI lineage: Eukaryota > Metazoa > Arthropoda > Arachnida > Araneae > Salticidae > Salticus > Salticus scenicus. The sequence goes on from OZ005652.1 coordinate 66,301,697, forward strand.
TATAAAATTTTATTTCCTTTATCTCAATACATTGTTGCGATTGTGATGTAAGATTTCCGTTAAATTATTCTTTTTAATTATCTTATTCAGTTGTAATTCAGGCATTGAAACCATGTATAGAATTTTACTTGTTTTCATTCTAGTACATCATTTCAGGTATGGTACCATTTTCAGTGGTGGCTTCAGGAAACTTGGGCTTTTATAATTAGGAAGGTTCTGTTAAAATGTATGCATGGAAACCATTGATAAAATTTAACTTCCTTTATTCCAGTGCATTGTTTTAGCTATGACTTCATTTTCAACGTTAGTTTCGGAAACTTGGGCTTTATTATTAAGAAGAAAAATAATTTTTTCCTTTTGCACGATGCTATATGGTACTTTTAGAATAGAATATGGTATAAGTTTAACCGTTTGCACTCGAACGTCGCCTCTCGACAATCGAATCGGCGACACCCGATTCATTACTTCAACTCGAATGGCGCTCGAGAGGCGCCATGTCCAATTAAGATACTATATATCTTATATCCATCAATAATGTTCCACAACTAAAAGTACTATAACAGCTGCTTACTTCGTTAAGAAAGAGACTCCACCCGCGCATTTTATTAAGTGCCTTTGGGCGTTGCTTGTCTTGGTCATTGGTAAATGGCCAAGAATGCTTTGCAAAATATCATACGAGGTAAAATTATAAATCACAATATTCATATATAATGCCTGTAATATGTAAATATACATCAAATATAGAAATAAAATGTTTATATTTAAAATTCTTATGTTTCGGATTTTGCATTTTTTATTAAAACTATTGTCGGGTAGCTCATTACGCTTACTAAAAAAAGATTCGAATGCAATAGTTTAATTTTGCATCTCACTTCTGGCCCGCACAATTGGAAAATACAAAGTGGTCGACATAAAAGTGGCCACTGACAAAAAAAGAAGGCGCAGCCTTCGTAAAAGGTGCATTATGCTAGCCTTTTATTACGAGGCCAGCATAACATAATGACAGCCAGATCTTATATTAAGCTAGATTAGATTAAGCTAGACTAGCTAAAAAGCGGAAACTACGAACCCTGCTGTACTGCAATAGATTTTTGAATAGATCTCTAACACAATTCTAATTCTGTTCTCAAGCCACGCCCTTTTAAGAAGCATTTTCTACTACGAAAAATTATTCCAGAAAAATTATGAAGGTTTATATGCGGATCACCAAATATCTGGATAATAGCTTCGAGTTGCTGGTATACCAATGCGAAAAGGTTTCGAGTGCAAACGGTTAAAATTTGTATGTAATTACTTTTACATATTGAATATCTAATTAAAATGTTATATGGCTTTTGTTTTTCTCGTAGCAGACTGAAATAAAATTAAAAGTATGAGAAGTATAAATTTGAATTTCTGCTCCATTCAAAAGATGAACGAAGTTTAGCAAGTTTTTTAAATTACTGACATGTAAAATAGATTCCCTCTCTTGCTATTTCTTCATATTGAAACTACTATTTTATCCAGATTTAATTGCAATATATTATTAATTAATTAACAAATTAAGTTTTATTTATAGTATGTGTCGAATTTCCTTTGCAGAGAAAAACATTTCTTAAACTGTGCCGAGAATCTATCATAAGTATAAAATGTGCAGTCACGAAAATTGCCAACTAATACTTGGCTTCAATTTGGCATTCTGTTGGTTATTTTATACGATGAACTGAATGCTAAACTGAAGTTAGCAACGGTTGACAGTATCCATCACGTATGTGTATTTTTGCTCATGAGGCGTCTTCAATAACATGCCTTCCACGCACATGCTCAAATCTGCTGGTGTAGAAGATGCCAATTTTAAATACTAGTAGATCTGCAGATCAGGAGCCTCAACGTCCTATTTGCGTCCTTCATTGCTTATTACTCAGAAGATCACTTTTATTTATTGCATATTAAATAATAATATTATATATAAGGTAAGTGCAGGTAATATGACTACATTAAGTATAGAAAGTTTTTACCGATATAGTAGTAATCGATTAAGAAAAAAGTTCTCTAAAAGAGAGGACTTTTTCATTACTCGGGAAAAAAAAATCACTTTATGGTAATTAAGATTTAAACCTGCAACATACTTGCCAACCTAACCCCGAAGATTGTTAGTTCCCGCCCCTTTTTGTTCACCACTTAAATTCTAGAGTAATTCTATTCAAATATATTTACGATTAAATAAGAAGAAAAGTACTCTACAAAAAGACTGGTGTGAAAAATTAGGCGGAAAGGGGCGGGACTAACAATCTTCCGGGTTATGTTAACAAATATGCTGCAAGGATTTTTTTTTTTTTTTAATTTTTTTTTTTTTTTTTTAAAGGCTAGTTGATGAGTGTGATATGCCCATAGGGGAAATATAATGAAGAAATTCATATTTAATGCATGGAAACAGATCAATTCTTACAAAACCAAATTTAATTTTTGAAACTTTGCAAATATTGATGAAAAGATAAGTAAGAAGAAAATTTAGAAAACAATGTAAAGCAAATGTAAACAATTTGCAACAAATTTTTAAGCAATTTTGAACTTTTTACGGTCAAAAACGTTTTTAATTTATTTCGACTTCACATATATAGCAAGTAAAACTTCCTTGTATTTCTTTGTAAGTCCTACACATTCCTCGTGCATATAATTATAACACACAACACATAATCTCATATCCAGAACTTTTTCCTTGTTGCAAACATCGCTAAACCAACTTTCTTTATCACTTTTCTTTGCACGGGGACTTTTTCTGCTATTTTTCGCAGACTGATATATATATATATATATTTAATCGCTGTTGTGATGTTTGAGTGCATTCAGTATTACTTTGCGAAGCCCTGGGATGGAGGTCTTTTTTCAAATTTAGAACAGGATAGTTCATTGCAAGTTTTATGACAGCAGTACTTGAGGGACAAGGAGTATGACGAATATATTTTTGAGAAGATGTCTCTGGGAAGGAAAGAAATTTATTTTCCCCTGTTGGCCCTATTCTTTGTTGGAGGTGAATTATCTGACATAGAACATCGAGCAAAAGCTTCCTCGGGAATTACACTGACAGGATAGATGGGATAAAATTGACAAGATAGATACCTGTCCCTTTGAAACCACCTTTAACGTTGGAAATGTCATTGTCATTGCTTTGTACCAAAGTGGAAAAAATATTCTTCCATATCGAACTTTTGTAAAGTTTTCATGGTTAGTTTGTTCCAAAAACAGGCGAACTTCTTGGTTCCAACATAGCTCAAATAGCCCAAAACAGGATTTATGCAAAGGCTGCAGCTCATGGGTTGTATTAGAAGGTGAGCAAGGTAGAATAATGTTATTTTTTCAGCCTCATCCAAAATTAAGTAATCAAGATGGGACTTGACCCCCATCAAAGGTGAGAAGACAGCGTCCTTCTGTTTTAAATTTTGATACGTGTAGGTAATATGCCCATTCGGCATATTGCCAAAAATAACGAGTTTTAGAAAATCGCTCGTAATTCTGTCTGAAAACTCAGCTATTGAAATTCATTTATATAATTGAAAAGACCATTAAACCAGCTAAAATATTACGTATAACACTAAATACAGACCCTTTATTTCAATCAGAAATGTAACAAACTGAAAAAAGACAAATTTATATAAAGCCAATGAAACTAACAACCAATCAACAATGACGGTCCTCCCTGCACGTAATCAAGATTTGCTGGCAATGAAGTACTAAACTATGTTCTTCTGACTTCGAGCGATTAGATTCAAGCGCTATCTTTCGAATTTTACTGAAATTAATAACATTATTGCAATTTGGTCATATTATCTGCATTGGCCATATTTGCATCATTATCTTTATAATTATCTCGCTACATAACCACATACTTTTCTGAGGGAGGCTGCCGTCCCTCAACTCCCATTGTATCTGTCTATCTATTTGCATACACGTGTATGTATACATTTCCTTGTAAATTATAGCCTTGTGTTAATTCCTTGTAATCAATAAATACTTGTACCAAATTTGATGCGAAATTATTAAATAACATGTCGGAATTATTCTGTATAGCCCAGTAAACTAATTACCAATTCTATGACGAACATTTTTCTCAGAAAGCATGTTTTAACATTCAAACAGAGTTCCCATTTTTTATAATTTATCCGCGAGCATTTTTAGCCCCGCCTCTTTTTCATACCGGAAATTTTGAAAAATGATTTCCTTCTCATTTAATCATTGTCACTTATTAAAAAGAAATAATATGCAAAATTTCTGGTGCGAAAAGAAGGCGGGGCTAAAAATGCTCGTGAATAAATTATAAAAGTTGGGAACTCTGCATTCAAATAACATGTGGTTATTTCATTATGTTTCACGTAGCGTAACCATGTTAAAATGCACTTATGAGAGACATCGTCTATAGGCTGTAGTGTTACGAAATTCTTTTGTGTGTCCCTGTACACGAGTCACAATAATTATATACACTGATAAGACGTATACATATTATTTAAATAAATTAAGGTTATTTTAGAGTTGCCAAGATTTTAAATTATTCTGGAGAATTTTTAGCTCCTCCCTCCATACCACATTTTAAGAGTTATTTTTTCTTATTTTATCACAGTTATATATTAGAGAAAAATATTCTAAAAATAAAGTGGTGCGAAATAAAAGTAGAGCTAAAAGTGCTCCGGAATAAATTAAAATGTTGGCAACTGTATTATTTATTTAAATAAGTTACTTTCTTCGCAGTTCGGCACAAAGCAGACGAGACCTGTTTCACAGATGGATCTGTGATTGCTTCATTTATTTATTTAAATAAGTTTATTTATAATAAATTTAATATTTATTATATTTAAATAAATTAAGATTTAAAGTAATATAAAATGCGTTAAGTAAACAGTAAGATTAATTTGGCTAAAACATGCTGTAGAACACTTCAACTTATCTGGGTCCTTTCACATCCTTCTATTTAAAGTATATATACATAAATATTATACATCATATAATACAAATTAACATAAAAAAAAATATTTTTCTTAATTAAAAATAATAATAATAATAATAATTTTGCGTTAAGTAAAAGAAAAAAAAGCTAATTCTTTTAAAATAATAATAAATAAATAAATAAATATATAATAATAAAAATAAAAATAAACAAGCCCAGAAATTTATTGCTTTACACGACTTATTATACGACTTATTAATCCACTTAATACTGAATTTAATTGTGATTTTTGTTAATAGGATGGTACTTACAAATAAACATTTTCAAAACATGGACGAAATGTGAAAATAAGCAGTGAAAATTCTCGAAATAAATTTGAGACAATATTTTGAAATATCACAATATTTAAATCAGAACGTATTCCATGATTTGATGAAAGCTTTGGTGCATTTTCCATCGGAATTCCATTGTTCACGTCAGAACATTGAACGCGGAATTTCATGCCAAAAATTTTAGATGTATAAAATAAAAATAAAAAAAAAATCTAAAATAGAAAACCATTTCTGAAACTTTATTTGATTTAAGGTTAGAATACTGCACAGTAGAAAGTTGTTAAATTACAATACCAAAAGGCTGAGATATTCTGATTTCCTTAAAATGAAAATTTTGCTTTCGATTTACCTTAAATATTATGTTGTACCTAGACAGGAAATACGATTTATATGGCAATAGTAGTGATGAAACACAATATTTTCGAACTTCATTCAAATATGCAGTGTGTGAAAAATATTCAACTTTATGTTTCAAATTCTTGCATTTCCTAGAATTTGCGTCTTAAAAAGGGGGAACAATGATTTATATACTCCATTTTCATTTACTTTCATCTACATGCATAAAACAGGGCGATCCTTTTATTGAGCGATACTTTAATTGAATACCAATTTTTATTAATAGAAAAAATCAGATATTGTTTGAAATGATTTTCAGTGATTTTTAAGATTTTTTTTTTTCTATTTTCGAAGTTAATGTTGAGGTTCAGTAGATTTTACGTCGCACTATTGTTACACTATGGGCAAATTGCGATGTTCCGGAGAATACCATCGCAATTTTGATCCTCCGTGGAGAAAATGACTTCCCCGCTTCTGACCTTTAGAGGTATAATGGAAGGAAACATGGAGGACATTGTGGGCAATGACCGATTGTACGTGCACCAGCCACCATTGGTGTATCTTCGGCTGTTTCAAGCATCGAACCTTCAATTTTCCATTTATGAGTTTGGTTACCGCAGCCCATAATTTTTCTATTAAAAAGTAATATTCAACTAAAGGATAGCTAAATATTGAAAAGAAGAATGTATTGGATTTGAAAAACTATTTGACTACCAGTTTTCGATGGATTTGCAAATTTTGAGGTGTCATGAATACAATTATATCATTTTTAGAAAATGTCTTATTATCTGTGTGTCTAAATGTCTGCATATGTCTGATAGAAAAATTTTATAGACGCTGTATTTCAAAAATTGATTGACATAATTTAACTAAACTTGATACTTAGTTGGACCATGAAATGTAGGATGATTATAATTAAAATTACGATTGCAAAATGTTAAAGCTTTAAGACTACAGGTCAGAATGACTTACTATTTTACCAGAACAATCGTGAGGCAATGGAATGTGGTTTGTGTTTTGAAATCGTAACTTTAATTATAATCATCGTATAAAATGATGCTAATTACATTTTGGTATAAGTCGACAATAGTTGCGTTGCAATGCCCCAGTTTCCTCCATTTGAGGGCAAACTGTGTCTCAGCTTTTACAGTATATAAGTGAACAAAATTTAGATGTAAGAGGGTCATGGTGATCCACTATATCTGTTCAGTTTGAGAAAAAATTGGCTGACAGGAGGCGTTGCAGTGTCTCAACTTACATTTACTTACAAGAAGGCAATATATTAGATTCTATGCTCTATAAGTGCATGAAATTTTGTAAGCATTGTAATATAGATATCCTTAAAATCCATGCTGATTCATTTCAGATGCATATCGGACAAAAGACATGCTGCAAATTTTCCTATTTTCTGGAGGACTGTATATTTGTTAGTAACCTGAAAATAAATTTTAAAAAAATTATAGATAACAAATTGTATAGTGCTGCCATTTGTTATTGGCTTTAGGAAACAACTTTCCTATTCTCAACAACATGCTTAGTTATACACTGCTAATAACTAAACTAATTATAATAGGTCAAAATTAAAGGTAAAACTTAAAATTAAGTATTGTATTTAGTATGTGTATTGTTTTGTGGCTTTGAGGTAAAAAAAATAGAAAGAAAGAAATATTTATATATATATATATATATATATAGAATATAGAAAAAATAAATAAATAAATAAATAACAAAACAATTTTAATATTTTATTATAAATCCATTGAAGTAATCTTGAGCTATTATTAAGCACATTTTAATAATAATAATCTACATATACTTAATTTAATGTTGAATTTTATACTTTAGTGTGCATTAATTAGCCGAACTACGCAATTTAAAATAACTATATATTTAAAAAAAAAATCAAAACCAGAAAACAATACGCACAATGTACATAATACTGAAATAGAATAGATTTCTGGCAAAGCGTCCGCCATGATTGTTCAATGTCCAGTCTCTCTCTATCTAGGGTACCTAACTGTTATAGACTACCAGCGCCCCTATTGGACAAAATGGTCACTAAAATGTAACTGAAACAATTTAAAATACAAAATATAAATAATTAGAAAAACACATAAAACGTTAACTATGTCAATCAAATATGAAGTTATAATATAAAAGAAATAATAAACTAATACAATAATTAAAAGATGTCCCAAAAGAATAATCAAATTATAGGTATTTGTTAGTAATTTGAAAATATATTTAAAAAAAATTATAGATAACAAATTGTATAGTGCTGCCATTTGTTGTTGATTTTTGGAAACGACTTTCCTATTCTTAACAACATGCTTCGTTATATATAAGACTCCTATATGATAAGAGCTGGCGCACTGTCCGCCATCTTCTAGCCCGTCTGAGAAAGTGTTGGCGGTAGAAAAGGCTCGGTTACCTGATTAACGTTGTTATCGCCTTTAAACTTCTATACAGATCAAGTGAGCCTTAAAGTGAGCTAGAACTTCCTATCATGAATCAAACAAGTTGGCAATTTTAAGAACATCGCCAACATTCTCAAAACTGCAACCCTTCACATTAAAAGAAATGTAATATTAAAGTTAATTTTAAAAGAATTTAAAGTAATAACTTAAAAAAAAAAAAAAAAAAAAACAGTACATTCATATTAAATTTGTCAACCAACTTTGAAAATAAAATGAAATAATTTGAAAATGAGTGAAATCTTACGCTAGAAACTCCTGCTCTGGGTATCCACGAGTTATATCTGCAATTTTTAATCCACTTTTTCCTTCTTCCTGGATTATAAGAAAATATAAACAGGTGGTGCACTTTTCTGGAGTTATTCGCGCAATTTATTGCTGAAAAACCACCAATAATAAACCGTCAGCCGGTCTTGTGGGCTAGAAAATGGCGGATGCGTCAGCCTATCTATGTAGGAGTTCTAGTTATATACGCAAGCAAAGTGTGACGTCACTGACCGTCCGCGGATGCAAGCAAAATATTTGTTATGTTAATCGCCCATTGGATTTTTTGTAAAAATTTATTAAAAATCTAAGAAAGTTATTTCCCAATTTCAATCCCCATATTTAGTTATAGATATGTATTAGTTACCGTGTGCATGCGTTAGATTAAGTTGTTTTTGCTGTAAAATTGATAAAATTTGAATTTTAAATTTCAAAACTCTCGAAAAATAAAATGGCAAGCTTCCATATTCGATTGAAAACATAAACATTTACACAATATTTACACATATTTACACAATAAATACACAACTAATATACTAATTAAAAAGAAAATGGTAATTATTCTATCATAATTTGAAGTCAAATTTGTTTTCAAATGTCTAAATAAAATATCCGATATAAGATACTAATATGTTGCGACGGAATAGATTTCATATCTGTCATCATGGCGGAAAAAAAAAAAAAAAAAAAAAAAATATCGCCAAATTATCTAGCGGACATATTTAATTCCTTTCAAAAATCATGGTTATTTTAACAACTTATGTTAAGAGAGTAATGAATAATATGAAACAATATTTCGTACAATACACTTCTCATAATTATAAGGACACCCATTTTTCTATATTAACTAAACAATGAACACCATTATTTAAGCAAATATATTTTTTATTAATTTGAATTTCATTAATAGACGATTTTAAAAAGGTTTATCGTTTTTCTATCTTAAAAACTTTAAATACGGTCAAAAAAGGGATTTTTCAGGTGTTCACAATTATAAGGACAGCTCGAATCTTAGTATTTATTTTCAATTATTCTTTTAATTAATATTTTTGGGGTCTCTTTTTAGGGTGAAACAGTCAGACATTCTCTCTGATATATATATATATATATTCTTTAATATTCAGTTTCAATACCATTTCATACAGCATAGATTATATTCTGATTACATTTAAACTATTTAAAATTGCTTTCTACTTGCATGCACTTTTCTAATATGATAAGTTAAGATTTTTTTCAACTTTTAGCCCATAGGAAAGGCAATAATACAGAAGTTTCTTTCTTTAAACTATTTCCTATTGCTCTAGAAATAGAGAAAAAATGTAAATCTTGTTGAAAAAAATATTATTACCCCCCAAAATCTAACAAAAATCTGAGAATTCTAAGTATAAAATTTGCGGATATTCTCTGTATGTTCATAATAATAGAAAAAATTAGTAAATCCATTTTGCCTTCAGTAGAAACAGCTCCCCAGACCACCATAGATCCACCTTTAAAATACCCGATTCATATCTGCCTTTAAAAAATCTTCTCTGTCTTTCGTTATCTTCAGATCGTGCCAGTAACTTCTAAAAACATTTGATTAATCAAGAATAAAATGTTTTTCATCCAAAAATGCAACATTTTACCATTTAATATTGTTTTTATTCAACTTTAATACAGACGTTCTTTCCCCCATTAAATGCGTATTGAGTATTACAGATTTTTTTTTTTTTTTTTTTTCATTTTAACATATTATTAATTATTAAACATGCATAAATGTGGGCCCCAATTTTTCGTTAAAAATTACGAGCAAATTCAGCAGCAGTCATTATGAGTAGAACAGTAAGAGGAATTATGATTCTTCTATCTCTGTAAAACAACTGTGATTTTGCATCAGATCTCTCTCCTATCGAACCAGCAGTTCAACGTTTGATCATATTTCCATTTCAGATCTTCAAATTTCATTAGAAATTCGGCGGATTGAAATTATACTTCCACTTAAAAAATACAGTAATCATACTTCACTACATGAACGTTCTTTTTTTCGAGGAATTATCAGTAATGTCCGTCCAAGAAAAAATGAAGGCTTATATATGAATGTATCTACTCCAATAGTTAACGAATTCGCATGTCAACTGTAATTTATCCGCTAGTAAATTAAATAAAACGAAAAAATCTTGATTGTCTCTATAATTATGAACATCTAAAAACGTGGAGAAGAAAATATTTTGAATTATTTTTTATTAATTTTGTTTCATATTAAAAAAATTATAGCAGTTTTGGTTTTTAGAATACTAGATATATTAAGTCACTTAGTATAATCTTGTTCACAATTATTTTTACATTAGTTATTTCAAAATATAAAGTGTCCTTATAAATATGAGAAGGAGTGTACATATTACGAAAATATAGATCTGAAATGTACATTTTCGTATTACGTTTTTGATCGCCAAATACAAAAAACGCCAAGGACGACACAGTCTTGAAATTTAAAATTAAAAATTTGTCAATTTGACAGCAAAATAACTCTATCTAACACATGCATGGAATAACTATTACATATCTATACCCAAATATGGGGATTAAAATCGGGAAATAATTTTACTCGATATTTAATAATTTTTTACAAAAAATCCAATGGGCGATTAACATAGGAAAACTTTTTCTTGCATCCACGGATGGTCAGTGGCGTCTTCACTTCGTTTGCGTATACTTCTAATAACTAAACTAATTACAATAGGTCAAAATTCAAGGTCAAACTTAAAATTAAGTATTGTATTTAGTATGCGTATTGTTTTGTGGCTTTTAGTTGGAAAAAAAAAAAAGAAAGAAAAATCATTAAAATAATGCTTAAATATTTATATACACTCCTTCTCATATTTATAAGGACACTTTATATTTTGAAATAACTAATGTAAAAATAATTGTAAACAAGATTATACTAAGTGCACTTAATATATCTAGTATTCTGAAAACCAAAATTGCTATAATTTTTTAAATATGAAACAAAATAAAAAAAAATAATGCAAAATGTGTTTTTCTCCACGTTTTTAGATGTTCATAATTATAGGGACAGTCAAGATTTTTTCGTTTTATTTAACTTACTAGCGGATAAATTGCAGTTGGCATGCGAATTTGTTAACTACTGGGCTAGATTAATTCATATACAAGCTTTCAATTTTTTTTTGGACGGACATTAATGATAATTCCTCGAAAAAAAGAACGTTCAAGTAGTGAAGTATGATAAATGTGTTTTTTAAGTGGAAGGATAATTTTAATCCGCCGAATGTCTAATGAAATTCGAAGGTCTAAAATTGCTGAAGGAAATGTCATCAAACGTTGAACTGCTGGTTCGATAGGAGAGAGATCTGATACAAAATCAGAGTTGTTTTACAGAGATCGAAGACTCATAATTCCTCTTACGGTTCTACTCATGATAACTGCTGCTGAATTTGCTCGTAATTTGTAACGAAAAGTTAGGGTCCACATTTATGCATGTTTAAAATAATTAATTATGTGTTAAAATGAATAAAAAACCTATAATAATCAATCAGCATTTAATGGAGGAAAGAACGTCTATGTTAAAGTTGAATAAAGACAATATTAAATGGTAAAATGTTGCATTTTCGGATGAAAAACATTTTATTCTTGATTAACCAAATGGTTTTAACAGTTACTGTCACGATCTGAAGCTAGCGAAAAACAGAGCAGATTTTTTAAAGGCAGATATGAATCGGGCATTTTAAAGGTGGATCTATGGTGCTCTGAGGAGCTGCTTCTACTGAAGGCAGAATGAATTTAGTACTTTTTTCTATTATTATGAACATCAAGAGGATATCCGCAAATTTTAAACGTGAAATTATCAAATTTTTGTTAGATTTTGGGGGGTAATAATATTTTTTTCTAGAAGACTTACATTTTTGCTCTACTTTTAGAGTAATTGGAAATAGTTTGAAGAAAGAAACTTCTGTATTATTGCCTTTCCCATGGCCTAAAAGTTGAAAAAACCATAACTTATGATATTAGAAAAGTGCATGCAAGTGGAAAGCAATTTTAAATAGTTTAAATGTATTAAGAATGCCATATATGCTATACGAAATGGTATTAAAACTGAATATTAAAAAAAAATTTATATATATATATACCAGAGAGAATGTCTGACTGTTTAACCCTAAAAAGAGACCCCATAAAATATTAATTTAATAAATAACTGAAAGAAATTACTAAAATTCGAGCTGTCCTTATAATTGTGAACACCTGAAAAATCACCTTTTTACCATATTTAATGTTTTTACTTTCTTCTTTATGTAATATAGAGAAAGTATTGGATTCGTAAAAATTTTCGACCTCGGGTTTTTGATGAATTTACACGTTTTGAGAGCTGTAGAACACGATTTGACCATTTTTAGAAAATGTCTGTCTGTCTGTGTGTGTGTGTGTGTGACAAAATATTGTGGCAACTGTATCTCAAGAACTACTGCACAGAATTTCATACAAATTGGTATGTAGTTGTACCTTGACATAAATTAGTGCCTATCAACTTTTGGTAAAAATTGTCTTACAGGTTGCGTTGCCATCCCGCTTTTTCTAAATTTTTAACATGGTGATATAGGACAAAATTTTGTATAAATGTGCATAAAGAGAATTATTTTTTAGTAATCATTATGAAATTTACAAGAATTACTTAAAATAGAGATAGTCAACTGGGAAAAAAAATTTGTATGAGTAGGAGCCTCGCCACCCCCCTTGGGGGGGAAGTCCCCCCTCGAGGGGAGTAAATTTTCAAGATGGGTATCTTTCGAAAGGTCTCGTCAATACCTTTAAAACGAATGGTTGAACTGTAAATCTGTGATAATTTAAAACAAAGTTATCGATTTTTTTTTACTTTTAACGAAAAAAAACTTAGAAAAAAATCTTTTTTTTTTTTAACGAAATTTAACCAGACTTGGTATTTAGTTGGCCCCTGACATAAACTGAGGCTGATTAGATTTGGGGATCAATCGCTCAACAGGTGGCGCTGTGATCGTATTTTTTCTAAATTTTTAACATGGCAGTATAGGAAAAAATTTCGTATAAATGTACATAATGAGAGTTATTCTTAACCTGTGGTTGTGAAATTAATATGAATTATTGATAATAGTAGTAGTTAATTAGGGAAAAAATTTGGGGCATCGCTTCCTCTCCTAGGGGGAAGTACCCTCCCCCCGGGGGTGGGCTGTAATTTTTCAAGATCGGTATCTTTCGAAAGGTCTCGTCAATACCTTTAAAACGAATGGTTGAACTATAAATATGTGGTAATTTAAAACAAAGTTATCGATTTTTTTTACTTTTAACGAAAAAAAAAAAAAATGAAAAAAATCGTTTTTTTTTTTTTTTTTTTTTTTTTTAAATATTGTTACTGCGTGAATTTGTATAAAAAAATATAGAAGAAAGTCTTGTGATGGCCACAACATACTAGTTTAAGATAGAAAAACGACAAAACTTTTTAAATATAGTCTATTAATGAAATTCAAATTAATTAAAAATATATTTGTTTAAATAATAGTGTTCAGTGTTTAGTTAATATAGAAAAACGGGTGTCCTTATAATTATGAGAAGGGGTGTATATACAGTAACCGCCGCTTAATAAATTTACTGGATATAAAAATAAGCCACTTAATCTGATGAAATTGCTCGGACCGGAATCAAATCAATGCAAATTAATTTTAAAACCGCCGCTTAATAAAATCAGCACCACCGGTTAATATACTTAAAAAATCTCTTCAGCAGGAAAAAATGGCATTTATGCACACTAAACAAATTTTTATTTATTTACGCTGTGCCTTTTTATTTTTGAAATAAAATAGAAAACAAAATACAGCAATCCCTCCGATATCTCTCTTTATCGAAAATTTTACATTTACAACAGTAAATTTTACATTTACAGCAATTAAACGCGTCCCATTACTTGTCTTAGTAATAATTTCAAGGAAGGTTTTCTTCAGAGTGCAGTAATAAGTTAAAAATTTTATTTGGTCCGCAAGTGATTTTTTTTTTTTCTAATATATGTAATGTTTAATTAAAAGTCAATTTTTAGTTCTTATTCTGAAATAACTAAGAGGCAAGAAGCTTTAAAGAAAATATTTTAAATTTAAATTAAAATCGTGAACTTTCGGCAAAGTATTGATGATTTTCCACAAAGAAGGAGCGCATCAGAAGTTGGGATGTGTTTAATTCACTTATTTTGAAGGAACAATCAAATAATTATCTGTTAAAAGTTAATTAATATTGATTATTAGTTTCATTATTTGGTACCTTTTGAAATTTCTTTCCAAATTCAGGTAAATAATACCTTTTTCTTCAGTGCAGGAACGTTCGCCGGATATAAAAATCAGCCGCTTAATAAAATCATTTTTGCTCAGATTGAATGTGATTTTAATAAGCGGCGGGTACTGTATATATATATATATATATATAAATTAACAACAAATTTAATATTTTATTATAAATTCATGGAAGTAATCTTGCACTATTATTAAGCACATTTTAATAATAATAATCTACGTATACTTAATTTAATGTTGAATTTTATATTTTAGTGTGCATTAATTAGCCGAACTACGCAATTTAAAATAACTATATATTTAAAAAAAAATCAAAACCAGAAAACAATACGCACAATGTACATAATACTGAAATAGATTATTATACTGACAAAGTGTCCGCCATGATTGTTCAATGTCCAGTCTCTCTTTATCTAGGGTCCCTAACTGTTATAGACTACCAGAGCCCTTATTGGGCAATATGGTCACTAAAATGTAACTGAAACAATTTAAAATACAAAATATAAATAATTAGAAAAACACATAAAACGTTAACTATATTAATCAAACATAAAGTTATAATATAACAGAAATAATAAACTAATATAATAATTAAAAGGTGTCCCAAAAGAATAATCAATCAAATTATAGGTATTTGTTAGTAATCTGAAAATATATTTTAAAAAGTTATAGATAACAAATTGTATAGTGCATCCATTTATCGTTGATTTTAGGAAACAACTTTCCTATTCTCCACAACATGCTTAGTTATATACTGCTAATAACTAAACTAATTACAATAGGTCAAAATTCAAGGTCAAACTTAAAATTAAGTATTGTATTTAGTATGTGTAGTTTTTGTGGCTTTGAGTTGAAAAAAAAAAAAAAAAAAAAAGAAATAGAAATAGAAAGAAAAAAAAATCCTTATAAAATAATGCTTGAATATTTTAACATATATATAGGGTAGATGCTCCAGTGATTGGCATGCTCCAGTAGCTGACATCTATCACGAAATAATTAATAAATAAGAAAAATAATAAAATATTTTACATATAAGAATTTTAACATTTTATGTCAAACACTGGAGCATAGGGTGCTAATAACTGGTAAAATGAATAACTAGCAGTGTTTAAAAATCAAAACCAGAAAACAATACGCACAATGTACATAATACTGAAATAGATTAATATACTGGCAATTTTTTTTTTTTTAATTTCATCTTAAGGGAGCTTTAAAATATCATTTTTGTCATTGGTAAACCGTTAAGGGTAACAAACCCACACAATTATTAAATTTTTTCATTAGTGTGATTCGAAAGATTAATTTGTGTGATATTGTAATATTTTGATATTTCTCTTCTTTGTTTTTCCTTTCCCTTCCCTTTTTTTTTTTTTTTTTTTGTGGTTTTAAAAATAATATAATATAAAAATTCAATTTTATAAGACTGCTACAATAATTTTTTAAGTTATTATTATTATTATTATTATTGACCGAAAATTAACACAAACCGGATAAATAGTGTTTAAGCTGCATGGGTAATCCGAAAACAGGGTAATCTGTACACTTTTTTTTTTTTTTTTTCTGTGCGTTGGATGTCCCTAATGCTGAATTCAGAAATGCTTGCCTTTTCTTCCTCTCACGTAAGGGTTTCGTTTTCACAACGTAAGTGTGAAAATCGGAAGAATTCACACAGAAGCTATAACAAATTCGAAACTATTTATGCATAAAATTCTTTAAAATTTACTATTACTTGCACTGCACATTATCTTTTAAATATGTTTCTTTACATCGAAGCTTAGTTTAGAGCTTTTACTCTTGTGCACGACTTGAGGGTCTTGAGGGGAGGATTCTCTATGCAGCATCCAAAAATAATCTGCCAACATATTGACACTCCATCATCCCTGATACCACTTCTTCATTTCTTTGATGTCTTGAGGGAATACTTGTCCTTGTTATTCATTCGCATCACCCAGATTTTCCTAGAAAAAGTTAGAAGGGAGTTGAAAAAGTGGAACTTCAAGCTTAATAAATCCCATTTTTTGCCAAAACTCTACGTGATGAAATTTTTGATTTTTTTTATTTTAATCCGCATCCAAAAATACACCGGAAAAACACATCACCTTGAAAAACTAGTATGTTGTGGCCACCACAGGACTTTCTTCTATATTTTCCTATACAAATTCACTCAGTAAAAACAATTTATAAAAATTATTTAAAAAAAAAAATATCTTCCATGATAATGCAGACGATTTCCATATTAGAGAAGTAGTATAACACTAAATATCCAAAAAAAAAAAGTCCATTTTATTCTCAATATTAAAAAAAAAAATTGTTTTTTTTTTTTCGTTAAAAGTAAAAAAAATCTATAACTTTCTTTTAAATTATCACAGATCTATAGTTCAACCATTCGTTTTAAAGGTATGGACGAGACCTTTCGAAAGATACCCATCTTGAAAATTTACTCACCGCGGGGGGTACTTCCCCCCCAGGGGAGGAAGCGATAACCCCACATGCACAATTTTTTTCCCTAGTTAACTACTACTATTATCAATAATTCATATTAATTTCAACGCAATTTTTTAACAATCACAAGTTAAAAATAACTCTCATTACGTACATTTATACGAAATTTCGTAATATACTGCCATGTTAAAAATTTAGAAAAATGCGATTACAGCGCCACCTGTTGAGCGAATGATCCCCAAATCTAATCAGCAGCAGTTTATGTCAGGGTCCAACTAAATACCAAGTTTGTTTAAATTTCGTTCATTGGTTCGTGAGATACACCGCCTACAATATTCGTGACACCCCCTCCCCCACGCACACACAGACATACAGGCAGACATTTTCTAAAAACTATCAAATCGTGTTCAGGACATCCCAAAACATGTAAATCCATCGAAAACCGGAGTTCGAAAATTTTCACGAATCCAATACTTTCTCTATATTGCATACTAGCCACCTTCGAAGACCAGCTGGTTCGCGATCCTTGAAAAATCCAACTTTACAAAACTCCCACTCGGGGGCGATTGCGGCGCCTTTAACCAGTTTCAGGTATTACAACAGCTTATTGACATATAGTGAAAATAGCTTTATTAAAAATTTTTATCGAAGTAAATTCCCGCTCGGTAGCGCCTGCGGTGCCCTCTTCCCATTTCAATATCTGAAACAGCCTGTTCCCTCACCATTTTATGATCTTTCAAATTTCTGACATTAGCAAAATCCCACTCGGTGGCGCCTTCGGCGCCTTATCCCCGTTTTGGAACTTACAACACTTTCCTCGCTCATTACAATTTGAAATATGGAAATTTTAATATATTAAAGCGTTATCTGGCGGTAAAAATTTCTGTAATCTGCTGTTCGATTCCAAATCAACAAAGCTTTCAAATGATGTATTACTTCCCAGCAAAATTTATAGTGGTGGGCTCGTTATGGCCTACTGCTGGCATCCTGCACTTGCCATCAATTGCCGGTTGCCCCATATAACACCAGCAGCGGGCCATTGATGGCTGCCAGCAGTGATGGAAGCCTAAAGAAAAATGGTCGGTGGCCCAGAGGAGGCATAAACACAGTTGGCCTTATGCAAGCTATCACCACAAGGCCAACATTATGTTTTTCATGTTGTGGCCACAAATTATTAAGCCATAACCAATTTGTATGCATAGAGGGCGCTGTGATTATTTCTCTGTTGATTTGAAATTCCCTCGCTGTCCGCCATTTCATACGAAGTTTTTGTTCGTTAGTGTAGTCTGCGGATGTGTCTTCGAGATTGAAAATCTCGTAAAAAGAATATATGAGTAAGTAATTCAATTATTAATTTGTTTTTGTATTATTTTTTAAATACTATTTTTTTTAAATGTTTGATTCTAAAGCCATTGTTACAACAAAAGGATTTCTAGAAATATATAACAATTATCCAGTTGATCCGTTTTAGTAAATTATGATAGTTGCTAACTTTCTAGTATTTTATCATTGTTATTATTATTTTAATTGATTTAATAAAATAAAAATTATGGATCTTAATTTAAATAGTTATGTTATATGGACGGGAGAAAGTTATTAGAACACTTATAACTATTTGTAGTTTATGTTTCATTTTTTTTTCTTCCTTCAGTGTAGTTAAGAAGAAAGCAATAGATTCGGGAAAATTTTCGACATCCTTTTTTCGATAGATTTTGCACGTTTGGAGTTGTTCTGATGAACATGATTTGAAAAATTGTCTGTCTCTTTGTGTGTGCTCAAATATTTATGAAAGTGATAGTAGTCTAGAAAGTTTACTTCTTCCGCTTTTTTTTTTTTTTTTTATGTACAAACATCGCTTCCTCCACCCCTGAGGGAGAAGTATACCCGAAAGAGTAAATTTCCAATATGGGTATTCTTGAAAAGAATTCGTCAATATCTTTAAACGAACGATTATATTATATATCTGTGATATTTTAAAGCAAGTTTATTGATTTTATTATTTTTGAAAAAAACTAGTATGTTGTGGCACCACAAAACCTTCTTCTATATTTTTTATTATGCAAATTCGCGTAGTGCAAATAATTTGTTAAAATCAGTTTCCTGAATGCATGAAAACGATTTTCATTTTAGAACAGTGTTTGTCAATCAATAAAAAATAAATAAATAAATCAATTTTGTGCCAACTTCTAATAAAATGCTTTCTTCTTCTTCTTTTTTTTTAAAAATAATTTATAACTTTGTTTTAATTTACCACAAATTTAATTCAGTCATTTATATGGAAGTTATTGATGAGTTTCTTTTGAAAAATACCACCATTGAAAATTTATCCCCTCATGGAGAAGGGCGAGCGATTCCTCAACTTATACAAAAAAAAAAAAAAAAAAAAAAAATTCCTGGTTAGTTGTTAGTTATTTAAATACTTATTTTTTAATTCATAAAAAAAAAAAAAAAAAAATTATCATTTTTTTAAAATCATTTATATGAAATTTCCTCCTCTACTATGTCATATTGAAAGTTACGAAGAAGTAGAAGTATGAAGCCATGTGTTGAGTGAATGATACACGAATGTAATCGGGAACGATTTTAATCAAATATCAAATTATTTTAATTAAATATCAAATTTGGTTAAATTTCGGCCATTGGTTCGTGAGATACAGCTTCCACACATTTTTTATACACATTTACAGAGGGGAACTTTCTAAAAATGATCAAATCGTGTTCAGGAATCTCAAAACATGCAAATACGTCGAAAACCGAATGTCAAAAATTGTCTTCATATATATATATATATATATATATATATTACTATAAAATTGATTTTCTTTCGAAATTTAGTATATTGTACTTGTTTTAAATGAAAATCGCCTACCTACATCATAGAAAATAATTTTCATAAATAATAATTTTCATATGTAATTTCTATAAACTATTATAGGAAAAAAAAAAAAGTGGTAGCCCTAACAGTTTTATTTTATTTATTTGTTAATTATTATTTTTTAAATGCAAGGAAGAAAAATAATTTCACTTTTACGAAACTGAAATAGTCCCCCCCCCCCCCCCAATTTGCGGTAACTTATAAGAATATGTTTGTGCATCACTATTAAATGAACCACAAATAATTATTTTATCATTTTTGATTAAAAACATTTTTTATTGCATCTATAAAATTTATGTTGATCTGTATTTTTAACGCTGTATAAAGATTTTTACGTGCGCTGATAAGAAGTTTCTCGTAAACTGTAATGTATCCAAATTATTTTATGGATTTTTATACTGAAACCATTTGTGTTACCTGTACATCTTTTTATGACAAGCATCCTACAATAAGTCTGCAAAACCTGTATAACATATATGAGTTTTGTGGAATTCTAAAAACATTTAAAAAAAAAAATGTATTTGGCGGATAGATTAATAGAAGTCGAACAATTTTATGTTTTGTTGAAAAATGTAAATTAGCACACTCTAAAATTTAAAGTAAAATTATAAATTATATTTACAAGTGAAATTGATTTTCTTGAATTTTTGCATGCATGAGAAATCCTACACACATATACTTATATCACCTAACAACACATTAAATCAGAACAGAAAACAGCTGTACTTCTTTCATAAAACAACAAGATGTAACTGATAACTGCTGTGTCAGCGTTGGGTTGGGCAGGGAGATTTGTTTATCCTGATAACGAGGAACTGTGTTCAGAAAATAAACGAAAAAAGTAGAAGAAAAATTAGTCAATTCATCAATTATTTTTAAATGAGTGCTTCTATTTTTTACAGCTCTATAAAGAAACATATTTATTTATTAACAGCTAATAGATTCAAACTATTTGAAGTACGCTATTAAACAAATTCTTCAATAAAATAATGATTTCTATCTGAAATTATGCTAGGATTTGTGTCAACTAATTATTTATTATTATTCATTTCCATAATCCGAATACCGTAGATAATGGAAGCATTGTATTCGGTCAAAAATTTTGATTTCGAGTTTTCACCTGATTTACATATTTTAAGGTCTCGTGAGTCAGAAAAGTGTTTTTTGACAATTGGTCTGTGTGTTTGTGTATCTGTATTGCATATATGTGTATATGTTTCTGGAAATTTTCTGAGTATCATATCTACAAAACTAATAAAGAAAGACGAACTTTTGAATTAAGACAGGTATAGTGTACAGATGATTTTTCCAACTTTTCTTGAAAACTGGAAATCTGAAATCTCAAAAACTGGCGATTGTCTTCAAAGTTATATAAATTTTATTTTGGATGTCTTTTGTATTTGTTATTTTAGGGAAATTGATAAACGTCCTATAAAAATACACAACAATTTTAAGTCTCACAAGTGCTTTCTTTTAAAAACAGCTTTATGGATTTTCTTCAAAATCGCTATATTAATTCCTTTTTAGATATCATTTCGTACGCAATTGTTAGTTTATGATGAACAGATCAGTTTACTAAGTTTTGGTGAAATTATCAGTGGGACAGAAACCGATATCTCAAAAACGACTTTAACTTTCTTCAAATTTGCTACATAAACCCCTTTTTAGCATGTAATACTTGCTTAATACAGGAAAATTGACAAGAGTCCTTATTAGGTGGAAGCAACTGGAAATCTTGGAAATGAGTGCTTCCAAATCTACTCTAACTTTTTTTTTTGTTGTTAATTCGCTATGTAAACTCTCCTTGTTATTATATTATGACGCATGTATCAGTTTGCTTTAACAGGAAAATTATTAGATGTGTAAATTGACAAACCATTTTTATGTTTTCTGACCACTTCATTTAAAAACAACAACAACAACAGCAACAACAACAACAATAATAATAAAATATAAAAGGAGTAAAATATCTGTAGTAATAACCGATAAAATTACTGCAGATTATTATTATTATTTTAATGTGGATCGGATTGTTTGATCTCTAATCTTCGCTTTATGGTAAATATAATTTTAAACTCAGTTATCAACCTCAAGATTTTGAAGACATGGTGTTTTTAAGCTACTACATTTCGTCGATGATATTATGCTGAACTCGTAGTCAATTTATCTTTTCCTGATGATGGGTCGAGCTTAATTATTTTGAGTGGAAACGGCTGGTGTGTTGTTTCATAATTTATAAAGTTTACTTACTTTTTTCCTTCTTCAACAATAATTTTCCTGTCATTTTACTAAATGTTCTCAAAAACCTTTCTAGCATAATTTATTTTAATAAATTGAAAAAAAGAAAATGTATCTAAAACAAACAAGAGAGAGACAGATTTTAAAACATATATTTATTACAGCAAAAAATTTAATGAAGAACTGGTGTTGAAAAAAGTAAATAAAGAACTTTGTAAATTTAATTTACAAAATTGTAAAAAACATTAATAATAATAATAATAAAAGTTTCAGGTCGAAATGATTCCATGACCATTCATTAGGTGAATAAAGTAGGCACGAGTGAAGTAGTTATAAACAGCGAAGTACTGCTCTTTCATACATTTGGAAATATCACTAACTATTATTAAAATAAACTCAAAATGAAATATTAAAAATTGGAAGTGATATTTAAACATTTCAAAAACATAATTGCCTCATGGGATTGAAATAGTGCTAATGGCATATCTTAATACTATCTTCGACGTGAAATTGCTGACAGAATTTTTGACAAATGAATACATAAATATAGAATAATCATATTAATATTATTACATATTTTAATTATATTATAAATTTATAATATAATAAATTTATTCTAAATATAAATTTAATATAATAGAAAAAAGGTTAGGAAAACTATTTCATGTAACTAAATTCTATGATATATAGTACCAAAACTAAGATGTCTAATAGATGCTGAGTTTTATAGTAAAGCTGTAGTTCCTGAATAATAGTAGCACCACCTGTCTACCGATAAACACACAAATTGAACCTGTCGTTTAAGGCTCTATCGAAGGCAGTGGGGACCCGGGTCGAACATTGCACGAAAGATGAAGACGCTGCCAAATGCAGCGGAGAATTGAAACTTTGCTTTATGTGATTTCAGTGGACTTTGCTTTAGTTGTTAATTTTAAAGTAATGTTACGAAATTGTAAATAATTGTGTTTATTTTTGTATAAATTCTTTCAAAGAGGCTTAGTAAGTTGATAAAGTGCTAATTTTGTGCATTTCTAGTCGTTTTAGCGTTGAAATAGCCTTATTTTCCCTTAAAAACGCATTAAAAAGCCCCAGTAATGCAGGTAAGCGATTTGGCGCCAAATTTGGCGACTTTTTCCCACCTTGGCGATTTTTTTGGCGACCTTGGCGAGAAAATCCTTATATGGAATATACCAAATATGGAAGCTGTAAGTTGATTGGTTGACCACTTTCTAGAGTTTTCTCGAAAAATCTGGGTTCCATGGAACAGCATATAAGGAGCGCTTCCTCGCCAAGGCAGTCAGTTCAGTTCAGATCTCAGCCAGCTTCGCTAGTGCTTGCATTGCTCTTAAGCCTCTTTGAGAGAGACTTGCTCCAAGTGTTATTGCTATACCGTTTGTACTGTGGATTTGCTATTGACAGCTGCTCTTTAAGCTGTGGTTACTGCTTGAATTGAAGCTGATAATTGGTTTATTGACTTGTATTTTTCTGGAACTTTCTGTGAATAAATTACTGAATTTTTGTACGTTTGGCCTTTCATTCTCAGACAACTCACGAACCCCCAAGTACGCAACATTTCTGGTGTCAGAAGTGGGATTTGTCTGTGAATGGTGATAACGAGAGCTATGGAACAAGAAATGAAGAAATTTCTAGAAGGACTCACTGCTCAGATGAATGAGTTAAGATCTGGATTGATCGAAGAAATTAAAGAAGGACAAAGAGAAATGAAAGAAGGACAGAGAGAGTTGAAAGACGGGTTGACTGAAGAAATCAAATCTAATCAAGACGAGATGAAGAGAGAACTTTCGACAGTAAAGGAAGTGATTGAAACTAAATTATCGGATATGGGAAGCAGAATAGATGGAATAGAAGAGAAAGTTATGAAGATAGAAGAAAATTTTGAAGAGAAAGTTATAAAGATAGAAGAAAATTTTGGGGAGAAAGTTTTGAAAATAGAAGAGAGTTTTGAAGAGAAAGCTATGAAGATAGAAGAAAATGTTATGAAGGTTGAAGAGAGTGTTACGAGGATAGAACGGAGTGTCGAGGCGAAAGTTAAAGAAAATTTTGACCAGGAACTGAAAGGAAGGTTTTCAGAGATAGAAGGTAAACTGAAGAGAATAGAAGAAGATCTGGAGAGAAAAGTAGAAGGAAAGTTAGAATCCATGCCCCAGGAAATTGAAAAGAAAGAGAGAAAAAGCCAGAATCACGAATTTATTAAGCTATCTACCTACGACGGCAGTTCCTCCTGGCATGTATATAAGACGCAGTTTTCCATCGTAGCTGAAGCTAACGGCTGGGACTCTACCGCCAAGTCGGTCCACTTAGCAGCAGCATTACGGGGAGATACAGCCGAGATACTGAGAAATGTTTCTAAAGAAGAAAGGAACGACTTCGAGGCCTTGACTAGAGCACTGGAGCTACGGTTTGGAGAGAAGTGTTCTAAGGACTATAGTCGCCTCCAGCTAAAGTCCCGTTACCAGAAAACGGGCGAAAGTTTGCAAGAGCTGGCAGCGGACATTCAGAGATTGTCACACCTAGCATTCTCAGACTGCCAAGCTGACACTCGAAACGACTTAGCTCTTCAGTACTTTTTTGATGCTGTTCGGGATCCAGAAATTCAAAAAGCGCTGAGACTCTCCAACATCAGAGACGTAGAATCAGCTTTAGGCTATGCACTTAGGATAGAAGCAGCCCAACAAGCCTCCCGTAAAGACCGCCATACCATAAGAGCAGTCTCATTAAATGATACGCCTTCTGATGAGAATGAAATGAAGAGAAGTTTTGCAGAGATTGCGCAATCTGGAAAATAACATAGAAATAAAGGATCGGAAGATAAAGTGCTGGGGCTGTGGAGGGGATGGTCATGTGAAGAGGAACTGCCCCGTACGACCAACTATAGGAAATCACCCGGCTTCACCATCACTGCAGGGAAACTAAGAGGAGGCAATCTCGCGGGGCGGAGGTTGCCTAAAATTAAAGAGCCCCAATTTACAGTATTTCATGTTTCATCGATGAGTGGCGGCGATAATGGACTTCACGTCTATGGCCAAGTCAACAACGCCACCTGCCGGATGATTCTGGACACGGGAGCCAACGTGACCATCATTAGAAAGGATTTGGCTCAAGAACTAAAAGAGAAGATCATCTGGACTCCGCCCTGCGTTAAACTCCAGACTGTGACCGGAGACGAAATCAAAATATATGGAAAAATGAACTTGGCCATCACTTTTGGGAATGCCAGTTACCATCATATGGCATATGTGGCTGATATAAGAGATCCTTTAATCATTGGAATTGATTTCCTGAGAAAATTTAACTTTCAGTTGGACTTCAAGAATAATGAACTGCATTCGAGTTCGGAAGACATCGCTGTGTTCAACACTGAAAATCAAGACATTCAGACAATTTGTCAGATAACAGCCAAGTCTGAAATTTCCATCCCTCCACACACAGAGACAATAGTTTCAGGAACACCACCTACAAAGCAATACTTCCGCTATGGACTGATTGAATACCCGAATACAGACAATAGCCCAAGAGGAGTTCTGGTAGCTTCATCTCTAGTTGATCTCTCAAAGAGTACTATTCCTGTGAGAGTCGCAAACATCAGCGATAAGGCCCGAACAGTGAAGAAGAATGAGGTGTTAGCAGCCTGCACTCCTGTAACATGCATCAACCGCCCCACGCAATCAACTGAATCCAAGTCTTCTGAACAATTAATAACGGAATTACTCAAGAATGCAGAGTTAGGAAAGGAACAGAGCTGTGCTGCGGAGAAGCTACTCCAAGAATTTAAAGACCTTTTTTCTCGAACACCTGAAGACGTCGGGAGAACGAACATCACCCAGCACAGAATTGATACAGGAAATCATCCTCCAATCAAACAACATCCAAGAAGACTTCCCTTTGCTAAACAGGAAGAGGTCACGGAATTTCTAAGTGAAATGCAGCAGAATGATGTCATCGAGCCATCAACGAGTCCGTGGGCCTCTCCCATAGTACTGGTGCGGAAAAAGGATGGTTCAACAAGATTTTGCGTGGATTATCGTCGTTTGAATGACATCACGAAGAAAGACAGTTACCCTCTTCCCAGAATTGACGACACATTAGACACACTTGCTGGCAATAAATGGTTCTCGACTTTGGATCTGAAGAGCGGTTACTGGCAAGTAGAATTACATCCTGATGATCGTGAGAAGACTGCATTCACCACGGGACAAGGACTGTGGCAATTTAAAGTTATGCCGTTTGGATTATGTAATGCTCCTGCCACCTTTGAACGCCTGATGGAGACAGTGCTAAAAAGACTTTCCTATGAAGCCTGTCTGGTGTATTTGGATGATATTATCATTGTGGGGCGCACCTTTGAAGACCATCTACGAAACATCCGAAAGGTGCTGGAGAAACTCAGAATGGCTAACCTCAAATTGAATCCAGGAAAGTGTAACTTGTTCCGTCGTGAAGTAAGCTAGGTCGGCCATATCATCTCTGCCGAAGGTGTGAGAACTGATCCTGAGAAGATCTCTGCAGTCGAGAACTGGAGTCGCCCTGAAAATGTACACCAACTACGAAGTTTCCTGGGGTTATGCACTTACTACAGGAAGTTTGTCAAGGGTTTCTCAAATATTGCCAGACCACTGCACAAGCTGACGGAAGCCAAACAGAAGTTCCTGTGGACAGATGAATGTGAAAAAGCTTTCAAGCGACTTAAAGAGGCCTTAACATCATCGCCTATCTTGACATATCCACAGCCCGACAGACAGTTCATACTTGATACAGATGCCAGCCATGAGAGTGTCGGTGCTGTTCTGTCGCAGGAAATTGATGGTCAAGAACATGTCATTGCCTATTGGAGTAAATGCCTGTCTAAACCGGAGCGAAATTACTGTACCACCAGGAAAGAGCTACTCGCCATCGTAAAAGCCATAGAACATTTCCATCATTACCTCTATGGCAGAAGATTCCTGCTCCGGACTGACCATGCATCTTTAACGTGGTTGCTCCAGTTCAAGAACCCGGAAGGACAGATTGCCAGGTGGATACAACGCCTGCAGGAATATGACTTCGAGATACGTCATCGTAAAGGGACTCTACATGGTAATGCAGATGCCTTGTCACGGAAGTCCTGCTCGGAAAGCTGCAAGTACTGCTCTAGAGCCGAACAGAAATACCTGCCGATAAATCCGGTTGCCTGCCAAGTTACTGTCTCAACACCATCAGATCAAGATCCCGATCCATGGAGTGACGAAGAACTTAGAAAATCCCAGTTGGAAGATCCTGACATAAAGCCAATATTACAGCTAAAGAAGACGACCAGCAACAGACCTATCTGGCAGGACATTTCCAGATTTAGTCCCCGTAAATACGGGCTAGGATCCCTTAGAAAGACCCCCACGGAGGGCACTCCCCCCTAGGCCTAGGACACACCAGGAGTCAATCGGCCTTAAATCCTACAACCAACCAACCAACCAACCAGATTTAGTCCCATTACGAATAGTTATTGGGCACTTTGGGACTCTCTTCATATCAGAAACGGCGTATTATACAGAAAGTGGGAATCTGATGATGGGAAAAGCTTCAGATGGCAGATTTTATTACCAAGATAAAAAATTCCAGATGTTTTAGAACAACTGCATAGTAGCTCTACCGGAGGCCATTTTGGGGTAATGAAGACTCTGCAGAAAGTTCGGGAACGCTTCTACTGGTGCAAGGCAAAGGAGGATGTGGAGAAATGGTGTAAATCCTGTGATGCTTGTGCGGCACGTAAAGGCCCGCAGAAACGAAGTCGAGGAAGACTGCAACGGTATAACGTGGGAGCACCATTTTAACGGATTGCAATCGACATCTTGGGTCCTTTGCCACGGACCTCCAGTGGAAATAAATACATTCTCGTCGTGATGGACTATTTCACCAAGTGGCCTGAGGCATATCCCATTCCCAATCAAGAGGCATGCACAGTCGCAGAAGTCCTAGTGCAGCAATGGGTGTCAAGGTACGGCACGCCCCTACAACTTCATACCGACCAAGGTAGGAACTTTACCTCTGATGTTTTCAAAGGACTGTGTGAACTACTCGGCATAGACAAAACCCGGACAACACCCTTACATCCCCAGTCGGACGGCATGGTCGAGAGGTTCAATCGTACCATTCTGAATAACCTCTCCCTTCTAGTATCAAGGAACCAGCAAGATTGGGACTTAAAGTTGCCATTGTTCCTGCTGGCTTATCGAAGTGCTGTCCATGAAACCACCGGCTATACTTCAGCCCAGATGCTGTTTGGACGTGAACTTCGTCTCCCTTGTGATCTCCTGTTTGGTTGTCCACCCGATGCGCCTTCATCGCCCGAGGAGTACATCCAAGATCTCCAGGCACGATTTGAGGACGTTCACAACTTTGCTCGGGAGCGAATTCACATTGCATCGGAGAAAATGAAGACAAGGTACGATCTAAAGGCTACGCAACATGAGTTTCAGGAAGGAGAGAAGGTCTGGTTGTGGAATCCTTTTCGACGCAAAGGACTCTCTCCCAAGTTACAGTGCAACTGGGACGGACCATACACAGTCTTAAAAAGGCTGAATGATGTAGTGGTGCGGATCACAAAAACACCTTCATCAAAACCGAAGGTGGTGCACTATAATAGGCTAGCCAAGTACCACAAGTAACGGTAATATTAAAAATTAAAAATGTAAATACTGGTAAAATTTGCGCATGCGTAATGTAAATATTTGTATATAAATATTTGAACATATTTGTGAATTTTGTAAATATTTGTATATAAATATTTGAACATATTTGTGAATTTTGTAAATATTTCTCACTTGATTTGTATTTCTATTTTATCGTTATATGCAACTTAGTTTTTGTGTTTTAGATTGTGTAAATTTGTTTAGTTTCGCCTCTTGACCAAGGGTTGCACTGCCCGGGACATGCAGTCCTTGGGAGGGGGGCAGTGTTACGAAATTGTAAATAATTGTGTTTATTTTTGTATAAATTCTTTCAAAGAGGCTTAGTAAGTTGATAAAGTGCTAATTTTGTGCATTTCTAGTCGTTTTAGCGTTGAAATAGCCTTATTTTCCCTTAAAAACGCATTAAAAAGCCCCAGTAATGCAGGTAAGCGGTTTGGCGCCAAATTTGGCGACTTTTTCCCACCTTGGCGATTTTTTTGGCGACCTTGGCGAGAAAATCCTTATATGGGATATACCAAATATGGAAGCTGTAAGTTGATTGGTTGACCACTTTCTAGAGTTTTCTCGAAAAATCTGGGTTCCATGGAACAGCATATAAGGAGCGCTTCCTCGCCAAGGCAGTCAGTTCAATTCAGATCTCAGCCAGCTTCGCTAGTGCTTGCATTGCTCTTAAGCCTCTTTGAGAGAGACTTGCTCCAAGTGTTATTGCTATACCGTTTGTACTGTGGATTTGCTATTGACAGCTGTTGTTTAAGCTGTGGTTACTGCTTGAATTGAAGCTGATAATTGGTTTATTGACCTGTATTTTTCTGGAACTTTCTGTGAATAAATTACTGAATTTTTGTACGTTTGGCCTTTCATTCTCAGACAACTCACGAACCCCCAAGTATGCAACAGTAATATAAAGAAAATTATATTTATCTATTGATTTTCTTTCCTTTCTTTCTTTCTTTTTTTTTTTTTTTAATTCGTTTAATTGTAGGGACAGCAAAGCGGGCAAAGCCTGATAGTAATAAATAGAAAAATTTGTAAATAAACATAATCATTGCCCCCCCCCCCCCCAATGAAAAAAAAATGCATCAGTTCTTTCAGGTTGAAATAATAATGCATCCCTTCGTGAGTCTAACAAAAAGCACGAATGCAGCAAATTACTTTTGCTGCACTCATGCCCATTTTGTTTCGCCTGATGAAGTGTCTTTGTGCTATTTCGATCGGAAAAAATTGCTGCATTTTTTTTTTTTTTTTTTTTTGAGTTTATGGTGTTTGTTTTTTACAATGCCCTCTTTATAACAATTTTTGTTTCAATATTTTATAATTTTCACATGTAAAGTTACATTTATTTACATCAAATAACTTAACAAAGTTAAACATATTGAAATTTAAACACTAAAAAAAAAAAAAAAAAAAAAAAACATAATCTTCTTCATTCCAAAAAATGTAATGGATCAACTGAGTATTTCCTATATGTTGTACTAGAAATCCTGAATTTATAACCATAGTGTATGAATCAAATACTTGTAAATAGTATTTAAAAATGAATATGTACAAAATCAAATTAAATATTGGCTGCATAGAAAAAACTGGCTGCTACCTCATCAGAAAAAAGAGAGGAAAAAAAGAAGAAAAGAAAAAAAAAAGCACTAATAAAATTAAAGGTATCACCAATAAAATGAATGTACTAGCTATAACCAAATCACTGCTGACCCATTAACGGCCTTCTTCACTTACCGTCTCCGGAAGTCCGAGCCAATGTTATTCTATGGGAAACTTTCTTTACAAATAACTTATTTTAACTAATACATATTTTAAATTCTGTTTTCACATTCAGAAAATTCCCAACTGTTAAATTATCGGACCATTTTTAAAAATGTATTTTTTTAATTTTTAATATTTTATTTTGAAATTGCAAAATGAAAAATTTCACATATTGAAAATTCGTATTTTGCAGCTTCAAAATAAAATATAAAAAATAAAAAAATAATTTAAAAAAAAATCCGTCAATTTAACAGTTGGGAATTTTCAGAATGTGAAAACAGAATTTAAAAATATGTATTAGTTAATAAGTTATTTGTAAAGAAAATTTCCCATAGAATAACATTGGCTTCGGCTTCTGACGACGGTGAGTGAAGTGGGCCCTTAATGGGAAAATATAAAGGATCAATGAAGATTGCCGGCAGTAATATATATTTTTATGTTTGCCACAGCTGGCCCACTGTAGGCTGCCAGCAACAACATGGAAAAACTATATTTGCCCCCAGATAGCCTAACACTGGCCCACTAACAATTTCAAACCTAATGTTCGTTGCCAATAGTGGCCCATTACCTATTTTCATCATACTGCTAGCTGCCAGCAACGATCCATTCAACGGCCCACTAACTTATTTTTAACTTACTGCTGGCTGCCAACAGTGGATCGGTTAAATATGGCCAACTGACGGCCGGCGTAACATATTCCCTGCGGCAACGTTAACTTTTGCCACCGGCGGGCCAACTGCATCTACTGCAGGCAACCAGCACTTGGTCTCATGCTGGCCGTCATCTGAGATTTTGCTGGGTTATGAAATTATTTTAATTAGTAGCTGAGATACAAAAGAAAACCGATTTAGGATACCTCAAAACGTGTAAATCAGGTGAAATCTCGAATTCTACTTTCGATAATATAAAAGTACTTTAAAATATCTTTTGAATGATGCATTAAAAATAATTTTAACATAATTAGAATTTGAAATATTGAAATTTTAAAATATTACAGCGCCATCTGGCGGTAGAAATCATCTACTGTTCGATTCCAAATCAATAAAGCTTTCAAATGATGTATTACTTATGAAATTATTTTAATTAGTATCTGAGATACAAAAGAAAACCGATTCAGGACACCTCAAAACGTGTAAATCAGGTGAAATCTCGAATTTCACTTTCGATAATATAAAAGTACTTTAAAATATCTTTCGAATGATGCATTAAAAATAATTTAATCATAATTAGAATTTGAAATATTGAAATTTTAAAATATTACAGCGCTATCTGGCGGTAAAAGTTTCTGTAATTTACTGTTCGATTCCAAATCAACAAAGCTTTCAAATGATGTATTACTTATGAAATTATTTTAATTAGTAGCTGAGATACCAAAGAAAGCCGATTCAGGACACCTCAAAACGTGTAAATCAGGTGAAATCTCGAATTTCACTTTCGAGAATATAAAAGTACTTCAAAATGTCTTTCGAATGATGTATTAAAAATAATTTAATCATAATTATAATTTGAAATATGCGTATTAGAATAAAATTCAATTTGCCATTAAAATGCAAATTTTTTGTTTATACTCCGAAATCGGTGAAATTTCAACGGCAACTTCGTCTTGTGATGAAAACTCTGCATAGTAAGCCTTTTGTGCGACAAAGGAAAATTGAAGAATATTGAAATTTGCAATTTTTATTCCCAGAACAAAAAACATGTGATCTCCGTCAGTAAAAGATTTTTTTATTTTGCCTGACTTTCATATCGTTTTTTCTGTGAATGGGAGTTGCCATGGTAATCAACCCATATACATGAAGTCGTAAGATTCGAATGGATCCAGAATGCTGTATGCAATGGTTTTATGCATAAAATTAAAAAATTTATAACTCATTCAGTTTTTGAAAAAATCTTTCAATCTTTTGAGATGGGAATTGTCTATCCGAGGTCTATATACAAAAAAAAAAAAAAAAAAAAAAAAAAAAAAAAAAAGAAATGATTTATCTCTAAAAATTTTGAGTTATAAAATGTTTTGTGAAAAAATCGATATTTCGTAAAATCTAAAAATATGGATTGCTAATCCGTATTTTGTTAAAATGTTTATATGGTTCGAAGGAGGACTAAATGAGCTTTCTAAATATACCGGTTGTTAAGAAATGGAACAGTTACGCGGTATACAGGGCGATTAAAAAAGACGATCGAAAAAAAGGGAAATTTTGGACCCTTTTTAAAACTTTTTTTAAAAATATAAAAAATCCGTATTTTTCAAAAAATTTGTACCGTAAGAATCGCTAATAAATGCTCTTTCTCGTGGTACAGGTGTATTTTTAACCGACTTCAAAAAGGAAGGAAGGTTCTCAATTCAAACCGTATGTTTTTTTTTATGTTTGTTAGCTCATAACTTCTGAACGGTTGCTTCGATTTTGATACTTTTTGTTTTGTTGAAAAAGTCTTGGTCTGAAATAGGTCCCATTGTAATATCTTTACGACCTAAAGAAAATACAGGGTGCCCAATAAAATAAGTCCCAACTCTTTTAACAGCTAAACGGCTGCAGCTATAGTGATAAAAATGGTATGTAAGTATAGCAAAATGGCCATGCAGTACAAGGTTAAACAGCTTGCAGCGCCACCTGGTGGAAAATAGCGGAGTTAGTGTCCCTGACTCGAAAACGGTTCTAGAGAAAAAGGTGAATTACAAAGTTGAAGAGTATCATCGATTTAGTGCAAAAAGATAGTTTAGAAATTCATGCAAGCGTTCCGATCTCGGAAATGGTTCAAGACAGGGGGAAAGTGAATTATAAAATTGCAGAGCATCATCGATTTAGTACGAAAAGATAGTTTAGACATTTATGCTAAAAATACAATGCTAAAAACGTGCATTTGTTTGTACGCAATTTCTTACACTATGCACACTTGAGCTACATTGCACACGTTGTAGCGTAGCTCGTGAGACATACGCTATATAGTTCAAAATACGGTTACTTGATACTTTTTGTTTTGTTGTAAAGATCTTGGTCTGAAGTAAGTCCCATTGTAATATCTTTACAATCTAAAGAAAATAAAGTGCCATCTGGTGAAAAACAGCATAATTAGCGCTCCTATCTCAAAAACTGTACAAGATGGGAGAAAAACTAATTACGAAGTTGTAGAGCATTATCGATTTACAATGAAAAGACAGTTTTTAGACATTATTGCTAAAAATAGAACGCTTAAAACGTGCAGTTGTTTGTCCGCAATTTCCTACACTGTACAAACTTGAACTACGTTGCACACTTTGCAGCGTAGCGGATGACTCGTATACTCTGTGGTTCAAAGTACTGTTACTGTAAGCAGTCACATCGATTAGCGCAAAGTCGTTTTCAACCAACTTCAGAAAAGAGGGTGTTCTTAATTTGAGCTATGTGTTGTTGTTGGTGTTTGTAAGCTTATAACTTCGTAAGAGACGCTCTAATTAACCGACTTCAAAAAGGAGGAGGTTCTCAATTCAAAGCGTATGTTTTTTTTGTTTTTGTTTGTTAGCTCATAACTTCTGAACGGATGATCCGATTCTGATACTTTTTGTTTTATTGTAAAGGTCTTGGTCTGAAATAGGTCCCATCATAATATATTTACGATCAAAAGAAAATACAGGGTGCCCCAAAAAGTCAGTCCCAACATTTTTAACTGTTGAACAGCTGCAGCTATAGTCATAAAAGTGGTATGTAGGTATAGTAAAATGGACATGTGCTACGCGATTCAACAGCCTACAGCGCCACCTGATGGAAAACAGTGGAGTTAGTGTTCCTATCTCGGAAACGTTCAAGACAGGAGGGGGGGAAGTGAATTATAAAATTACAGAGCATCATCGATTTAGTACGAAAAGATAGTTTAGACATTAATGCTAAAAACAGAACGCTTAAAATGTGCATTTGTTTGTTCCCAATTTCCTATTTTGTGCACACTTGAACGACATTGCATATGTTGTAGCGTAGCGGGTGACATTTACGCTATGTAAAATTCAAAGTATGGTTATTGTAAGCGGTCACATCGATTAACGCATAGATGTTTTAAACCGACTTCATACAGGAAGAGGTTCTCAATACAAACCATGTTTCTCATTGCTGTTGTTGTTGAAATTTTCTTAGCTTATAACTTCGTAAGACATGATTTAATTTTAAAACTTTTTTTTTTTTTTTTTTTTTTTGTCGGAATGATCTTGGCCTGAAATAGGTTTCATTATGATTTCATTAAAATATAAACAAATTACTGGATACTCACAAAAGTCTGTTCTCACTCTAACTGCTGAACGCATGCAGCTACACTGATAAAAGCAGTATGTAAGTATCGATGTTGAAATTTCTGTCCGTCAGCTGCAATGCATATTTTGCTCTTTGTTTGAATTTTAAGCTGCGCAATTTCCAGCGCAGCGGGTGACACGCATTCATTGTAAAGTTCAATTTATATGCCTAACAGAATTTTTGGTTACGAATACAGCGTATCCGTTCTCTACATTTCTAAAGACTTTTTATCTTAACGTATGTTCATTCAATAGATAGTTTTTAGCTCATATCCGATAAAGGCAAGAAAAGTGACACAACTTAAAAATGCAGTATTTGAGAAAAATCAACTGAAAAATAACTTGACTAGAATAAAACTGGCACAATTGTCTCTCGAGTGGATAACTTTCTATATGGAGATGTAACATTTTTGTTCATATTGTGTGCATTTCATGTATTTTTCAGTGACATAAACCATTTTTTGAGTTACGTCACTTTTCTTGGAAGTTGTGATTTGTGAAATTGCCGTCGAATGTCTTTTGATGTTCTGCTATATGAATAAGTTTTCACTGTAAAGAGAAAAATAAAATCTTTTTGTAAAAAATTAGAACCGACTCCAAAAAGCAACTACTAAAAAAAAAAAAATAAAAATAAATGGATATGAAATGAAACTGTAAATTGCGCCTAGAAGTATAAAATAATTTTCTTCGCCAAACAACCTATAACACTACAATTAATCATAACTTTTGAAGTCGGCGCAAAATTAAATAAAAATTGATACCTTTATTCAATACAAAAATCAAATCCTAATCAAAATACACATCTCACATTGTCACCTGCAAAACGCAGCCGAAAACTACTTTGATTCAAGAAAACAAATAAGATTTCGTAAGCAGCAAAAGTTGGCGAAGATGCTGGTATCTGACGTCCTTGGTGAAAGAGAAATCACAAAATTACCTGGCAAACATATTTAATTTCTTTGGGATATCATGATTATTTTGATAAGGTATATTAAGAGAGTAATCAAGAATATGAAACAATACTTCGTACAGTATATATTATGAAAATATAAATCTTGCGTGTATAATTTTGCATTACGTTTTGATCGCCAAATGCAAAAGCCACCAAGGATGATAGTTTTTAAAGTTATACCAAATTTGCAAAGGAAACTCTATAACTTCGTAGAAGCATAAATACCGCATTGTTAAGAATGTTCACTGTTCTATGTAGATGCTACTAATTGACCAATTGTATACAGTGATAAAATAATAAAGGAAACATGACAATGGATCATTCGAGACAACAGCATTTGTTGCTACCGATCTAAAAACAAACCTTTAAAAACTAATTAAATTTTATTTAATTTTGCGCCGACTTCAAAAGTTATGATTAATTGTAGTGTTATAGGTTGTTTGGCGAAGAAAATTATTTTATACTTTTAGGCGCAATTTACAGTTTCATTTCATATCCCTTTTTTTTTTTTTTTTTTTTTTGTTTGAATAGTAGTTGCTTTTTGGAGTCGGTTCTATTTTTTTACAAAAAGATTTTATTAATATCTACAACCACTAAGCCGGGATGGCTTTACAAAAACGCGCGAAATTTTCTCTCTTTGTTTCTTCTTTTGAGGAACGCGTTGAATTCTACTTGGAGGGCGGAAAATAGGATCTGCTCGCTTTTTAATTAGACATTGGTCGACGTTTTAAATAATATCTCCGGAACTAAATAAAATTTTTAAATTCTTTTTTCAGTATGCATTCGGGCAGGCTTCTGAGCACCCGTATGTCAAATTTTGTAGTTCTGCATTTAATAGGGCTGAACGTATAGATGCTCAGACAAAGAGATATACAGATACAGACAGACAGACATCTTTCTTTATTATATACTTTTATTATTATAGATTATAGATAGAAGAAAGTAAAAAAAAAAAAAAAAAAAAAAAAAAAAAATGCAAATCTGTGTAATTAATTGGAGATAACAGTTTTTTTTTTTTTTTTTTTAAATATTCTTCAGAACATACTACAAATGAATGCAAGGATTATAAACTTGTTTATCTTCCATCGCAGAAAAAAATAAAATGAAAATTTTGAATAGCCATGTCATTCAAACTTTTGGTTTTCACTAATTCGAAAAAAAAACAGGAGATGATTTTAATTTACTTTGGACATGCTAAATACAATAGAGTAATACGAATTTACAGCAGTTTTTAAAGTGAGCTAAACTGGTGGTGGGAATTGCAAAATTTTAGCACTGTTTTCAGTTTTGCCTCGTAACATCAAAAGGGTTTATTCGGCGTTGAATGACTTCCTTAAGCATTAAATTTAGTTTAACGGTTTGGTCACATTATTCAGAATCAGTAGTCCTAACCATGAGTAAATTGTTCTGTCTTTTCGAAAAGTGCGTTATTCAAGCTCAAGCGCACTTTCAAACTCCTTGTGACCCGAAAGGTGTTGCAGATGAAAATTATAACATACAAAAGGTCTATAGCATCAAATTTTGCGTTCAGGAGTACCTAATTAAAAAAAATAATTTCATCTAATTTCTATGTAATTTGATCGTTCAGTTCGGTTTTCTGCGTTTTATACCGGAGTGCTGGATTCATTAAATTTGCTTCAGTCGTTTGGTCAGAATCAAAAGATGAGCAAAATTTTTCGTTTCTGTTAAGTAGCTGTTTTGAATGAGAAATGTGACAATCTGTTTTATCTGAACCTACCTACTCAATATAGGTAACTACTTAATGTATACTAAATAATAGAAGTTGAAATTGTTATGAAAATGCTTATTTTTCAGATATTGGCGTAAAATTAATTGTACTAAAGCGCTCGGAAATAAGAAAACCATATCACCGAAAATGTTTTATAAATACAGCAAAAAAATATATAAAATCGTTACTTTATTCATTTATAAGTATTCTAATGAAAAAGAAATTTGACGAATTCAATGAAAACGGAATGTGTCATATTTTAATAATATTTCTGCTGCTTGTCAGAAAATGATCCGGAAACTTACGTATCATTGTCCATTTTGTCGACTGTCGATATTTTCCCCCTTATTCTTCCAACAGTATTTTTCTTTCGGAAATTTTAGTAGTAAGTTTGCACAATTAATTAAGTAATAAATTAATATATAAATATGCTGGTGGAAGAATCAGGAAAATTTTTCGACTGTCGGCACACTGTTTCCTTGAGTTTCAGAATTTCATTTTCGAGCAAAGTCGTAGCCAAGATGATGGGGGAGGAGGAGGGGAGTTCAAATCTTCTACGAAATTTTGCAGATTGTCGAAAAATTCTGAGTTATTCTTCATTTTTATTACTCAACATTATTCACTAAAGTTTGAAACCCCCTCTGAAATTTTTCTGACAGCGGCTTTACGAGAGTTTTGGTTTGCATAGTTCTTAATAAGGTCCACTTTTTCATCATGTGAAGCGGCATTCAGTAGTAAAATATCAACGTCGGATAGACAATTATGCTAGTGTGACCTCTGTAGTTCGCACATGTCATCGAATATTTCATTCCAGAATCTTTGCAGGAGCAGACTGTTTAACCTCCTTTTTTATTTCCAAACACATGAAATGTCTTTCAGTGATTCATGAGGCGTTGATGGTAGCCATGCGGCATTTGGTAAACAAATTTTATGGTTTCTCAAACCCATTTCTGTAGAACAAGGAAATTGTTCCTCCACACTTTTGCTAGAAGATATACCCTTAGAGAGTGTTTGATAGTCGGTTGCCTCAATCGAAAGTGAACTTGCCAATTTGAAATTATTCTTTGAGAGTGCTTTTTGGAAGAGATTCAAACGAGTTTGGTTAACACAGAGTTTTTTCTAACCTGTATATGCATGGAGTGTAAATTTAGCTCTTGCCTCGACAACCTGTACCTGATTAAGCATGGCTTTAGGATTGTTGAAAACAAAAGCACTAAAAATATTCATTTAAAGTTTTCTTTTGTTTTAATTTCGTTTGTTTATTAATTACTGCATTACAATTTTACATATTTAATTATTTGCTTGTTATCATTATCCATATGCAATAAAATATAGTAATAATAATAATTCTATTAAAATTTCTCGAAATTTTTTTAAATATATAGAAAACAAAATTCAGTATTTTAAATTATTTGAAAAAATAAATAAATAAATAGATAAATAAATAAATAAATAATCCTCTATAACTAATTTTTATTTTTTTTTTTTCTCCTCTCTTGGCTTTAGCATTAGCCTAAAGTGTCCTGCTCTTTAATCTGGTAGTAGGAAGGTATCGGGTTCAAACCTCGGTCTCACTTGGCCATTCCGATTTCCTCGTGCCTTCTACATCACTCGCATAAATACGAGCTAGAACAAATCATGTTCAATATTTAACATCCTAGTATCTGAAATAATTTATTTTTAATTAATATGGCCGTTTTGTATTCACTCTAAATAATTTTCTTTTACAGGAATTAAAACTTTTTTTTTTTTTCTAAATCTTTTTTTAAGTTCTATCTTACAATTATAACAATAATAAAGAGCATCATCTGTCAGGTACAATTTCGGTTAGACTGCTTCAAAACAGAGACTTTTGGTAGCTCATTTTTTTTTTTTTTTTTCTCCTTTCTTAGAAGTGCTATGTATTTTAATTTTAATTTTTTTTTTTTTTTTTTTTTATTAATCTGCATAAATGTTACATCATTAGAAAGATCGTTCAAGACTGAACATTTTTTGTGTTTACACTTTTATCTCAATATGTAAAAAGATTTCAACGAAAGTTTATAACTACCATTGCAATTCTGAAATATCCATGGAGGATAAGATTAAAATGTAATATAAAATTCAATCATAAAAATTATGGGCTAATAGTTATTACATCATTTTCTTGCAATCATGATAATGTACTTATCTGATATAAACAAACAGTTGATTGTGACGTCATATTTATCAAATTAGTTAAAATAAATAAGGTTTCAAATAAGGTACCTAAGGTTACTTCGTTACAAATAAGGTACCTTTCATTTGGTGCCTTATTTGTAACGAAGTTTTGATTAGATATTTTAGAATTCATTAAAATATGAAAATAATTTCAAAATTGGCCATTTAAATTTATGATTGTTGCAAAAAAAAAAATTACCAGTTACTGTTATATATATATATATATATATATATTTGAGGGGGGGGGGGGGCATAAGATGAAATAATGTTT
This sequence comes from Salticus scenicus, assembly GCA_963930645.1. Lineage (NCBI taxonomy): Eukaryota > Metazoa > Arthropoda > Arachnida > Araneae > Salticidae > Salticus > Salticus scenicus. The sequence goes on from OZ005652.1 coordinate 66,341,722, forward strand.
TCAAGCGAAAAAATTAAAAAATAATAAATTTGCTCATGCATGTAAAAAATACTTATTAAAACGAGTCGAAGAAGGAATAGCGAAATAAGTATTGAGCTATATTACGATAAATACGATATATTATATGATACATTATATTAGACCTATCGTACAGGGTTAGTAAGTATTTTCGTTAAAAGAAATAGTTTGTTCTTTCGGTGCAACTTGCACATTAGTCGCGTCATGTACAACTTGCACATTAGTCCCTTTTAAATATAGTGTCCAGCGAAGCTGGCAAAGCATTCGTTGATTCACTACCTTAATTGATTTCACATTCCGTCATTTTTGGCGGGGTTATATATATATATATATATATATATTAAATATATGCAAGGAAATTTAATAAAAATAATTCTATTAAGAATTCTTGAAAGATATTTTAAATTCAAATAAATAAATAAATAAAATTCAATACTTCAAAATTTTTAAAAGAAACAAAAAAAATAGTAATAATCTCTGATGTCTAATGTTTTAAAATTTTTCAACTCTTATTCGACTTTACTAGTGGCCAAGAGGCACAGCTTTCTATGCTGGTAGAAAAGAGCTGTTGGGTTCAAACCCAGGCCCCCGTATTTGATCTAGACGCTGTGATTTCTTCGTGGTCTTCTCCAAAACTCAAATAAAAACAGGCTAGAAGAAATAATTTTCACTATGTATTAATCAATAGGGAATTTTTTTATTCTATTGGAGAAATTTTGGGTCAAAGGAAAAAGCTTAAAAGGTAGTTATTAAGGATTATTAAAAAACTCTTTAAAAAAAAATAATGTTTCTTTTCTCTCTTTTTTTTTTTTTTTTTTTTTTTTTAGCAAATAGTTTTTAAGAAATATCAATAAAAGAATTATTATTATATTTCATTGCATATGTATATATATAATAAAGAAATTGCCAAGCAAAGGCACACTCAAAATAACAGATTATGCAGAATTTTGCAAATAGAAATATGAAAAAAATCATTCCAAAAGGTTTTCAATATATAAATATTAAACAATCATATATATATATATATATATATATATATATATATATATATGATTGTTTGTAAGACTAATTAAAAAAATAAAAAATAAATAAAAAATGATTGAGGAATTAGAATAAAAGTTAACTGTTATACACTGCTCGACATTGAAAATGCAACACCAAGAAGGAATGATAATAACGGAATGAAATTTGTTGGAGACATACATTATAGTAGGAAGAACAATTGATTAAAATTTCAGGAAATTTGGAGTAATATGTACTGAGAAAACAGTACATAAAGCAGCGACCTCTGTGAGCAATAACAGCACATATATGCCTAGGCATTGAATCGAACAGCGATTGGATGACATGTACGGGTAGAGTACTTCATGAAGCTTCAACACGATGCCACAATTCATCTATCGAAGTTACTGGTGAGTGGTGGTGGGGGGGGGGGGTGCAGTCACTTTTCAATGATTAAACAGTCATTTTCATTGGTGCGAGATCAGGAGAACGCGCTGGAAAGAGCAACAGTCGAACACATTCTGTATCAAAGAAGGTCCGGACAATACAAACAACTTGCGTTCGTGCATTATCTTGCTTAAATTTTGCGCTACGGAGGCCTCGAATACAGGGCAGAGGGGCGGGCCTTAACTCATCAGAAATTTAATGGCCGCTGTTCAGAGTGCCAGGAACACGAACATGAAGTAATCGAAACGTGTATCCAATGGGAACCCATAACATCATTGCAAATGATGGACAGTATGATGATGTTGAATCCCAGCTTGCAATGTGCATTATTCATAATGCCGTTAAATACGGATAAGGCAATCTTGATGCTGTAAACAGGATTGTGATTTGTCTGAAAAGTGACTTCACGCCATTCCTGCGTTCAGGTTCATCGTTGATCACACATTAATGGCGCCCATATCAGTGATGCAGTTTTGAGGGTAATCAGAATTTTGGTAGCCGCATACTGAGTCACCACCTGGATTGATGGTATGTTATACCATTGGATATACGTACCGGTCACCTCTTGTTTTCATTCCCGCCACTCTGAATACCAGCCATTACATTTCTGACGAGTTAAGGCCCATAGCTCTGCCTTATGTTCAAAGCCTCCGAAGCGCAACATTTAAGCAGGACAATGCACGACCGTAAGTTGTCCATATTCTCTGGACCTTCATTGATGCCGAATGTGTTCGACAGTTGCTCTGGCCAGCGCGTTCTCCTGATCTCGCACCAATGAAAATGACTGTTTAATCGTTGAAAAGCGACTGGCTCCCCACCCCTCACTAGTAACTTCGATCGATGAATTGTGGCATCTTGTTAAAACTTCATGAAGTGCTCTACCCGTACATGTCATCCAATCACTGTTCGATTCAATGCCTAGGCAGATATGTGCTGTTATTGCTCACAGAGGTCGCTGCTTTGTGTACTGTTTTCTCAGTACATATTACTCCAAATTTCCTGAAATTTTAATCAATTGTTCTTCCTACTATAATGTATGTGTCCAACAAATTTCATTCCGTTATTATGATTCCTTCTTGGTGTTGCATTTTCAATGTCGAGCAGTAGCGAAATATAAAAATTAGATATTATTTAAAAACAAATTATCTCAGATACTAGGATAAGAAATATTGCAAAAGATAAGAA